>CM076582.1:779919042-780314758 GCA_034641835.2 Pinus albicaulis
AAATGTTCTTTTCCAAATATGTTCCAATAAACCTTTAACCATGGATGAGATGTTGTAACATTGTAAGTTGATTGTTTATTTAGGAGAACTTCATTCACACTTAACTTGTCCATTTCTCAAGCTCTTCCAACACATCTTTAATGAATGAATCGGATAAGTTCAAGCTCATGTTGTGATTTATTTCCTTGCAATGAAGTCATTATCAAGATTTGCATTTTTTGTTTGCCACCCATAGTTTAGGCTTTGTTCTGCTTTAATATAACCAATAGTTTCTTTTCACCAGCATTTAGTTCTTTCCCTTTTCAAACATAAAACCATAAAACCAAAAATATCAGAAAACACTAAACACAACGTAGTGAGAAACAAATACCTATGCACATATAGTGCACCACACTTCAACAGTTTACTAGCCCTAGTTGACAATTAATGAACTCAATTTAGGAACACTAGGTTGAGCACAAACAAATACTCTTGCTATTATAGCTTATCTCATTGGGTCATTGTTCCCTTGAAGTGGCAAGTGAACAAGAGCAACTTACTTCCATAAAAGGATCAATTGTAAGGTGTTTCCCTGCCTTAAGGGTTTGATAATAATAAAGAGTAGACCATTTCTGTCTTATCATTGGAGACTTTGTATATTATTTTATTTCAAATATAAGGCACATAACAAGTTTTCTCATAGCCCTTTCCTTGGCAAAGGCGGGGAACTATTTTTCCTTTTGCATATTTTTTCCAAGAAAAAAATGAGAAACACAACTTTTAAATAAATTGTTGTATCTTTTTGGGGTAGATTTTTATAATTTTCATATATGAATTCATCGCATAAAATCACCCAATTTCCAAAAAAAGAAAAATAAATCATTTCAATAATAGTTCTAGAGGTTGAGATACTACTGATTTAAAATTAGCCATTTCTATGGATTTTTCTTAATGATTACATTGACTACTTGTATCATAATTTTTAATAGTTGCCTCTACTTTCCATTAGACTAGCACCATTGGATTGAGTAATTTTAATCATTCAATTTGATTTATTATATGTTGTAGTTTAAAGGAATATTGAGTATTCTACATTCATTGCATGTTTAATCCTTTAACCCTCATCAATGTGGAGTTGTTAATATTTAAAAAATCTTCTTTAGGATAGGAAAAGGCTAAAAGAGATGTAATAAATGATAGATAAGTTTTAGGAGACCAATAATATTGGGCCCAGATACATTGGCGTCAACGAAGAATATAATGAAGAATGGTTTGTTTAGTATAATTCTAAGGGTACTTGTATTAATTTATATATGGATAGTTATCATTTTTGGGATGACAAATACTTTCATATTCTATATGATGATTCCACTCCACCTTATTTTCACATACTTAGTCCCTTAATACCTGATTAAGGATATAGGGTATCCAGTCCCGATCTCTAAGTTTACTTTATGGAGATTTGGTTATCATAATTTCTCTTTCTTAAACCACCTTAAAACTCATTTCAAATACCATGATCGTATTATTCTCATTAAGATATTTCCAATGATATAAATTTCATCCAAATATTAACTTTGGACACAACCATATTCCCACTTAAAAATCTTGTCCTCTAATTGCCACATTAACTCACCACATCAATGAGCCACATTGACCTTCCATGTAATCATGCCACATCAAACTTCCATTCCAATATCCCACGTTATATCTTACCATGCCACCATGCTATCTTGAACCATATAGGGATATATCAGTATTAGGAGAAAATCTTGAAAGTTGGTGTCTTGATCTACTGATACTTGATAGAAAATATCATGAAGCCTTCATAGTTTGACAATGAATTCTTGACACCTGATTAACAATCCATCAACCAATATAGAGTAATATCCATCTTCTAATGATTTGGCCCATTGGGCACTAGGCCATTTTAAAAACAAGAACCATTATCACGACTACTATCCCAACCCAATAAATGGGTGTTAATCAACAAGAAAATGTCCTCGTTAATCTATAGGTGTATTAGTATCATTTAGTATCAGGTGCTTGTGATAGGGGTTTCTAATCCATGTGGATATCGGTGGCCACCCAACTATTCCAATGACTCAACAATTCTTTATCTTGTTGCCTAGTCCTTCTCAACTTCACCCAATTAAGATGAGTTAATCTTATTACCTTGGGTTGCATTAAACCCCCAACTTCACATTTCCAAGTCTAGACTCTTATAAAAGAGGGCTTGATATTCTAGCTTACCTCTTGAGGAAACAAGACCCCCCCTCCTCCTCACACTAAATAAATATTAAGTCTTCTCAGTCAGACAAGTATACAATCAGAATTGTTCCTCCGACAATATGCCTAGTTAAATCTATCCACATTTAGAATACAAGAGAAACCTTCAAGCTGCATTCAACCTTTGATTCTTATTCAAAATACAATACTTCAAAGATACTATAGGAAACATATTTTAATGGATAACTCTATATACAAAAGGTTTCTTCTTATAAGTATTCACAACAAGTGATCAAGCACATTAAAAAAAATACTTCTAAATCATGATTACAAACATATATCATAATCCATCATGGCAAGAATCATGAAATACCAAACTATAATTTCATTTTATTAGTAGGGAAATAGGTACACTTATATAATTCACTTAATTTTTTTGGAAATTGGAAAAGGGAGAGTGTTGGCTTAATGGGGCCTGGACCCAGGTTTAGATATGGTTGCGCAAACCAACAAAACCAACTATTACTAGACCTTTTAGCAACGATTTGTTGCGCAGACCGAAGTCTCATCCAAGGAAATATTAGGGGATGCTAGAACCAGGTTTCAGTATCCAGAGGGGCTATGGAGTGGGGATTTAGGGCTTATCTTCTCTTTAATAATTATTATATCTTCGCACAAAAAATATGCTAACTACATAGTCATTGATCAATACTTCTAGTTAACTAGATTTCAGACTGTGCGATTCTATTTTAACATGCATTAATCAACATAAGAAACGATAACCAAGACTTTGCGATGAAAACATAGATAAAATACCTAAATTGGCACAGATAACATCAAAATACAGATAAAGAAAACATATAAGTAAATAACACAGATATGTCTTCAAGGTATTCATTTATTACTTCAGATCTTCTTAATACAACACTTTCTGCCTTGTGCACTTAACTACGGGTGTCTGTGCACTCGGTTGCATACTTTCTAAGTTCTTCGCTCAATTAGCTATAGGAGCCTTACTTTTCACACAAAACATAGAATACAGACTCCATACAACCTTACATCCAAATGCATTCTATGATTAATTGATTGATTGATTGATTGATTTATATCCCTAGACTCCTTATATAGTCTTCTCTTTTACAATACCATGGTCTGAAAAGCATGGGCAGAGCTCTAATTATTCAAAAAATTCCCATCCTTTTACAAAATAAGGGACTTTTACCTACCCCAAAGCCCATAAGAATCTAACATATCTGCGAGCAGTGCGCTTTGCTCCTCAGAATGAAAATTATTTTACAAAAAAATCGATCTAGCGGTAGCCTGTCAAACAGGCCCCCAACACAAAGATGTGACTCGTCCCAAGTCACTCAATCAGTGTGTCCTCAATCTTCACTTTGATGTTACTCAAGGAATCCTTTAATGGCAGAACTACCTCAACGCACTGTTTCTCGACTTCATGTACTTCAGTCAACAACTTTTCAGTGGCTGGCCCAACTATCTTTTGAGAAATTTCCTTTTGTGTCTGGTACAACGCTTTCATCTATTTCTCCATAGTCTACGATACCTAACTGGTTTTAGCTTCCCATTAATGTGTTATGGCGGTGATAAGATGCTCCTTTCTATGCTGATCATCAATCTATCCCTGCTAAAACTTGCCCTCTTGGAGACGGGCATACCGTTGTGCTGGTGCAAAGGTCTGCATTGTAACCTTAATGTGATACATATGTTCGAATTTTTCACAGATTTCTACTTCAATATTCTACACATGAGAGTCATCCTGCAGTGAGGCCCATGCATCCATAATGTATTCACATATTCGGCTGCAATCCTGGACTATGGATTCAATGTTGGTAGTTTCAGCCTTAATATTCGATGCATGCTGCTACCAGACCTCTGGTGGAGTAGCAGGATATAATTGCAACTGTAGCTCAACGATCTTCATCTGGATGTCTAGTCGTACCTTGTTGAATTTGTCCTTGGATTAATTTAATTCCATCGCGAGATTTTTAACTTTTTCTTTTGGCACTGCCTTAGCTTGAATCTACAGGTCAGGTAGGTCGCTCCAAACTTTGGAGATGGTTGCCTCCAACCTTTGTCTGTGCGCAACTTCCTCATCTCGCTCTTGCACTACCTACTGCTTTTCCTTAGGCATTTTATTTATTTCTTTCTCAACCTCCTAGATAATCAACAGAGCACACTGCTCGAGGATTTTAAACCCTTTGGTAATTCCCTGGGGGAAATCATGTAACGCTTTCAAAGGTAGTGCAACAAGGTTGAGCCTAGTATTCTGCTAGTGTGATGCATGTGCCTGATTCTCAAAAGTGTCAAATTGTAGAGTTCCTGTAGGGATCGGCATAGAGTGAATTTCAATCATAATTTCCATATATTGACCTATTATACCCATACTTGTTGATGCCCCACTCACTTGAAATATGCTCGCCTGAAGCACGCTCAGTTACACTACGCTCATCTAGACCTGTAATTTCTTGAGGCCCTTATGGACCTCCACCAATATTCTCTTGTACTGGTCCTCAATATTTCCCAAAAAATGATCGGTCACGTTCCAGATAGTGTCACCAATCTCATCGAAGTCCCCCTCATTTTGGACCATCACTACTAGGCTGACATACGTTTTTCACTTCATCATTTTCCACGCACATCCGCCACCTAGTTTCTATCATCACTTTAGAATATAAGGGGAGGAGGGGTCTTCTGGATCAAATAACACGTCCTCACCACCATGATCATCACCCCCTCTCATATCCTGAGCATCCTCTGCTGGTTTCTCTGCTTCTTTTTCAGCCTTCTTATTGGTCGCAAATGTGACTTTCTTGGGTTTCTTCTCAGTGTCTTTCTTTCCAGTCTGCGTACCTAAGGTATTGGTCTTTGTGCCAATAATTCCTTCCTGCTGGTCTCTACCCCTTCTGTGAAAGGATTTAACCAATAAATTTTCTATTCACTGAGAATGCGCACAACATAATCCTCGGTCACCAAGTACGGAAGCTCATACTAGACGTCTATAAGGTCCTTCTTTGCACAGATGTGCACATGGTGAAAATATACTTTAAAATCAGTGACCGGGTGATATTATGCAAAATTAATTAGTGATAAACTTGGCTTCTCGTTGATCACCATTCCTGGAATCATCCCAGAACATACCCAAAAGAATCTTTTATCCATCACTTATGTCGGCTCCTTAGAATGCCACAACGAGGCATACCTTGCAACCTCACAAATGTCTAGGTCCATAGTGGGGAAATGTGACTCGTCAGGCTCTTTCCATTCCATCAACACAATTAAGAGAAAGAGCCATGCGTAATGGAATTGCTTTCCCTCCTCCTGAGCTTCTCCACAGTCATCCAAGAATTCCTTACACAAATACCTTGCCTAGTTGTATTGTACTGCTTTGCTGCATTGTGTAGCCAAAGATACTACTGGCGCTGAAATATGTTATACGTGACACTTTCGCATGATCTTTCCTACCAAAACATGTGTGGAAAAGTGCATTGTCTTATCCTTAATGGGCTTAATGAAATATCCCCGAGTTCCCTTCATGATGCCATAATCCTGCTTCACCTTGTCAGATAGTTTCTTATCTTGAGATTTTCCTACAAACGCTTCTATGAGGTCCAATCCTTGACAGGGAAGTGCAGTGATTCTCCTTATCAACATTGCATCAACGGGGACTCTTTCCCCCAGCCATAGACTATCATGGTGCACCAGGGTCAGCATCTTGTGCACACATATTTTGTTAATGATACTTCACCCAAAGTGATGAACACATAACATGTTCAACATCCCTACATTATGAATTCTTGCCACCCTCTTCATTGGCTCTACCCTTGTTACTCCACTAACTTCATAATAAATAGATCGCAGATACTTGCTTGGCTCGAATTGACGATATTTGTTGCGGTTGAAATCCTAGTCTTCCATGCACAACTGTGGCACCTTTCCCAACAAGTCTCCCTCAACTGGTACTTCGTCAAGAAATAAGGGTGTAAATATATTATACTTCACTGTGTTTGGATCCTTCGTGGGCTTTGTAGTTGTAGGATTCCTTGGTGGAATATATGGGGGCAACCTGGTGACAAGTTCCACCTCCTCGACATTAATATCTTAGAGACCTTTGAGCAAAAATTCTTCTTTTTTTTATTCCTTTACCTTGACATCCTGCTTCTACCTAACCCATGTCACCTTAGATCACTATTCTTTTCGAATTTTCTTCCTGGGAGATATTCGAAGCACTAGATTCTTTTACTTCTTGGACAGTGATTCTCCTGGAGTTGTCTATTTCCTGGCAGACCTCTTCCCTTCTACATTGGATGGCGGTGTATATTTCATTATGTGTCCTAGCCCTGCCTTGATCAATGCATATTTAAGTGTGTCAAAACTATAATTCGACATACAGTGAATTTTCATCTCTCTCTTAGGTGAAAAATCACAAGTCGACTTTTCAGAGTGAAAAGTGTCTGAATGTGGAGAGGGGTTCCAGATTTATATAGAATTTGAAATTAAAACTCCATGATATCCTTTAAATGCGCCTCATAAATTCAAATTTGATGGAAGATCCACCCAGATATTCCCATTAAAAACATTCCTCCCACTCTTTTTAACAATCAAGTCCTTTTCAAATCAATTTTTATGGATCCAACGGTCATATTCAAGATGAAATTCATTAGACCCTTCATTGTGGCACAATTTTTCTTCCTTCGGTACAATTACCTCCATCTTCCACATGATCCTGCATCCTGCGTAGTAGTTCTACTGCGATGAAGCCTTCCTTTGATATATTAATTTATAGTCCCATGCTCTCTTTCAACTAGGTGGAAAATTAAGACTCTTCTCCAGCCATATAGTCAATGTGAAGCCTCGGGGCAGAGTCGTCCCTGTATAACTTTAGCCGAATTCCATTGATATGTCCAGGGAACAACTCACCATTCAACTTCTCGAGTTGAACTACGACCACCTCCAAAATATTTCTGACAATGTACGATCCCAACCAGTGCATTTACAAGTTACCCGTAAATTTCATGAACTTACTGTCATATAAAAGAAATAAATCACCCTACTTGAAAGTCTTCTGCTTAATATGTCTATCATGCTAGGATTTTTCCCTCTCCTTTTGCACCTATTGTTGAAATCCAACGATGAACCAATATTCCTCCAGCGCTAAAGTTTCTCCAATCTCTGCTCCATAATATCGTTGTCCTCCATATCTATAACTGCTACGATTCAGAGACCAAACATAATGTATTCCATTGGCGTCACCACTTCCTAACCATATACCAACCAAAATAGAGTCTGACCTGTCACCTTCTTATAGGTAGTCCTGTGGGCCCATAAGACTGCAGGAATTTGCAAATCCTAGTCATCCCTATTGATGTTTCACACCTTAGTCAGACCATTTTCCAAAATATTGTTAAAGGCCTCAATCGTTCCATTTTCTTGTGGGTGATATGGTGTACTCTTCTAGTGATGCATTCAGAACTCCGTGGTCAACGCTTCAATAGTGTTTTTCAAGAAATTCATACCTCGATCGCTTAACAAGATCTTCAGGCACCCAAACCTTGACAATATATTTTCAAAAATAAACTTCGCAGTTGTGCCTGTTCTGCAATTATTCACTGGTTGTGCCTCGTCCCATGTTGTAAGGTAATTTGTCACAGTAATAATGTACCGTGCACCTGTTTTTTTCCCTATGGGATCAATTGGTCTCGCAAATTCAATCACCCATTTATCAAATGGTTGCAAAGTGACTTGAGGATGAAATTCCATTTCATCTCTTTGCGAAGGTCTTCCAGTCCTTTGACAGACATCACAAGCACTACAATACTCCTTCAAATCCTTATGCACCATGGGCCACCATAGTTTGGCCCTTAGAATATTTTGTGCGGTGGATTTCCCTAAGTAATTCCCTCCAGCAACTTTGTCATGTGCTTCAACCAAAATGTTGTGTCTTTTGTGCTCAAGGACATATCTTCGCAGTATCTCATCGACCCCCATATTGTATCAATGTCCTGCAATTAGAGAAAAATATGTTTCTTTATCTACCAGTGCTTTCTTTTTCTACGTAGTATAATTTGTAGGTGAAACTCCCATAGTTAGAAACTGAATGATGTTGAAAAAATGCTCATATGAAACCCGAATCGCGAAAAATTGTGTGTCAGGAAATCCTTCCTCAATATTCATTGGATCTTCACCTATCTCGATCCTGGACAAATAATTAGGCCTGACATTCAAATGTCTTGGTTTGACTATTAATTAAAAATCATATTCTTTGAATAACGATATCCATCTTCAAATCTCCCCCCCCCCCCCCCCCAACAAGATTCTAACTTGAGACCTCTCATCCACCGACACAATGCTCTACCAATAGACCAGCAGGTGGTTCGTCTTTGCCAACGTAGTTTTCAATCATCTCCTGCAATCCTTCCATGACTTTTAATCCCTTAACAAATTCATACATGTATGCAAAAATAACTTCAGAATGGATGGATTAAATTCCTTTTTCGTAGTAACCTCCTTGGGTTTATTATTTTGTGGGATCAGTTGGATCTACGATGTCGATGTTGAAGCTCCAAGGCTCATAAAATTCTTCTTTGCTTCCATGAAGGTTTCTCTTTCTCATTGTATATCGAACCCAACATTCTTTTCTCGAGCCTTCCAGACCCATGTTTCCTCCATATGAGTTTTTCCTTCCACTTTGTCTTCTCTAGTACTTACACTGTTCACGTCACTATGTTGATACTTAGATCCTATTTGCACAGTTCAACTCTCATCATCTGTATGTTCTGGGCAGGCTGCTCATTATGATTTCATAAATTTTATCCAATAATGTAGGACAATCATCTATCTCATGATTAAATGCTTTACAATACTTACAAGATACTGTAGTAGGATTCTAACAATCCCTGGTGAAATGTCTAGGTTGTCTGCAACCCCGTCCAGCGCCTCTTCCTTGGCCACGTCCTTGGCCTTGGAAACCTCTATGTGTTGTGTGAGAACTTGTATATTCATGAACTTCGACTTGCATTCTATACACCCCAAGAGTCTGTTTCATCGTTATATCATAACTTCGATAGCTCCTTTCATCATGTCCCACTGAGCTACAAAATTTATAAAAAAATTGCTTAGGTGACTGGATATATGTCTGCAACAAATGGCAGTAGTCTGTGGGGTGTTGGCCTGCAAACTAGCATAGGATACACTAGAAATTTGGTCCCATACTTGGTCTAGAATGTGGCATGGGCTTCATTGGACTTAGCATCCTAGGGCCCCAGTACTCTTTAAAAACATGACACTAATCCTTATAGTGGCCCTCTTCTTTGCACTTTATGCACCAAACTTCTGAATGTATGTGTTGAGCCCCAAAGATGTCCTTTCCTTTCACCAAATTTCACTTCATTTCCTTTTTCCTTTATCAATTATAGGCTTAAAAGATCAATAGGATTGATTATAGTCACTTTAATAATGCATACAATGACTGAATTGCTATACTTTTATGGTTTTTTTGTTGTAGTAATTTTTTACTAGACTTAGCTACAGAATGCAGTCATTTTGTAGCTAGTCGCCTATTCCGCAACTATATTCATGTTCACACAGGTTACAGGTGTCACTTAAAGGAAAAATGCATATGGTTGAATTCCATAACTCACCTACATCATTCCTTGCCCTCTACAAAGTCTGAGCAAAAATCTGCAAGTGGTTATGCACGTGGAGGAAACCAAAACTAAGAAGTAGATTCCTACCAGGACAAGGACTCTACAAATGTCTCCAGCAAAGTACGAGGCCTCCACAAAAGTTCTAATTTGGTTTTAATTGAAAAAGAAACTTATCCCTATTTCTTCTGCAGGGCAGTTATGTATTTCTCTTATAAGAATAACTCAGTAAACCGAGAGACAGTTATTTAGTTGATGTTTTATTGTTAAGTTGTCCAAGATCGTAATACTCTGTTTTTGAAGCATTTTCCTTTAATGAAAGAAGAACAACTTTAATACATGATCTAAAGCAATCTTGAGGAGATTCGTGTGCTAATCTGGTTGTAGAGGGCCCCTACTGCCTGAGAGGCTCTCTACATATTTTTTAGATAAGTAACTTTAGCTCTGTTTCGTTCCTAATTTAGGCAGTTTTCTGAACTTTATGTTTTATGCTCACTTACATTGAATGTTACAGCCAGTCTTGTTGTTATGAATTGTTCCAAAATATCACTAACACTGAATGAGATAGAGTTGTAGTATTTTAGATATTAATTTCATTTTAGTTCAGCTGTAGTATTTCGGAGGTTAATTGCATATTAGTTCGGTTCTGTTTAATGTATTTTAAGTTTTATTAGCTAGTTGTAATCTAGTTCTGTTAAATTAGACTTAAAGGCCTTCATTATTTACAAACTGCTCTTGTTCTTAATCTCTGATAATACATCATTATCATAGGAACAAGAATTGGTAATGTCATTTTGAAGTCTTCACTGTTCTGCAATTTCCCATAATTTTACAAACTGCCTTTTTCCAAAACTATTCCAAAAGATTTCTAACCCTTGAATGAGGCTTAATAGTGACATTTTGAGTTGCAGAATGGATTAATTTTAGTGTCATAAGTTAATTTAGAGTAGGGTTCCTTACTATGTTGCAGATAATCTTTTCCAAATGTTTTCCAACAAATTTCTAACCATGGATGAGATTTTCTCTGTGATAATTGTAAGTTGTTGTTTACTTAGAAGAACCTCATTGCATTAAACTTATCCTTTTCTCAAGTTGTTCCAACATACTTCTAGTGAAATGAATTGGACTGAGTTCATGTTATGAGTTATTTTTCTTGTCAAGTTTTGCAATCTGTGAATTAGCATTTTCTGTTCTTAGGTGCCATACATAGTTTAGAATAGATTTTGCTCTGTTTTAGTGTGACCAATAACTTCTCTTTGCCAACAACTTAGTTCTTTTCCTCTTAGCATAAAAACACAAAACCAAAAACACTAGAAAAACACTAAACACAACGAAGTAGGAAGTAGATACCTAGGCACATATAGTGCACTTCACTTCAACAGTTTACTAGCCCTGGTTGACAATTTATGACATCAATTTAGGAACACTAAGTTGAGTAGACATTTTGGCACCGTTTTTGGGGAAGTGTAACTAGGTAGCCTTGTTTCTTACCTCCTAAAAACAATGATATGCGTAGAGAAAGAGACTCAAGGGGTAGATTCATAAGAAGTAGAAGCTTGATTCCTAGAACACCACTTGTTCCACCAAGACCAAGAGGCAACACACCTCCAACTCAAACCCACATCCCATACTCCACTGATCATAGACCTCCAGAGGACTTAAGATCAGAAATTCCATCAGAAAGACCTTCCACTTCATCCACTGAACCTGTCTTAGAAGAAGATTCAAGGACCCCTGCTAGAGACCTAAACTTTTCCACTTCCACAGGAGAATCAACCATGGCAGAAGAAGGAGGAGGAGGAGTCTTTAATGGAGAACATACACTATTTGGAGGGGGTAGAGGTATAGGTAGAGGAGAAGGAGGTAGAGGTGCAGAAGGAGAAGGAGGTAGAGGTGAAGAAGGAGGCAGAGGAAGAGGTAGAAGGGAAATGGGAAGCTCTTTTGGGTTTCCTATAGTAGATGAATAAACCAATGCAACTATGAAAAACATTTCACCCTCTGTCCTTCCAAACTTTTATGGACTCAAAACTAAAGATCCTGAAACCTTCCTATTTGAATTTGAAGTCCTATGTAGAACCTATGACTACTTACAAGATGCTAAAAAACTTAAACTATTCCCTTCAACATTGAAAGGAGCAGCATTAAAATGGTTTATGAGTTTGATCAATAGTTCTATTAGGACATGGGAAGACATGAAACATGCATTTCTAGAGAGGTATTTGGATTACTGTATGCTAGTCAACCATAAGGAGGAAGTGTTTAAAATGCTACAAAAAGAGGATGAAAACCTGGAAGATTTGTTGGAGAGGTTTAACTACAACATCAAAAGAGAAAAAATGGAAAACTTAGACCAAGATACCTTGAAAGCTCTCTTGTTGAAGACAATTAGGGATGAATGGCTAGATATCCTTAATATGATGGGAAAAGGGGATATATCTCAGCTCACATTACCTGAAATAGCTGAATTATGTATCGACCTTTCAAGAGGGAAATCTAAAACTGTAAAAGGACCAAGAGACCATGCTCTTGCAAGGGCAAGTAAGTCTGCTTCTGGGACAAGGAGTAGGGAAAAAATAGGACATATGCTTGATGAATTAAAATCTGATATTTTAGGGAGTCTTAGTGAACAAATAGACACCCTTAAATTACAAAACAAGCAAAAAGCTGAATCTAATGCCTTAGCAATTTTTTTTCCCAAATGTAGAAAGAAGCATGCCCTGAGAGAGTGCCCTTTGGATGCAAAATTAGTAGAGACTTGTGTAATTTGCTTAGAAAAACATGAGACCAAGAGTTGTCCTTCACTTCCTGATCTTAAAGTTGTCTTTCAAGAAGAAACCCCTACAAATTCCACAGAATCTCTCAATTTTGTCTCTAGGAGGCCTTGGCAAGGACCTCAAACACAAGGATTCCATGATCAGTTGTATAATCAACCCCCACCAAATTGGAATTCTTGGCAGCAACCTTGGCCCCAATTTCAAAATCAATCTCAAACTTGGGCACAAGGAGCACAAAATCCCTATGGAAGATACTCTCAGTACTATCAATACCCACCATCCTATCCACCATATCCACATTTCCCTCCTCAACAAAATCTTCAACAAAATCCTCAACAGAATCCTCAAAATCCACAACATCAAAATTCACCACTTCCATTACCATTTCCTCAGAAAACAAATCAGTTTCCTGCCCAACCCATACCAAACCCAAACAATAAAAATCCTCAGAACACATACATGATAGAAGGCCAACAGTTTCCAACCTATTTGATCACTCCTTTAGACCTTAATGATGTTCAACTTAGGTCTGGAAGAATACTTTAAAAGAAGAAACCTTCTGTAATCATACAAGAACAAAACAACTCTGAAGAAGATTCTCTACAGGTAAATAAAAGTCTTGAAGAAGACACATCTTTTCAAGACCCGAATATTGAAAAATTAAAACAAAAAGAGCCAATAATTTCAACCCCTATATTAGAGTAGCCGTCAACATCCATTTCTACACCTCCCTTTCCAGAAATATTACAAATTGATAGGGGTGTAGAAAAACAAATTATGGTGCCTAATTATGATTTCCTAGATGAGCTGAGAAATTTTTGTATTAAGATCCCATTATTACAAGCTATCAATGAAATTCCAATTTTAGCAAAAACAATAAAGGAGTTGAGCATGAAAAAAACAGGAAAAAGAATCAAAGAGACAAAGAAAATTCAACTGGCAGGAAAAATAGCAGATATCTTGATGGGTAAGATTTCCATTCCAAAGTATCTAGACCCAGGAAATCCAATTGTTGAAATGCAAATCAATGGAACTGAGATCCAAAACACACTTATTGATTTAGGAGCAGCAATCAGTATCATGAGTAGACAAATCGTGGATAAACTGAAACTTCCTAATCTTATTTTTACACCCACATTATTACAATTAGCAGACAGATCTATGATCAAACTTGATGGGGTAATAGAATACATTCCAGTGTCCCTAGATTCTTGGGAGTATCATGTGGATTTTATGATCCTAACTCCTAAGAATAATCTAGGAGGGCATCCTATTATATTAGGAAGACCTTGATTAACTACAGTTGATGCTTTCATTAGTTGTAGATCCGGTGATATGTACATCTCTAATGGTAGTTCAACCAAGAAATTTACCTTGTATCCTCTAGCAAAAACAATTACATAATTAGATGATACTCAATGGATTGAGGATGAAGAAGAACTACAACCTCTCTTCACAATTGCAGAAATTAGTGAAGATAGCCAGATTCTAAATACCTTAGAAAATTTTGAATCCTCTTTGGAATACAAACATGAACAATTTCAAGAAGAATCCAACATTGAGTTTTTATCATCAAGAAAGATGTCTCTTTAATCCATGGATAAATTTGGCAGCTCTACAATTGAGATATTTCTAGGAAAAACTTTAAACATAAACAAGAACCTAGAGAAATCTCAACAAGAAGAGCTAGTCAAGATATTACATAGACATTCTTCTGCATATGCATGGGATTACACTGATATGAAAGGGATAAGCCCTAAGACTTGCACTCATCACATCTACATAGAGGGAAATTGTAAACCAATCAGACAACCTCAGAGACGAATGAATCCAAATCTTAGGGAGATTGTTAAAGAAGAATTGCAGAAATTGTTAAAAGTCAACTTTAGCTATCCCATTTCAGTTAGTCAGTGGGTTTATCCTTTGGTAATTGTGCCAAAGAAAAATGGTAAATGGAGGGTATGTATTGACTACTGGGAATTAAACAAAGCTACTCTTAAAGATCACTTTCCCCTACCTTTCATAGATCAGGTGTTAGATACATTAGCTGGCAAAAATTACTTCTCATTTTTAGATGGGTTTAGTGGTTATAATCAAATTCAAGTAGCACTTGAAGATCAAGACAAAACCACATTTACCTGTCCTTCGGGTACCTATGCTTACCGAGTATTTCCATTTGGACTATGCAATTCACCTACAACATTTCAAAGGGCAGTACTAGGAATCTTTTCAGATCTAATACATGATTGTGTAGAGGTATATATGGATGATTTCACAGTCTATGGAAACACATTTGAAAAAGCCTTCGCAAACTTGGAAAAAGTTTTAAAGAGATGTAAAGAAGCAAATATTTCACTAAGTCATGACAAGTGTTTTATGATGTTTACTGAAGGAATTTTTTTGGGGCATCACATTTCAAGGGATGGGATTAGAGTTGATGAGTCAAAAGTTGAAGTCATCTCTAACTTATCTATTCCAAGTTGTCAAAAAGATGTTAGGAGTTTTCTAGGATTTACAGGAGATTATCGAAGGTTTATAGAAAGCTTCACCAAGATAGAATCTCCACTTTTCAAATTACTTACCAAGGACTGTGAATTCAAGTGGAATCCTGATTGCCAGTTAACCTTTGAGACCCTAAAAACAAAAATTTCTGAAGCACCTATTTTAAGGGGACCTAACTGGAAGTTACCTTTTCATATTTCAATAGATGCCTCAGATACAGCTTTAGGAGTAGTATTGGGGCAAAAAGACCTGATTCCTTATGCCATCTACTATACAAGTAAAAATTTGACTCCTTCAGAGTTAAATTATACTGTAACTGAAAAAGAGTTCTTAGCTGTTGTTCATGCCATAAATAAATTTAGACACTATATAACAGGCTATGAAACTTTTTTTCACACAAATCACTATGCAATTAAATATCTAATGAACAAATCAATTACTAATGGAAGAGTCATAAGATGGTTATTTCTTTTATATGAATTCAACATTACCATTATAGATATGCCTGGGAAACAAAACACAGTAGCTGATTTCCTATATAGACTCCAAAAAATCAAAGACAATATTCCAGTTGAAGATCAATTCCCTGATGAATATCTTTTTTCAATTTCTACTCAAACTCCTTGGTTTGCTGACATTGCTAATTATTTAGTTTCAAGGAAATTTACTTCAATAATGAAAGCAAGAGACAAAAGAAAGATCATTTATGACAGTGCAAAATATTCATGGGTTGCTAATGAGTTATACAAACTAGGTCCAGATTTTATCATTAGGAGATGTGTTAAGGAAGATGAGATGCCTAAGATCCTCAAGGCATGTCATGATGAACCTTATGGCGGACACTTTGCTGATAAAAGGACAACTTATAAGGTCCTTCATTTAGGATACTATTGGCCATCCCTTTTTAAAGATGCTAAAGAGTATGTCAAAAGGTGTGACAGTTGCCAAAGGGTAGGGAAACCTTCTCCTTCAGGTGAGATGCCATTGCAGCCTCAGGTACATATTGAACCTTTTGAGAAATGGGCTTTAGATTTTTTAGGACCTATTAGTCTTCCATCAAGACAAAAGAAATATATATTATTTTGCACTGATTATGTTACCAAATGGGTAAAGGCCAAGCCATTACTTTCTGCTACTGAATTATCTGTAGTTAATTTTCTTTTTGAGGATATTTTTACTCATTTTGGTGTCCCAAGAGAAATTGTTACAGATCAATGAGCTCAATTCACATAAAATCTAGTGAAAAAAATGGTGGAGAGGTACAAAATCAGACATAGAAAATATACTCCCTATCATCCACAAGCAAATGGCCAAGTGGAATCTACTAATAAGGTGATTGAAGGGATCCTAACAAAGACTGTTCATTTACATAGAAGAGATTGGGCAGACAGGCTTCTTGAAGCTTTGTGGGCCTATAGAACTACATGGAGAAGCACAACAGGTCATACTCCTTATGAACTTGTTTATGGAAAACAATTTTTGTTTCCCATAGAGTTTCAGATTCAAACTTTTAAAATGGCAGTCCAGCTAGGACTTGATCTAACAGAGGCACAAAAGCATAGATTGGAGCATATTAATGAATTGGATGAGATCAGACAGGATGCAGTCTAGAGAACAAGTATAGTCCAACAACAAAGGACTAGATGGCATGATAAGTACATCAAGGAAACGAAATTCAAAGAAGGTGACTGGGCCCTCTTGTTTGATTCAAAGTTCAAATATTTTCAAGGTAAATTCCAAACACATTGGCTTGGGCCATATGAAATTATGAAATTTTTTGACAATGGAGCAATAAAAATCAGGACAATAGATGAAGAGAAGGTCACTTTTCTTGTAAATGGTCATAGATTGAAGTTGTATCATAAGCCACTTTCAAGAGAAGAATTTGTCAAGAGATTCCAGGAAAACAATGATGTGAAGTTAATGAAGAAGAATTCTTCTTCTTCATCAACTTAACTAAATTTTATGAATTCAAATGCATGAAAATAAATAAATAAATAAATAAAGTATAAACATGAAAACTAATCACTGATTAGCATGTTTATACAGAAAAGATAAAGTGAAAATCAGAATCCTTCTGACACTTTAGCTTTTCAAATTTGCTCTTTTCCTGCAAGCAGCTATCACAAAATCATAAGTGCAGACCCATTTTATATATCATATTCCACTTATGATCCATTTCACTCCATCATGTCTCACTTCATTCATATTTCATTCACTCCATTCATCCATACTTCATTCACTCCATTCCATGGTCCACCCCATTTTCATCTTAGATTTTTAAATTTGATCTCTTTCTGCAATTGAGTTTTACAAATCATAAGTTGCAGGCCACTTTTCATATTTCATTCCACTTCACATTTGTGATTCATTCCATTCCATTATATTTCACTTTACTCATGCTCCATTCCACCATATTTCATGATCCATTTTAATTCATTTCATACAACATTCCATCCATGTTTCAAATCATTTCATTCCATGTTTCAAAGCTTTTTACAGGTATATTCTGCAACCAGACATTCTGTAGCCAGACATTCTGCAGCCAGATATCCTGAAGGAAACTATCCAATAATCACTTGTTCAGCAGCAAATTGATCCTGCACACCTATGTCAACAAGAAAAATCAAAGGGATTATGAAGATTGAAGGATCAATGATTTTCAAAGGAAGATAAAGCATATTAAAACCTCAAAAATCAAAGGAAAGGCTAAGGTAAAGTTGTGAAATTATTATGATAACAGATTATGAAAGTTATAGTATGGTTAAGTCATGTATGTTTCATAAAGTTATTTTCATTATTCGTGTTGATCAAACCTATTAAGCCTATCATAAAAAATAAAAAACCTTGGAAAAATCCCTTCCATTCCGCCATATCAAATCATCATTTTTTAAAAATTAACGGTTAGTACTGAAGTGACCTATTAGGTGACATCACTAATCCGAAATATTTAGTGATGATTTTGAAATTCTCACGAGATTTTTCCACGGTCTTTTCCTCCATGACAGCTCTCAAACTCATTAATTCGTGTGAATCACCCTCATCGTATTTCACTCATCCCATAACCACTTCATGTCATCTTTCCGTAGCCAATTCCTTCTGCATAAACAGAGAACTCATCTTTGGGGTGAAAACAACTCTCTATAGCCATTTTTACCGTGAATAGAAGAGCAGTAATGGAGCAGTAAATTGAAGGTTGAGAAAAGAAGCCATGGGTCTCATTGTAAGGTCTGAACCAGTCGGAACCAAATACTTAGAGGGTTACCCATAGATTAGAGAGATGCTACAGCAGGTTGGGTGGTTACAGTTTTTGGAAAAGTTCAATGGTTTTCACAAGGAGGTAACTAAGACATTTGCACGGTCCTTCAATGGGTCAGAAGTTGAAATAGGAGATGTCAAGTTCACTGTTACAGAATCCTTCATTGCAGAAGCAACAGAATTACCAAGACAAGGTGAACGATGGTTCAAAAACAAGGAATTTCACAATGAGGCATGGAGACAGATGCTCAAAACACCAGGTATGGATATTTCAGTTTTTAAGAAGGGCATTCCTAGCTCAGCACTGAAGAATAAATGGCGAAATATGTTGCTCATTTTTCAAAATTTTATAACTTGTGAGGGAATGTTTGGTACCATATATGTTTATCACATTCATCTTATGATGCATTTCCTAGATGAAGAAATCAATTTACCCTTTTTCTTACTTCATAGCCTAAAGAGAATGGCTTCTAATGTCCAAAAGAGGGTTCAATTCTTCGAAACCACCCTATATCACCATGGCCTAGTTAAAATCCTAATTGAGCATCATTTGAGAAAGGTGGGAGACAATTGGGATGAGTTCCTCTTGAGGAATCACTTTGAAGAACCCAAGGAATCTCCATCTGAAGGCAAAATTGCAAGAAGAAGCAGGAGAGGGAAAATTTCCAAATCTGTTGAACTTAAAACTGGTAAGTCCATACAAGAGGACAGTGAGGAGATTATCTCTGAGAAATTGGATGAAATTAAGAAACAACTTAAAAAGGAAAATATAATAAGAAAATTATTCGAAGGAGAGAGGTGAGGGACCATCTAAACTAAGACGAAGCCATAGGCTTAGAGGCATATTGAAGAAGATAGGAGTTAAGAAAACAGGCATCATAGACATTGAAGATGAAGAGACACCAACTGATAGATCTCTTGAGTACCAGTACAAAGAGGATCTTGATTAAGGAACTCCGGAGATAGACCCAGCACAACAAAAAATCTATAATTATGTTGAGTCATTAGAAAAGAGAGCCTCAGAAAGCAGAGGAAGAACTCCTAGCCCACCAGGATCTGCAATTGAAGTACTAAGAAGAGACAAATATGAATTAGAAGTACTCAATAAGCATATAAAGAATGAAAATGAAATTTTAAGGGAACAATTCAAACTAAAGAGTAACATGAACACAACTCTCTCTCTGCAAATGGAAAATTTGTACAAGGCTAGTGAAAAGCTAAAGAAGAAAAAAAAAAATTGAGCAGGGCACTTATAAATTTGAGATTCAAGTTGGTCATAAGGAAACCTAGGATGCCATTGAACACCAAGCAAAGCAGAAAAAGGAGGTTAGATGTCCTAGAAGAATTTTCAGAATACATGGATTGATTGCATGAGGACATGCAAAAGCTTTGCAGTGGGGGTATGTTGAGATCCAAAGATGTCCTTTCCTTTCACCAAATTTCACTTCATTTCCTTTGTCCTTTATCAATTATAGGCTTAAAAGATCAATAGGATTGATTAAATTCACTTTAATAATGCATACAATGACTGACTTGCTATACTTTTATGGTTTTGTTGTTGTAGTAATTTTTTACTAGACTTAGCTACAGAATGCAGCCTTTCTGTAGCTAGTCGCCTATTCCGTAGCTATCTTCATGTTCACACAGGTTACAGGTGTCACTTAAAGGAAAAATGCATATGGTTGAATTCCATAACTCACCTACATCATTCCTTGCCCTCTACAAAGTCTGAGCAAAAATCTGCAAGTGGTTATGCACGTGGAGGAAACCAAAACTAAGAAGTAGATTCCTACCAGGACAGGGACTCTACAGATGTCTTCAGCAAAGTACGAGGCCTCCACAAGAGTTCTAATTTGATTTTAATTGAAAAAGACACTTATCCCTATTTCTTCTCCAAGGCAGTTATGTATTTCTCTTATAAGAATAACTCAGGAAACCAAGAGACAGTTATTTAGTTGATGTTTTATTGTTAAGTTGTCCAAGACCGTAATACTCTGTTTTTGAAGCGTTTTCCTTTAATGAAAGAAGAAAAAATTTAATACATGATCTGAAGCAATCTTGAGGAGATTCGTGTGCTAATCTGGTGGTAGAGGGCCCCTACTACCCGAGAGGCTCTGTGAATATTGTTTAGATAAGTAACTTTAGCTCTGTTTCATTCCTAATTTAGGTAGTTTTCTGAACTTTATGTTTTATGCTCACTTACATCGAATGTTACAGCCAGTCTTGTTCTTATGAATTGTTCCAAAATATCACTAACACTGAATGAGATAGAGCTATAGTATTTCAGAGATTAATTGCATTTTAGTTCAGCTGTAGTATTTCGGAGGTTAATTGCATATTAGTTCGGTTCTGTTTAATGTATTTTAAGTTTTATTAGCTAGTTGTAATATAGTTCTGTTAAAATAGACTTAAAGGCCTTCATTATTTACAAACTTCTATTGTTCTTAATCTCTGCTAATACATCATTATCATAGGAACAAGAATTGGTAATGTCATTTTGAAGTCTTGAATGTTCTGCAATTTCTCATAATTTTACAAACTGCCTTTTTCCAAAACTATTCCAAAAGATTTCTAACCCTTGAATGAGGCTTAATAGTGACATTTTGAGTTGCAGAATGGATTAATTTTAGTGTCATAAGTTAATTTAGAGTAGGGTTCCTTACTATGTTGCAGATAATATTTTCCAAATGTGTTCCAACAAATTTCTAACCATGGATGAGATTTTCTCTGTGATATTGTAAGTTGTTGTTTACTTAGAAGAGCCTCATTGCATTAAACTTATCCTTTTCTCAAGTTGTTCCAACATACTTCTAATGAAATGAATTGGACTGAGTTCATGTTATGAGTTATTTTTCTTGTCAAGTTTTACAATCTGTGAATTAGCATTTTCTGTTCTTAGGTGCCATATATAGTTTAGAATAGATTTTGCTCTGTTTTAGTGTGACCAATAAATTCTCTTTACAAACAACTTAGTTCTTTTCCTCTTAGCATAAAAACACAAAACCAAAAACACTAGAAAAACACTAAACACAACGAAGTAGGAAGCAGATACCTAGGCACATATAGTGCACTTCACTTCAACAGTTTACTAGCCCTGGTTGACAATTTATGACATAACTTTAGGAACACTAAGTTGAGTAGACAGTATGTTGGACCGAACCTATTTTCCCTTCTTCCAGTCTCAGAGTTCCACATGCAAGCTCCCCAACTGGGTTTGGATCTGCTGAACCCCTATATTGGTATTTGATACCAGTGATGCTTCTAGTTTCATTGCAATCTCCAATGCTTCTACTTGGGTTGTGATATTTTGTTGCGATAATGGTAATCGAAGATGTGGTGATAACACATCTATAAACCACTCCGTGTGCTACTTATCAGGAATCGTGAAGCTAATTAGACTTAGCAGCATCTTGAATCTTTGATCTACTTCCCACATAGTTTTAGTGACTAATTTCTTGATCTCTTTGATCTCTATAATACGTTGTGACTATGATTTTAGGTTCCTAACTTTAGCATTTAGCACTAGCTTTTTCTAATCCAACGTGGCATTCTGGTTTGTCACAAAGTAATTCATGTAAGAAGACAAGGCTTTTTCCTACAACGCTGTGATGATTTGTGCTTTATTCACATTCTCACTAGTGATGTTTTGCGATCTCCATACTGCTTCTCCAAAAAACCAAAATTTCTTGAGATCATCTGATCCCAGGCCTTAAAACATAGGCTTCTTTGCTATCTAACCCATGTTAAACAAGGGGGTTGGAGGTGGAGCAGTAATATAGGGAGCAATGGGAGTGGAGGGTTGGGGAATCCCAATGCCCTGATGAACTCCAAATTCTATCGACACACTTCTAGGGGTCGCAAGGTTTCTTTCTCCTTCTTCACCTTCAAATCCAAACAATGGATTTTACTCAGTCTCAATGTAATTATCACAATCTACCCTAAATCTCCTACCCCATCACGTAGTTCCATTTTTTCTTCCTTCGAACATCAATCAAATTGCATTCACAGCACATCCTTTTCACACAATAACATCTTAATCCAGAGCTTCAATGAGTTTAAGTACTTACCTCACGGACCTTTGAAAAATCTATGCTCCACTTTGTTGTAGGATACATATGTATCGATCGCGAACTCAGTAATAAAGCATCCAAGAATACTATCGATCCAATACTCAACAACCCTTGAAATCCCTTCATCAGTCCCCTTTAATTGTTTTATTAGCTATGGAGTCCACACAGTAGGGTTATCATCTTTAAAACAGGTCTTTTGTCCAGCTAGTATCGATAACAATATGTGCAGATCTTTAGCAAATGAGGAGAAAAAATATCTCGTGTTGATCTATGAAAATATATTTATGCAACCACCTCTAAGTTGACATGCACATATTATTGTTTTCTTGTAATGAAAAATCGTGTTATTTCATATCTACCTAGTCTTGAATATTTTTTCTGGACAGATGCCACATCCACATATCCCTCAATCAAATCTTGGTCCCAGAAACATAACCATTTATTGGATTATTGGGTCCTAGATGCAAGTTCATATATACCTGCGTGAACCACCAAAACATACTATTACCAGCCCATTCAGCAACGATCTGTTGTGGAGACCGAAGTCTCACCCAAGGCAATATTAGGGGATGATAGCCCCAGTAATTTGCATCTAGAGGGACTATGGAGTGTGGCTTTAGGGCTTATCTTCTCTTTAATAATTATCAGAGCTTTGCACAAAAAAATTGCTAACTACGTAGTTGATATTCAATACTTCTAGTTAACTAGATTTCAAACTGCACAATTCTATTTTAACATGCATTAATCAACACAGGAAACCATAACCCAGACTTTGCAATGAAAACATAGATAAAAACCCTAACTTGGCACAAATAGCATCAAAATACAGATAAAGAAAACATATAAGTAAAGAGCATAGATTTTTCTTCAATATCTTCTTTTATTACTTCAGGTCTTCTTAATACAGCACTTTTCGCCCTACACACTCAGCAGCAGAGGTCTACACACTCAACCGCAAACGTTCTAAGATATTCCCACACTCAACTGCAGGAGCCTTCCTTTTTGCACAAAACATAGAATGCAAACTCAATACAGCCTTACATCCAAATGAATTCTATTATTAACTCATTCATTGATTTATTGATATCCCTAGACTCCTTATATAGTCTTCTCTTTTACAATACCATGGTCCAAAAAACATGGGCGGAGCTCTAAGTATTCAAAACATTCCCATCCTTTTACAAAATAAGGGACTTTGACCTGCCCCAAAGTCCCTAAGACTCTAACATATCTGCACGTAACGCACTTCGCTCCTCAAAGTATCCATGCCAGTTATCCCAACATTATCAGTCTTAATTACATATTACTAAATATGGGGATTAAAAATTGGTATTACACTTATGTAGGGAACATCATGGAGGACATCAACAATTAATCATGGTTATGAGTTTTTAGCTTGCTTATTCCCAACTTGTAGTGTGTTATGTGGACAATTTCTTAGATATGGATATCGTTAAAAATTTGGGTCCACATTACCAATGTACACATTTGGAGAAGCATTGTTAGTGAGTTATTGAGGTCAAGTATGGTCAAAGGGGAGTCAATCTCAACACTTGGACATGGGACTCAGGTTTAAAGTGGAGCTTATTAGACAAATTCAACATGATGGCTAACACATGTACAAAGGACCTTGGTTCTTTATCTTACTTTAACATTATGGTCCATGCTCACCCATGTGACCCTTGTATAAGTTGGTTGTACCTTTTCACCACAAGAATTGAGGATGGTGCTTCTAAGGGGGTTGGAATGTAATATACTTGAGTGGTAATAAGGGGTGTCTAGGGAGGTATCCAAGGGGAATAATAATAGTTGATACCATCCAATTTAAGGTGGAATATGTCCACTATATTATTAAATTATGATGTCTATGGTAGTTCATATTGAATAAATGAAATGGGACCTCATTAAAGAAGGTCAATTATTTAGTTAGGAATTTCATATGATTAACATTCTCTTGATAATTATATATAATATTGATAACTCCATATGGGTGTGTGAGAAATTATTGTTATTGGAGCTTATCTCAATATGAGGTTTCCCCCGCAAAGAGGCAAGTGAATAGGAGTGGATTCCTTCTATAAAATGATCAATTGCTAGGTGTTTCCCTACCTTCAGGGTTTGATAATACTAAAGAGTGGATCATTTCTATCTTATAAGTTGATATTTTTTATGTGGTTCTATTTCAAATCTAAGGCACATAATAGATATTGAATATAGGGTATTCTATATCCAACTATCTCTATGACATAATAATAAATACCACCATAAAATGCATACAGGTCATATAATCTTTGGAAATTATATATCCAATGATATTTATGAACTCTATTATGGAATTTGTGACTTTTTCATGGGTGCTTAGAAGTTCCTAAATTGAATGGTAGTTCTAAGAACCATCTGCCAACATAATAAATGTTATGCTAAAGTGCATATCGGCTATTGGATCTAGGGGCATTCCATATTGTCAAAATGACTATGTTTTCAAACATACACTAAGCGATGACCATCCCTTTGGGACCAGATTAGTGTACTAACTCATGTTGGATTATTTGGTATGGCAAGGTCTAATCACCCTACACAACAACATTTAATGTGTTGGAAAGTTGATATACATCATTGGATCCAATGATATATATGAACTTTTTTGCAGCATTAAACATCATGGTGTAAGATGCTTAGCACTCACCTTTTTTATTAAATTATTTAAGCCATTCTTGACAATATATCAATTTTATTAGGACAACTTATCACTAGTATGTGAAAACCAAGAATTTTAAAATTTTTCACACATAAATATGTTGGAAATATTGAATCCATTGATTTCAATGATATGGGGAGCCTACTTATGTCCAAGATAAACATTAGAAAATAAAGAATTTGGAAATATTGTTTTTTGACTTTTGATGCGCCATTTGAATATTCAAATGCATTTTTACTCCAATTAACTAGCTCAAATTGGAGAGTAGGATATGTGGTTGGAAAGCTTATTTTGAGACCTTTCCAACAATATATGTCACTCCCTCTAGTTCCACGGGAAAGAGGAGATATGAAGTATTTCATTAAAATAACCCAACCATGTTAAGATAACCCAAGAAAATTACAAGCAAGTTTATAAATAAACTTGGAGGTGATTCTTGGAGTCTAAATGTAGAAACAAAAATGTGATTTATGGGGTGAATGAGTCATATGGTACTTTTCACTCTAAATTTTCTTCTGGGATGTTTTGAAATGTAAAAATTGGAGGATACAAATATGATATATTCATGTAACCATGGTTAAAATTTGACCTTTATTCACTACAATTCTAGAAAGGTGGTATAAGAAAATTAGGCTTCCTAAATTCTCTTGAAAAGTTCTTCAAAAATGTTAGGCTGAAATTTTCACTATAACTTTTTTCCTAGGATGTTTTAGACTCTCAAATATACTCATGTACACGTGTTTCAAATTACAGACCTTGGCTCGCTATATTTTTAGAGATATTCATTAATAAAGTTAGGCTTCTTGAATGCTCCTGAAAGTTTCTTCAAACAAGAAACCTTGGTATTTTGTTATATATTTTTTTCTATGATGTTTTGAAAATATAAAATTTGGAAGAGAAAGAGGATATATCTCATGTTACCTGTGGTATAAATTTGAAACACTGCTTCAAAACAATTTCATAGATGTTATTTGAGGAAAGAAAAGATCTCTAGGTGTATGTGGTAGAAATTTCAAAGCTATATTTGCAAAATTGGGCATGTGGTATGTTGTGAAAATTCATTCGTAGGAATAATCCACAAGAAACAAGTTTTGGGAGAAGTATAATTGGTGAAGGAAGAAGAAACGGGTATAATTGGTGAAGGAACAAGAAACTAACAAAGTTGGTAGATATGGAAGAAAAAAGAAGACTTGTTGAAAGCACAAGCAATTAACAAAAAATGTGAATAAGAAATAAAGTAGGTTGGTGACTATAATATTTGAGCGGGTATTGGTGTCTCCTATAGTTTGTTTCCTAAAAATATTGTAGTAGAGGGGATTTCTTTCTCTTGTAGGTTGGTTCCTATAAAACAACAAAGGGTATTTTTCTCTCGTATAGTTTGGTGCTTATAAAAAAATAGGGGGGATTGATGTCTCTTGTAGGTTGGTGCCTTCAAAGTAGAAAATGGAATTGGTGTCTCCTATAGGTTGGTTCCTACAAAGAAACATATTGATTGGTATCTCATATATGTTAGTTCCTACAAAACCAAAATGGGGATTGGTGTCTCTTGTAGGTTGGTGCCTACAAAGAAAAAAATGGAATTGTGTCTCATGTAGGTTAGTGCCTACAAAGAAGCATGGGGGATTTAGGTCTCTTATAGGTTGGTTCATACAAGATATTTCGTATAAAAAAAACGTGGGTTTCCATGTGTATCTTGTGTTACTTTCTCTATTTGTGAGATTGATATTTTATGATGGCATTAAATAATTAAAAATTGTCATTATACTGATTCAGCCTCCTCTTAGTATAATTTTTAATTCCAACAATCAGAATCAAAGCAAGTTCCTTTAGTAGTATTCTAACCACTGGAAGCTAGATTTCAAAGGGACCATGGCTATTCAGGATTAATCATACACATCTAGAGCTCAATTATTGGATGTATCAAAGTATGTTTCTAGAAGATAAGAATGAAGCATCATCTAAAGTATGATGGAATTCATACTTGGAAATGTGTCACTGAATGGAAGGAAGGAAAAAAAGCATAATACAGAAGCCATGGATACCATATTGAATTGCCTATCAAAATAATATTCTGATAAGGTTATTTATTGTGACTCCACTAAATAAATTTGGGACACATTGCAAAGCATCTATGAGGGAGTTAACATTCACACCGCATATGAAACAAATATAAGAGAGTTCAAAGCTTTTGATTACTCCAATGATGATTCAAATGTAGAGGAAGCACAATCTATCTCAAGAGGAACTAAAGAAGGAAAATTCATGAATTCTCAAGTTTTTAATCATCAAAATTAAGATTAAAAATCAGAGGCAGAAGCCGAAGGTAAGATCTAGAGGGTGAACTTCTTTATGCTCTAACAGAAATATATAGACTCTGAAGAAAGAATAAAGAGATGGAGGACCTATTATAGAAATATGAAGATATATATCATGATTTTGATCAAGCATCAATCATCCTCATAAATTCAAAACTATAAGAGGAAAATAAAATAGAGGACCCACTTTTAAGTCATCTAGAATAAAAGAAAACAAGCTATAAGAAGCTAGAAGTAGAGTTTGCATCATTAAGAAAGGATCTAGAGAAGGAAAATTTTCAGTTGAATATGAACATAAGGTTTGATAAAGGGAATAAATCACTAGATAAAATTCTTAATTGTCAAAGATCATTGGCCATCAAGACATGAATTGGTTTTAAATAAAATAATGAGATGTTTAGAGGAGATTCAAGATCAAAGAAACTAGAAGAAAAAAAACCTAAAATCTATATTGATGTGATAAGGGATCTAGTATCAATGAAAAAAGAGTTAGAAATGAAGCTAAGGATCAATACCGACATGATCATACCAACAACACAAACATCAATAGGAAAGAAGGAGTGGACTAACACAGATATAATATTCAAATGGAAGAAATCAACGTGAGGCAAGGAAATGAAGACCAATCGAGACTTAGGAATGGATTTAGAAAAATTTCTCCACAAAGAAGGATCATCACATATATTTATAAAGTTTATTTTATGGGTATTTATTTTCATGCAATAATTTTGTTCATAAAGCAATAAAATGTAGATCTTATGTAAGAAATGACTATAAGATAAATATAAGTAGGGGATCATATAAGATCTCAAGGAATGGTTGTATGAGCAATAATCCAATTTTTTTTAATGAGAATTATGTCAAAATTATAATAATTCCCCCCCTTATTATATCATGTTGAATTTTTCAAGTGCAATAATATGGGGCACAAAGCTCAAGATTGTGGAAGTGATAAAATGAGGCCCCTAAACCAAATAAAATAAGAGGATGTTGTCAAAAATAGAAATCAAAGAACAAAGGCATGGAGAAGGAAGAAATAAAAGTAGGTATATTGTATTCTAGCTCCATGTGTTCAAAACAAATATAGACAATCGCATATATCTAGTGGATATTCATGTCATATGACAAGAGATAAAATAAATTTCTCACTATATAGGATGTCAAAGGTGGAAGTTTCACTCTTGGAGATTAATGTTTTAGCCAAAATAATGGGCAATGGAATAGTTAGCCTTGGTAATGGAAAATATAAAGTTGAATATTTCCTTTTTTTTGAAGGTTTAAAGAAAAATATTCTAAGTGTAAGCCAAATGGTTGATAAAGGACATGATGTCACATTCAATTATGAAGGATGATGAATTGGAAAGTTTGTAGGATAGACATGAGGATGATAATTTAGACATAGTAGTAGTGAAAGAAATGGTAGAGAAGACAACCCCTGCAATTGAAAATGCTACAATGAAGGCTGCAAAAGAGAAAGAGAAGCATGGATACCCAAAATGAAGGAGATAAATAAAATGAACTTGCATTTGTATGCATGCGTGGAGGCTTGTATTTGCATCAAGGAAAAGAAATGGAGGAAACATCAATGTAAGATGACTAAGAAGCATGCAAATTGCTACAGATATTGAAGATAAGCCCATTTCAGTTGGTCAATTGGAAGAATATCATTGGAAGGTATGAATTAGAAACTAAACGTAAAGTGAATGGTGAAATTAAATTGGAAAGAAAAGAAAAAAAAGGAGAGTTGCAAATAAGGAGAAGCAACAATTCAGGGGGATTTTAATGTTAAAAGAGGTAAGTTATAGACAAAATGGAGCATAATCCCACAAGGAGTAGTCCCAAAAAGAAAAATTAAAATGAATTTGAAGCATGGGGGAAGTAGTCTCAAGAGAAAATCTATAAAAGAGGAAATGTTGCATAGACAACCTTGATAGGGGGAACCTAGTTATAGATAAAGGAGAAATGAGAAATCAAAGTAAGTAATTATTTTTCTGTTAAGATATCAGGAGGAGAAAATACAACTAGAAGTAAAAATAACCATTTTCCATTCATAAAGGGGGAGAATATGCAGATATAAAGAGAGATAACAAAAAGAGGGAACAATTGTAGTTACTAAGAGAAGTTTTAAATAAAGGAAGTGTTGCATTCATTAAGATAAGTTTCAAATATAGGAAGAGTTGTATAAATTTAAGAAAAGTTGTAGATGAAATAAGATTTATAGATAAGGAGAAAGACAGGTTTAGGGGGAGCATCCCTTTTCCATTGATGTCAAAGGGGGAGAAGTTACAAGCACAAGGATAATTGCAGATAGAAGAAGTTATATGGTATTATTGCAGAATTAATTAAGGTTTGCCATCAATTAAAAAGGGGGAAATAGTTGGAAACAATTTTTTCATTGATTTCAAAGATAGAGGGAGCCTACTTATTTCTAAGATAAATATTGGAAAATAAAGACTATTGAAAATATTGTTTTTGGACTTTTTATGCCTCATTTGGATACCTTATATTTAAATGCATTTTTACTCCATTTACCTATATAAAATGGGAGCATAGGACATATGGTCGGAAATATTATTCCAAGACATTTCCAACATTATATGGAACTCTGTATAATTCCATGGGAATGAGGAGATATGAAATATTTCATCAAAATAACCCAACCAAAGTACAAGCAGGTTGACCCTACCAGGTTTACAATTAAGCCCCATAAGTGAACATGCAAACACTTTAAATAAATGTAATATAGTTTATTTTAACACTACTCAATCGAAGAATATATTTGGGGTCATAAGAGGGGCTAAGGAATAACGTTTGGGGTGATTCTTGGAGTCTAAAAGTGGAAGAAAAAATGTGATTTATGTTAGTTATGTGTTATATTATTTGCACAACTTATCTACACCATGAAGAAAGGGGGGTTGTTCAGTCCCCCCTAGTTGGGGACTATGCATGAGGTTCAAGGAAGAGCCGTGAAAAAAAAGAAATGGGTCAATTTTTGCATCTATTTTTGGCCCACAATTTTAACGAAAGTGGTTTTGTAGCACATGGTGGTTTTGTCCATGCTTTTGTAGTTTCAATTATGGACTTATTTATGGCTAAGGGGTTTGTCTTGGACCTATGGTAAACCTTGTTACAATGGGATATCAAAAGGAGTGATACTTTTGGTTAAAATAAATGGTGAGAAATTTAAAAATAGAGATTGAGAAATTTTATGGGAAAATTTTTGAGTCGTGGAAGCTCAAAATAGAAGAATTTTTTGTGGATAAATATTAGTGGATTGATGTGGATCCAAGTACTACAATTAAGGGGATGCTAACAAAATAATGGATGAAGTTGGATTGGAAGGAAAAGATCACAACACAATTGTGTCTCTGAGATTTAGTATTACTAAATATATCGGCGGAAGAAACAACAAAGGCTTTGTGGGACAAGTTTGTGGATTTTTATTAATCAAAGTCCTTGGTGAAAAAATTAGTCATGTAGAAATTGTTGTATAACACAACGATGAAGGATGAAGACTTGGTGACAGAAAATCTAAACACCTTTAGTACTGTAATGAGTCAAATTTTATCTATTGATATTAAGATTTTAGATGAGGCTAAGTCCATTAGTCTATTATGTTCTCTACCAGACTCGTGGGATAGTCTGGTTGTTGCCATATTTAGTAATGTAACTACTTTAAAATTAGATGAAATAGTATCATCCATTTTGTCAGAGTCCTAAGATGAGACAGAAAAACACGCAGAGCCATAATGAAGATGCCTTATCTATAAGATGATGCTCCCAAAACATAAGTAGAAACAAGTCCTCAAGTGGGAGATCTAAATCTAGAGGAACATCAAAATCTCCAAGAAGTTCATAAAGGCATGTTGGAGATGTGGAAAAGAAGGGAATTACAAGGAATATTGTAAAGGAAAAATTTTATAGGAAGGGAATGATTTAAATATGCTCCTTATGTAGAAGAAAATTCCTTCTCAAATGAAGTAGGATATGTGTACTTGGCTTCTTCAGGTGCATAAGAAGATCATGAGGCATGGATGATTGATTTAGATGTGTATTCTCATATGACCCCTCACAAGGAGTAGTCTTGTGAGTATGAAAGATTCAATGGTGGTGATGTTTACTTAGGGGAAAAATAAATATCTCGAATCATAGGAAGAGAAAATTCAAGTTAAAGCTAATAGATGGAAGGATTAGGACACTCACTGGTGTTCTCCACATCCTAGTATTAGGAAATTTGATTTTTGTAAGCAAGATAAGCAATGCATGTGTAAAAATAGTGTTTGAAAAGGATACTTGCAAGATGGTTTGAGGAAAATTGGTATTGTTGATGGGAGTTTAGATTGAAACTCTGTATAATATGTTGGAAAGAACTATTAGCACTGGGTGCAACAGTTCCATTGTTCTTGAGAGTGGACAAGAATAAGGAAAAACCCTTGTAGCTTCAGGAGAAATGACTATGTTGTGACATTAAAGACCGAGACATATTGGAGAGAATGAAATTCAAGTACTACATTTATCCTTAGTTCTCTTTGGAATTTTATTTTTGTGAAAATTTCTTATATGGGAAGCAGAATCAGGTGAGATTGTCCTATCGTGCTAAGATGACAAAGGGAATAACATAGTGCACAGTGATGTGTTTGGCCTATGTGGGTTCCACCACTGGATAAATCTATGTAATAAATTTCATTTATATATTACTTCTTTAGTAATACATGGAAATATTTCCTTAGGAAAAAATCTCAAGTATTTTACAAATCTAAAGAATTTAAGACTTTGGTGGAGAATCAAAAAAAGAAGAAAATAAAGATGTTGAATATGGATAATGGTGTAGAGTTCTGTGGAAAGGAATTGAAGAGTTTTGTAAAAATTTTCGTATACCATGGTTGAAGACTACCCCATACACACCTCAATAGAATGAAGTTGTAGAAAGGATGAATAGGATATTGATGGAAAAAGCAAGAAGCATGCCCAGTAGTATTGGGTTAGGACAAGAATTGTGGGTAGGGGTGGTAGATATTGCATGCTACTTGGTAAATAGATCACCCTCATTAACATTAGATGATAAGACTCCACATGAGGTATGGACTGGTAAGAAACCATCTCTCACACATCTCAAGGCATTTGGTTGTGATGCATATGTACATGTTCCAAAGGAAAGTGGAACTAAGTTGGCTAAAAAACCTAAAAGGTGCATCTGTATTGGTTATAAATATGATTTAAAAGGTTACAAGCTTTGGAACCTAGAAACAAAGAAAGTTGTCTACAATTGAGATGTGGTATTTAGAGAATTAAAATACATTATCAAATAGGAAGTCCTACTAAGCGTGAAAGAACCAAAGAAGATCAATTTTGAACTAAAGGATGATGATGCATACACTATAGAAGGACATGAATATGAAGAAGAAGAATCACGTACTCCAGTTTCGAGGAGATCAGTTTGGGAAAGAAGACAACTAGAAAGGTAAACTCCACCTGATTTTCGTTCAAATTTTTCTTTGTTTATTACTGATGATAATCCTAGAATTGTTAGGTAGATAGTGGATTCAGAGGATGGAAAACTCTGGACAAAGCAATGGTTGAAGAAATGGTGGTGTTGGACAAGAAATAGGTTTGGGATCTAGTGGAGTTTCCAGATGGAAGAAAACCCATTGGAAACAAATGGGTGTTTAAGAAGAAGTTAAAGGCAAAAGGAAATTTCAAGAAGTACAAAGCTAAGTTAGTAGAAAAATTTATTCCCAAGTGCAGGCAATTGATTTTGGTGATATTTATTCTCATGTTGAAAATTTAGCTTCTATTATATTTGTTTTATTTTTTGTTGTTGCTTTTTATTTTGATGTATAACATAAGGATGTGAATGCAACATTGCTACATGGATATATGGAAGAAGAGATCTATCTGAAAAAATCTAGAAAGATTTATTATGAAGGATATGAAAGAGTTGGTATGCAAGATGAAAAAGTCCTTGTATGGGTTGAAGCAATCACCAAGGATGTGGTATCGAAAATTGATAAACACAAACATACATATTTGATTTCACAAGGAGAAAAGAAGATCATTGGGTGTATTTTAAATTATTTGGTGATCATTTTTATCTATTTAGTCTTGTATGCAGATGAAATGTTGTTAATTGGAGATGACGGGAAAGTCATCTAGGAAGTGAAAACCCAATTTTCTTTTAAAGTTGATATGAAGAATATCAGTGCTACAAATTTCATTATGGACATGGAAATTAAAGGAGAATAGACAAAGAGGAAACTATGGTTAAATAAAAAGAAGTATATCGAGACAATATTACAGAGGTTTAATATGCAGGAAAGTAAATCAGTGAAGATTCCCATTCTTGTAGTTGTAAATTTATTGACAAAAAAGTGTCCCAATACACAGGAAGAGGAAGAGGATATGTCCCGTGTTCCATATGTCAATTTTTTTGGAAGTTTGATGTAAACAATGACATCTACAAGACTAGGTATTTCACATGTAGTGGGATTATTGTGAAAGTATATATCAAAACCATGCAATGAGAATTGGATATTAGTGAAGACATTTTGCAGTTAATTGTGTGGAACTATTCATTATTGATTGTACTACCAAGAAAGACTAGTACTAGACATATGGTTGGAAATACATGGCTTTGTTGATGCATATTGGGTTGGTGATCTGGATCGTAGAATATATACAAGTGTGATTGGAATCTGGATTAGGGGAAAAAATTTTCTCAAAATTTAAAGTGCTCATAATTTCACCAAACCATAATGACAATGACTATCCCATCACCAGGAATCCAATGCAACTTGTTTTGTCGAAAACTGAGTTCGTATGAAGAAGTTATAGCATGTTGATCGCTGTTCAGAAAAAGCAATTTTTTTTAAAAGTTACATAATAGGCAGAGGTTGATGACATGGCACTCTAGTCAGCACTCCAGGTACATGCATGGAATATTCTTCAGTTTTTTCCCAATGGGACCATGACAAGTGTCACTACTAGATTCGTCAGCTTGGTTTGAGAAGGTGGAATTTGCCCAATTTCCTCCCAAGTTGAATTTGGGTTCATGATGAAATTATGTGTTGGATTTATTTTTAATTATTAAATTTGGATTAATGTATATATAGATATTATTATTTAATCCAAACTTTATATTATATATTCCGCATTAATTTTACTATACCAAATTCCAAGGTTTATATTATGGTTTGACAAAGCGTATACAATATAAACCAAAGCTCGATTGCATATTTAATAACCAAAGTTTACAACGCATTCTTTCAATGTTATAAAGTTTGGGACAGATTTAGATGTGGCGTATTGAAACCTTTTGGTATGGGTTTGGTGTATTTTAAACGTTGAACAAAATATGCATAGAGGGGCGAAGGTTGGGGTGCGACCCCGTGACCTCCCCCCAACCACTATCGTGCCTTACCAATAGGCTGAGACTAGTTCCTTATTAAATATTGGTGCCCAGATTATATTTTAACTTCAAATTTTTATCTGATGGCGGAAAGGAGGGGACCAGCCCTACGGGCCAGCCCTCCTCCCATGTGTCCGCACTACATAACCTTGACCAAGCGCCCAAGTTAATTGTGCTTAGTCAGAATCTTATCCCCTCTAATACACAGTTAACAGCTAATTAACCTGAGATTAATTCAGCGGGATTTTTGGTAGCATCTCCAAATCCAGCGCCACCTCCAAAATTGTCGGAGCTAACTGGAGTTTCTCCAGATTTAGAGGCAGAATCTAGGAGAAATTAAATGAAGCCTATCTTGAGAAATTTTTGACCAATTTTTGCTCAAGAAGAGTCATTCCTAGCATACTGACATGCTATGAATCCATTGGAATAGCTTGCAGAGGCAGAGGAGAAATTATATAGGTGTTTTTGGTCACTTGAATAATTTTGAAGCCTAAGGCCACCAAGAAGGAAAGCCATGCTTAGATCAGCTGCAAACCAACATTGGCTCAAGAAGAGTCATTTTTAGATGTATTTTATGCTTTGAACATAGTGGTACATTTTGTAGAGGTGTTGGAGAACTTCTGATTTATTTATTTTTGTTACTTTCGAGATTAAACAAGCTCATGGCCACCAGGATGGGAGGTCAAGCCTAGATCAGTTGGAAACCAATTTTAGAGATTTAATAGTCAATTTGGGGTTTTTGGGTGTTCTGAAGCCAATGGAATAGTTTTCAAATCCATTGGAGAAATATAGTTACTTGTAATCATACATTTTACTCTTAATCCCAAGAAGGCCTAGCTATTTAAAGCAGGTCCATGGAGATGTAGCCCAGGAGGGGTGAACTCCGTTATCATCCATCTTATTATGTGATTGCGGTGAGTTATTTTTATGTGTTTAATTTGTTGTACATGAGTTTTCAAAATCTAATTAATTCAAAATTTGATCGTCAAAGACACATAAACCCCTTCACAAGTGGTTAACTTGAGACGATCCTAATCACACACTTTTAATATTAATGAGGGAGCTAGCATAGAAATAACTAGTTTTCCCATATTCAGATCAAGCTGGTATCAGAGAAAAAAAATTAGCTCATTTTAGCCAAGGATAGCTAGAAGAATTAACTATTGATTTTTGAATTTGTGAAAATAGAATTAATTGTGTGCAAATTTATGTGTGGAGGAGAAGATCAAAATTGAGAGCTCAATTCTCAAATCACAACAAAGAAGATTTGTATGCATTGCAAGTGTGATGGTAGCTTCATTAAGAAATGTTTCTAATCCATCTTCCTTAGAAAAACTCTTTGAAAGAGAGATTTTACAAAAGAACTAAATCATGATTGATATTATGCAAGAGAAGTATGAAGATAAGAGTGAGAGAATTAAACTTCAAGAGCGGTTGATTTCCATGAAGAAGGAGAAGAAAGAGCTTCTTGAAAAGATGCATGAGACGGAGACTCAACTCTATGATGCTAAGGAAGCCTTATCCAATAATGTGCTTGAAAAAGAGGTATGCAATTCAAGTTTATCTTCAATTTCCTCTCAAGATGAATGTGTAGGTTATTTTGAAAGGCACACTATAGGAATAGGGTCCAAATTATTGATGAAGATGGGCTATGAAGGTAAAGGATTGGGAAAACATGCACAAGGCATAGTTGAGCCAATTGTTGTTGAGGAAAGGCCTAAGTATTTGGGTCTTCGTTATGGAAAGCATGATGGAGAAAGCTCTAAAGTCAAGGAGGCACATGAAGGTGTTCCAAGAAGGACTTTCATTTCATGTTCATTACCTCAAGAGCCTTGTGAAGATTTTGTTCATGAGGAATGAAAAAATTTTACATCCACTTTGCAAGAAGGTGCTCATAAGCATGCAGCTAATGAGAATGGTGAACATGAGGATGTTGAAAGCTCTAAAAATTTTTAATGGATTGTTGGTATTTCGAAGAGAGCCACTACGTCATCAAATTCACCTCCTCAATAAGGCGACAAAGGTGAATGTTCAAGGTATAAATATGTTTTTAATCAATTTTATTTTGATTATGATAAACATGGAAAATTCTCACATTATATTTGGAGAAAAGTTGCATGTTCCTTTTGTGGTTTGAATAACCATAATGTTTCAAGATGTTCAAAGAAAATAGCCATGCACAAGAAAATTTCAAAGAAAATGAGGTAGAAATCCAAAGGTCCATTGGACAAAGAAAACCATGTTGAAAATAAGATGCAATTGTTTTTCACTCATTGCCATAAGCAAGGTCATCTTGTAGACAAGTGTTGGAATTTGTATCCAACAAGTCATCCACGACATTTGAAGAAGGTGGAGAAAGAGATTGACAAAAATGGAAAAGGGGATTCCATAATTGATGTGGGTCAGGATGATTCACATGATGAAGTGCAGCTAAAAGAAGCGCCATTGAAATGGTTTGGTAAGAAATGGTTAGATTTATTATCCAATTAAGGCTTTGAATCTCTTTTTATGTTGATGCATTTCTTTGCCAATGGAATGCATATTGCATGTTTATGCAAGGAAGGTGATTGACAGTGGAGTATGTTGACTCACTTTATTGCAGAAAAAATTGTTCATTTCAGCTCTTTAAGTACATGTACATATGAATGGGGTTCTTATACTTATGATTGTAATAGTGAGAGAGATGAAGAATTGTATACATGCATGAGATTTTGTGTGTATGAATAGTGGAATTTTGATGGTTTCATCATGCTTGAACATGCATGAGTAATTGACCCGTGTTGGTCGATTGCTTTGTTTAACATGTATGTTGTCAACTTGAGAGTGTTGATCATTTGCACATGCATGAGTGTCGACTTGTGTTGATCGATTATGTGTTACATGCATGTCATGTTGAATTAGAAGAGTTTATTTTGTCTCCAAATATGAAAAGGAGATGTTGACGAAGTGTTTCATGAGATGTGAAATTAGTTTTTTTTTGGTAAAAGAATCATCAAATTATTATACATGCTTATGCTTGCCTTGAGAGTCAGTCATTTGAAGAGGCATGCTTTTTCGACTTATGTTTGGTCGATAAGTTCTGACACCAAGATGTAAGAGTACATGGAGATGTTCATATGATGTGAAATTTGTAGCTTTGAAGGAGCAAGAGGATATGTCGTCAAGTTATGGTTCTTGCATGATGTGTTTTTCAGATTGATGGTTGTGTTTATGATAAGATGTCAAAGAATTTTCAGCCAATTTTTTTTTGCATCCATTGTAGACCATTTTGTGTGTTGAAACCAAGAAGAGAAGGATATGGTAAATGCATTCTTTAAGATGAGGAATTTGGAAGCATGGAGGTAAAAGAATGGTCATTTATTTTCTTGTTATTACTGATGTTGGAACTCATTGATGTAGTTCACTCAGATGGGCTTAATTTTGAAAAGTGGTTTCCAAGGAGAATATTGCATCGAATGCATGTTTGTGAAAAGGAGGAACATGATACTCAATGGGAAGGCAATCAGTGAGTTTTCAAAGCACTCAGGAATTTATTTAGTACAGCAAAGTGTTATATCAGTCAACAAGAAACCAACAAGTGTTGGATTGGGTCAGCAACAAAAGGAGAACAGTGAACCCAAGTTGTTTTCATGGTGAATTTTCCAAGTAGAGTATAGATGATAGAACTTTGGAAACATAAGAGTATTCATCTCTCATGAGATAGCTAGCTTTTGTGGGCCCAAAAGCATGTCGTGGGAAGGAGCGATTAGAATCTAGATTAGGGGCCAAAATTTTCTCAAAATTAAAAGTGCTTAGAATTTCACCAAACTAGAATGACAGCGACCAGCCCGTCACCAAGAAACCAGTGCAACTCATTTCGTCAAAAACCGAGTTCGGATGAAGAAGTTATAGTCTGCTGATCGCTGTTCAAAATAGGAATTTTTTTTTTTAAATTACAGAACAGGTACAGGATGATGACATGGAAGTGTAGTCAGCACTCCAGGTACATGCATGGAATATTATTCCATTTTTTCCAAATGGGATTGTGACAAGTGTCACTACTGGATTCTCCAATTTTGTTTGAGAAGGTGGAATTTTCCCAATGTCCTCCAAGGTTGAATTTGGGTTCATGATAAAATTATGTGTTGGAGTTATTTTTAATTATTAAAGTTGGATATATATATATATATATATATATATATATATATATATATCAATCCAAACTTTATAATATATATTCCGCATTATTTTTATTATACCAAATTCAAATGTTTATATTATGGTTGGACGGAGCGTATACAATATAAACCAAATTCCGATTTCATATTTAATAACCAAAGTTCGCAGTGCATTATTTCAATGTTATAAAGTTTGGGACGGATTTAAAATGTTTGGGGTGTATTTTAAACATTGAAAAAAATATGCATAGAGGGGCGGAGGTCAAGGTTTGACCTAGTGACCTCCCCCAACCAATACCATGCCTTACCAATAGGCCGAGACTAGTTACTTATTAAATATTGGTATCCAGATTATATTTGAACTTCAAATTTTATCTGATGGTGGGAAGGAGGGGGCCAGTCCTGCGGGCCAGCCCTCCTCCCATGTATCCACACCACATAACCTTGACCAAGTGCCCAAGTTAATTGCGCTCAGTGCACATATTATCCCCTATAATATGTAGTTAATATTTAATTAACCTAAGATTAATTTGGTGATATTTTTGGCAGCACCTCCAAATCCAGCACCACCTCTAGAATTGTCGGAGCCAACTGGATTTTCTCCAGATTTAGAGGCAGAATCTAGGAGAAAATTAAATGAAGCCTATCTTGAGAAATTTTCGACCAATTTTTTCTCAAGAAGAGTCATTACTAGTAGATTGGCATGCTCTGAATCCATTGGAACAACTTGTAGAGCTAGAGGAGCAATTATACAGGTGTTTTTAGTCACTTGAAGAATTTTGAAGCCTAGGGCCACCAAGAAGGAAGGCAATGCCTAGATCAGCTAAAGACCAATATTGGTTCAAGAAGAGTCATTTTCAGATGTATTTGATGCTATGAAAACAATGGTATAGTTTCTAGAGGTGTTGGAGCACTTCCTGAAAGTGTTTTTGTCACTTTGGAGATTAAACAATCCCACGGCCACTAGGATGGGAGGTCAAGCCTAGATCAGTTGGAAACCAATTTGAGAGATTGAATAGTCATTTTTGGGGTTTTTGGGTGTTCTGAATCCAATGGAGTAGGTTGGAAATCCATTGGAGCAATATAGGTGCTTGTAATAAGACATTTGACTCTTAATCCCAAGAGGGCCTAGCTACTTAAAGCAAGTCCATGGAGATGTAGCCCAGGAGGGGTGAACTCCGTTATCATCCATGGTCTTATGTGGTTGCTATGAGTTATTTTTCTGAATTTCATTTTTTGTATATGAGTTTTCAAAATCTAATTAACTCATAATTTGATCATCAAAGACACATAAAATTTGACACATAAACCCCTTCACAAGTGGTTAACTTGAGACGATCCTAATCACACATTTTTAATACTGATGAGGGAGCTAACATAGAAATAACTAGTTTTCCCATATTTAGATCAAAGTGGGTATGTGTTTAACCTATTTGGAGGAGTTATCAGTTGGATGAGAAAAATACAATCTGTAGTGGCTCTTTCAACTATAGATCTTGAATACATGGAAACCACTCATGAAAACAAGGAAGCAATTTGGTTATAGATATTGTACTTAGGTATGGGATTGGTAAAAAAAACTATAATGATAGATTGTGATAGACAAAGTGTAATTTTATTGGCGAATAAGCCTGATATCATTTGAAGACAAAGCATATTGATGTTCAGTATCAATTTTTGAGAGATATTATCGAAGACAAGAAAGTGATGTTGGTAAAGGGGGACTCTTTGAAAAATGTTGCAAATGCATTAACAAAATTTGTGAGCACTAAAAATTCTCTTGGTATAGAGAAACAATGGGAGTTATTTCCCTAAACTATTGAATATGTGCTCTTGTGGCCACCTATGTGCAAAGAAAACAATAAGTGGGAGAATGTTGGGTATGTGTTATATTCTTGCACAATATATAAGCACCACACACAAATGGTTGTTCGAGGGGGGGATGTAGGGGGCAAGAGATCCCCTGCCTAGGGTTCAAGGAAGGGCCCTGAGAATTTTATTTGGGTGGTTTTGTGCATTTGTTTTTGGCAGTTTTTAGCCCACAAGTTTGTTGAAATCAACTTTGTGGTGCATTGTGATTTTCCCCATGGTTTTTTAGTTTCTATTATGGAACTTTGGTTTGATTGGTGAGTCATGTGTTTTAGGCTGTATATTAGATTGTAATATATTATACAAAAAATATATGAAAGAAAATCTTGTTGGTTATCGTAGGTTTGGGTTTCCAGGATAAAATATTTTTTTAAATGTGCATGTTTTCTATTGTATCTTTTTCTATATAAATAATATATTTGTAAAAAATCATTATATAGGGTTAAAATCTACAATTTATGGGGTGAACAATCCATCTAAAAAATTTTGCTATAACTTTTCTTTAGGGTTTCTCTATAATGTGAAACTTGGAGGATATAGATAGAGTATCTTCATGTACTTTTGGTTCAAATTCCAGACTTTGATTCACTATAATTTCTTAGATATAGTCTAAGGAAGTTAGGTCTCCTGAATGCTCTAGAAATTTTCTTCAAACAAGTCAGCGTGGCATTTTGACTATAAATTTTGCTGTGGGATGTTTCAAACCATGAAACTTAAAGGATATATATATATATATATATATATATATATATATATATATATATATATATATATATATATGTGGTAAAAATTACAAACCTTGGTTTGCTATAATTTTAGAGATATGCACTAAAAAAGTTAGAATTCTTGAATGATCCTAAAATTTTCTTCAAACTCGTCAACGTGGTATTTTCACTATATCTTTATTTTTATGATGTTTCAGAATATGAAATTTGGAGGAGACATAGGAGAGATATCAAGGTACCTACGATAGAAATTTAAGATCATATTTCACTACAAATTCAAATATATGATTTGAGTAAAGACGATATATCTAGGTACTTGTAGTAGAAATTTCATAACCAGATTTGTAAAATTGGATACATGGCATGATGTGCAAATTTTTTCTTCAGAAGAAGCCAAAAGAAAGAATTTTTGGAGAAGTAGAATTGGTGAAGGAATAAGCAGCATGCAGAACTGGTGAAGGAAGGAGTAACTAATAAATCTTGTAAAGATAGAAGCGACAAATAATCTTGGTGAAATCAGAAGCAACTAACAAACATTATTAAGAAGTAAGCAAGTAGGTTGGTTCCTACAAATATTTGCAACAGTGGGGATTGGTGTCTCTTATAGGTTGGTCATCACAAATCTCGCATAAGAGGGCATTTTTGTCCCTTGTAATTTGGTGCCTATAAAAAAGTAGAGGGGATTGTTGTCTCCTGTAGGTTGGTGCCTATAAAAAAAATAGAGGGGATTGGTGTTTCTTGTAGGATGGTGCCTACAAAGCAACATAAGGCTTGGTGTTTCCTATAGGTTAGTGCCTATAAATCAATGAAGGGAACTAGTTTCTCTTGTAGGTCAGTGCCTACAAAGCAGCAGAGAGGATTGGTGTCTTATGTATGTTGGTGCCTACAAAATGACAAAGGGGATTGATGTCTCTTATAGGTTGGTGCCTACACAATTTGTCATAAAAAAAAGGTTTTATAGATTTCCACATATATCTTGTGCTATTTGTTTAATTTATGAGATTGATATTTTATAATAACATTAAATAAGTAAAAAATAACATTCTAGTGATTCAATCTCTTTCAATACAATTGTAAATTCTAACCAGATATTATAAATTTTATTAGTAATGAGTATAATTTTTGGAACATTTTATTTATATATAAAAATAATAATTATAATAATTTATTAAAAAATTTAATAAAAATAAATAAAAATAAGAAACTTATATCACAATAAGTCAAAGAAAAAATATTTCCATTTAACTTTAATTTTAAGAAAAAACAAATAATAAAATTTAATTTTAATAACAAATAATAAATTGACGTTAATTGTGGAGAAAAACCAAATAATAATTTTTTGGGGAATTACTGTTATTTTATAATTTAAATACTAAGTGAACATAAAATAAATAATTGAAAAATTAAATGCTAAGTGAGTGTAACATACAGGACAGTTCTATAAAAAATAAAAAAATACTTTTATTATGTTTGTAATACTTATGGGCTTAGCTCTGAAACTCTGGATCCTCATAATTAAATTAAATTTGTGATGAATTATGCATAATATATTGGATTATCATTAACCAACTAATGTTTTACATATAGTAATGTTTTGACTTATAGTTTAATTAACGCTGACGTATCGAATTATTCTTCTCAACGTTACTCTAGTAATTATATGAATTTATATTGTCATTCTGATTTCATGGCTCATCGTATCTTGATTGACTATAAATGTTTTCGGTACTATGGCACGTATGCATACCCTGAAGGGACTGAGGAGGTCTTGATTGCATATTTATCATTTTAATAAGCACATCTATGCCGATCGATAAATCTTTAAATGCAGATAAGGTTAAGGTACCCTGCATGGGATTCTGCATTTAGGAGAGGACACTCGACCTTTCGATCGTTGTTGGATCTTAGGTTATATTATAGAAATTATATAACTTATGTGTTATATGTCCAATATTCTCCTGATCTCACACTATTTTAAATTCATGCAAAATACAGAATCTATTCCACCATTGATCATTTGCGGAAATTAAATCAAGATTGCAATGCACACATGAAACAATAAAAAATCACACACATTAACACAGTTGTCTAACGGGCTTTGAAGCTAAAAACCCCAACTATATATATATATATAATATATGTCATAGAGATCATGTAACAATCACTCATGCAAATATGATCATATCAAGCTCTCTCGGTACAATACAATCGCTACACATTAATCAGACTAAGATCTGCAAATCCATTACCTTAGATATTTGCCACACCTTTAGCCTACCTCTCTTTATTACAATCCTATAAAGAATGGCTCTGAATGAGTTCGAATTACTCTAGCCTTGCTCACGCAATCCTCATTGGCATCTCCACTGAGTGTTGGATGCAATCAATGCATCACTATAGTCACAACTGATAGTCACACTTGCCCTTTCACCTATCTCTCGACTGGTATCCACTGAAACTGCCATGCACTGTAGTTAACTGATGTATTGTTCAGTTGATTAATGAGTTATTATTTGTGAATTAATTAACTAATTAATTCACTCCACTCTCACTAGTGTATCAATCAGTTAGACTAGATACAACTAGCTCAACTGAGTCTAACTGAGTTAAACTAAATACAACTCCACCAACTACTTCTCCAACTCCACCAAACTCTGTCACATGAGTTCTAACTGAAGTCCTCCATGCAATAGCTCCAGTAAACCCTCAGGAATAGCGTAATTCCTTCTGTCAGCTACTGTGCCACATCTGTGCACTTAACTGAAGTGCTCCAAAAGAATAAGATAATGTTTAGAGTCCAAATATTATTAAGAGCTAATAATATTTGACATATCTATTTTTAGACTGGCAATCTAAAAATAGATTCCGCCCAATATATCTAAAAATAGAAGTCCATCTATTTTTCCAACTTGACCAACCATCCACAAATAGCATCCTGCAACTCATAGAATATGATCGACATGTCTAAAAATAGACATAGTCTAAAAATAGACTTTGCGCGAAAAACAGCCTGCGGGCCCACTTAGTGAAGGCGAATCATTGTTAGAAAATTATATATTATGGAGAAATGCAACACATAAAATATGCGGAAAATACAAGCACAAAAAACATATAAAACCAGAGAGACACAGATATACGTGGTTCACCTAGTTTGGGCTATGTCCACCCCGAACAGCCAGTCCTTCCTTTTTATTATCCAGCAAAATGAAGAGACAAAAACTACAGCAGATCCGTTGTAATATCCTCTGTTCTCTCTCACATTCTCCCTCTCTGTTTCTCACTCCAAGAATACACATGCAATACGTAGCCGCAATACAATACCCTCATAAAAGTGAGGGGTTTCCTTCTAGGGCAAAAAACCCTAAACTAAACATAACTTCTACCGTCGGATCATTTATCTAATGAACAACCCAGATTGACTAGAAATTACTATACTTTTACAAGGAAATTTTACATATGTTTTTAGCTTCGGGGGCACTGCCCCCAAAACCCCCCGCTAGGGGGGGGGCTCCATAAAGTCGTTGTCGCCCCCCCTAGACCCCCCACGGTAGCGATTAATTTATGGGCGGCGTTTCCACCCCATTTAAGGTAGAGGGGTCCAATCCTGTGATACAAAGTAAACAAGATAATCAAGCTCCACACCCAACACTCTTTTCACTAAGCTCATCATCTTGTTGAATCTCAACACTCCCTCTCAACAAGATAGGGATTATCTGCCACCCCGACCCTGTCTCTTTGGTATTCAAATTTGCTCCTGGTGAGTGCCTTCGTCAGAATATCTACATCCTGATCTTCCATAGGAACGTAAGAAAGCAACATGATCTTCTGCTGCACATAATCTCTGATATGATGGTACCGGATGTCAATATGTTTAGATCTATCATGAAATACTAGATTAACCGAGAGTTTAATGCAACTCTGATTATCACAATATATCACAGTAGGATCTAAATTAGAACCGAACAAACCGACCAGGATCTTCCTCATCCATATAGCCTCGCATGTAGCTAAACTTGCTGCCATGTACTCAGCCTCTGCTAAACTGAGTGCCATGGACCTTTGTTCTTGTTGTACCAAGAAACTGTTGTAGATCCGATAATGAAAATCCCTCCAGATGTGCTCTTTCTGTCCATTGGGCTTCCTGCCTAATCTGCATTTTTGAAGCCATGTAGCTTCACCTCATCCGACTGTCTGTACCACAATCCATACCCAGATGTGCCCCTGAGATACCTTAGGACATGTTTGCCTGCCTTCCAAAAGAGCTTGGTAGGCCTAACCATCGCTTGTGAAATTTGGTTCACCGCATAGCATATGTTCGGTCTTGTATTGACTAAATACATGAGAAAACCAACCAACTGTCAATAAACAGTGGCATCCACTATATCTACCGATGTAGCATCCTCCTTACTCCAACCACCAGGAAGGGGAGTGTCGATAGGCTTGCAGCCTTGCATGTGAAACTTCTCCAGTATCTCCCAGGCGTACTTGCCTTGAGACACAAACAGTTCACCTTTCCTCTACAAAATTTCCAATCCCAGGAAATAATGAAGGAGGCGCAAGTCCTTCATCTTGAACACCTTTGCAAGATCTGCCTTGCATGAGTGTATCAATAGTTCATCACCCGTTAGTATTAAATCATCTACATAAAGCATAATGATAAAAAGCTTACCCTCCACCACAATTTGGTATATTTTTGGATCCTCCTCACTCTTGGCGAAACCAAGTCTGGTGAAATAACTGTCTATCCGCATGTACCAAGCACGAGGTCCTTGTTTCAGCCCATACAATGCTCTTTTGAGCCTGCACACATGCAACTCACTGCTGAAGATTTCGAATCCTTCAGGCTGCTCAATTTACACCTCCTCCTCAATGATTTCGTTGAGGAATGCAGTCTTCACATCCATCTAATGAATGTACCAACCCATCAGCACTGAGAGAGAAAGGATGGTCTGTATGGAAGAATACCTTGCGACAGGTGCAAAGGTTTCTTCATAGTCGATCCCCTCGATCTGTGAGAAGCCCTGTGCAACAAATCTTGCCTTATACTTCTAAACGCTCCCATCAGCAGCTTGCTTCACTTTGTAGATCCATCATGAACCTACCACTGATTTCCCTTACAGCCTTGGGACAACCTCCCATGCACTGTTTCTGACAATCGAATCATACTCTTCCACCTTGGCATCTACCCATGCAGGATCCTCCACAACTTCCTTGAAAGAGGATGGCTACGTCATGATACACTTTCTCATCAGAGCCATGTATCTAGTAAATCAGTTAGGTGACTGTCTCTGTCTACGCTATGATGTAGGAACTCCTACATTCTGCACTACATCAAGATTCAGTCGCTCATCTTCTATAGTGCGCTTTCACCCTCTGATGTTTGGCACTGCATGAGTGGTTTCTTCCACTCCATGAACCTCCTCTTGTGGCTGATCCACATCTTGAGGCTCATATTTAGGAACAAGTAGCTCCTCCTCTGCATGCAAGTGTAGCTCCCTCTCAAGCGACAACTTCATGGCTTTCTGCTCATGAAGTTTGATATCTCATCGCACGACAGTCATCCGACTGTCTGGAAAATACACACAATAATTGTGGGGTGTTTCTGTTTACCCCACAAATATCCCAACCTCTGTGGTCGGCTCCAGCTTCTTCCTGGCATCCTTTATCACATGAATGTAAACAGGTGAGCCAAAAATCTTCAAATGAGAAATATCAGGCTTCTTACCAGAAAATGCCTCTTCGGGTGTACTCATGCCAAGTACTCTATGAGGACAACAGTTTTTCACATAAACCGCAGTGTTGCATGCCTCAGCCCACAAGTGTATGGGAAGGCCCTGATCATGCAACATCGCCCATGCAGCACCCACGATCGTTCTGTTATTTCTCTCTGCGACCCCATTTTGCTGTGGGTTATGAGGCACTATGAGTTCTCTTCGAATTGCTTCTTTGCTACAGAAGTCTTTGAATTTGCTAGATATGTATTCACCACCATTATCGCTCCTTAGAGCTTTCACCTGCTTCCCCGACTCCTTCTCAACCAGTGCCCTGAACTCACAGAACTTTTAGCATGTCTTGCTTTTCTTCTGCATGAAGAATATCCAACACTTACGAGAAAATTCATCAACAAATATCACATAATACCTGTGCTTTGTTGTTGAAGCAACCGAGAAAGGTCCACACACGTCTGTGTGAATTCTCTCAAGCATCATCGAAGCATGACTATCCTTCTCATGAAAAGTGGTCTTCACAAATTTCCCAAAGTACATCTCTTGCACTGATCTGACTGCGCAAGTGTACCTTTGGGAAGCCTGGTAGAAATCTGCTACAAAATTTTCAAAGCGCCATGGTGAAGATGGCCCAATCTCCTCTGCCACAATTCACCCTTATCTCGGCTCACCACTCCTACTTTTCCTTCCATTGCAGCGCAACCATCTACCTGCAATTGATAAATATTCTTAACTCGAATCCCTATCCTCCTAGTTTGGCCAGTTGTTTTATGGCGCAGGAAAGCTTTTCCCTCGCTAAAAACAACATCATAACCCTTGTCTTCCAACATTTCCATGGAGATCAGACTCTTCTTCAATCTTGGAACATGCATGACATCCTTCAAGATGAAAGGTTTACTGGACTCCCTCTCAAAGGAAATGGTCCCGATACCAGTCGCACTGTATCTACCATCATCGCACATCTCGATGTGCACTGCAAGATCCTTTTCCTCCATATCACTAAACAAATCTTTGTCTCCGATCATATGGAAAGACCCACCACTGTCAAGAAACAACACCGATCCCATCACACTTGGAACCAAGCATGTGATCAAAGAAAATTCAAGCTCAAAATGTGAGGCTAAGGCCTCTCCTGCTGCAGAACCAGCAACCCTCTTATTTTTCTTCTTCTGTGGGAAATTAGTGGCGAAATGCCCATGCTGGTGAGAGTGAAAACACTTCACCTTGGACAAATCCTGCTTCTTGCCTTTAGCTTTGGATTTGGAAGATTTATTCCATTTTCCTTTCCGAGCTTTGGCAACCAAAGCACAATTTTCTTCATCTTCATTCTTCGATGAAGATCCACCCCTGGTACCCCGCCTTATCTCCTCCTGCACAAGATCCGACCAAAGTCGCTCCCATCCTAGCAGTTTCTCCCGTCCATTGACAGAGTCTTCATAGCTATGCCAACTCTTCAGAAGCCCAAGGAGAGCCAAGCTCACCAAGTATTCTTCATCAACAGTAACCCCAACACTTCCCAGCTCATCCTTGCAGTGGACAAACTTTGTGAGGTATTTTGGAATACTGTCGCCTTTCTCCATTTTTATTTTTCTGAGTTTGTCTTTAAGCGCCAACTTCCTCTGGTCACTTATGCTTTGGAACAAGTATTTCAAAGCCTTCCACATTAATAATGGAGTGGATTTCTCGTGAATTTTGGACAGAATGTGGTCCTTCACACCTTCCAACAGAATTCTTCGACACTTTGCTACCTTCTTTTTCCATGTGTCAAGTGCGGCTGCATTGCTAGAAGCAGGCTTCGGAATATCAACATCTATGAACTCCTTCAACCCATTATCGTCCAGCACCGCCTCCATCTTGTCCTTCCATGCTATGTAATTCAAGCTCCCATCAAGGGCATACTCCAATCGCAATCCGTTGAAAGACATTTTAATGAATGCTCAACTTCGACACCAAGAAAACACGCCAACAAATTCGAATTCCACCAGCACAAAACTCAACTGCTTCAATAATTGCAATCTCCTCCAATGATCAATACAACTCTGATACCATGTAGAAATTATATAAATTATTTGTTATATGTCCAAATTCTCATGATATCACACTATTTTAGCTTCATGCAAAATACATAATCTATTCCACCATTGATCATTTGCAGAAATTAAATCAAGATTGCAATGCACACATGAAACAATAAAAATTCACACACATTAACAAAGTTGTTTAACGGGAAAGCCTGAAGCTAAAAACACCAAATATCTGTATATAATATATGTCATAGAGATCATGTAACAATCATCATACAAATCTGATCATATCAATCTCTCAGTACAATATAATCGCTACACGCTAATCAGGCCCAATCTTGCAAATCCATGCACCGATCTTTGCCAGCTGCTAGCTTGCCTCTACTACACAATCCCTGCTGAAGAATGGCTCTAAATGAGTTTGAATTACTCCAGCCTTGCTCACGAAATCCTCTAAATGAGTGTTGGATGCAATCAATGCATCACTATAGTCACAACTGATAATCTATCTTTCCCTTTCACCTATCTCTCCACTGGTCTCCACTGAAACTGCCATGCACTATAGTTAACTGATGTATTCTTCAGTTGATTAATGAGTTATTATTTATGAATTAATTAAGTAATTAATTCACTCCACTCCCACTAGTGTATCAATCAGTTAGACTAGATACAACTAGCTCAACTAAGTCTAACTAAGTTAATCTAAATACAAATCCATAACTACTTCTTCGTTGTGTCATAACTCTGCCACTTGAGTTCTAACTGAGTCCTCCATGTAATAGCTCCAGTAAACCCTCGGGAATAGCATAAATCCTTCTGTCAGCTGATGTGCCACATCTGTGCACTGAACTAAAGTGCTCCAAGAGAATAAGATAATGTTTAGAGTCCAAATATTATTAAGAGCTAATAATATTCGACATATCTATTTTTAGACTGGCGGTCTAAAAATAGACTCCGCCCAAAATGTCTAAAAATAGAAGTCCATCTATTTTTCCAACTTGACCAACCATCCACAAATAGCATCCTGCAACTCATAGAATATGATCAACATGTCTAAAAATAGATTTTGCGCCAAAAATAGCCTGCGGGCCCACTTAGTGAAGGTGACTCTTTTCACTAAGCTCATCATCTTGTTGAATCTCAATATATATGATCAATGGTTGCGATCTATGAACTCTAGGATAGGGTAATGATCCCTCCCAAAATCCTAACTAAATTCTCATTGTGAGTTTTTGCTCTGCAACATTGTCCTCTGCAACCTCTCCGCAACTTGATCGTGCTCATTTTTTTGGGTCATCCACTTGACGCTGGTGGCCTCACTGCCACTACAGGTAAGGAATTGATCTTGCAGACTTGCTATACCATTTTCACTATGACATGGAGTATATAATACCCATTTCCTAAATTTTATACTAAGAATAGGTTTTCTCGCAGGTTTGCATGCGTGGTCTAGCAAAATGTCGAGTTTCTTTCCCATGACTGGTTTTCTACGTTATGGTTATGATTCAAATAGCATCTCTATGCTTTCGTTTGCTGAGTACAGCCACCCGCTTGCCTAAAATGGTAAGTTCTCCCCAAAACCATATTTTTACACAGGTATTTCGCTCCATGTATACTTATTTGTTAACTTAGCTTCATTTTCCTCTGTCTCTTCCCTTGCAAGGTTGCGGTTATGTTTTGCGATGTTAACTACTCAGGTAAAATCACTTTTCTACCTCTACCTCTTCGTTTTCTCTGTTAGCTCTTCATTCAAAGGTGTAACCTCTAATTCTGAGGAGTTTGCGATGCTGCAGGTAATCTCTCTGCGGCTCCATGGTAAGGGTTACAAATACATTGTCATTTCTTTGTGAAGCCATGATTGTTATTCTAAGTCCAGTTGTCTCTCCTACAGGTACTGGAATTCCTGTTAATTCTTTCGGCGTAAGCCTTACGGGCTTAGCTTCGTGACCTCTATAGTTTTTATGAGTTTATAAAATGGTTTTACAAGCTTGTTTTTGTTGTACCATTTCATTTTAATGTATTAGCAGAAGTTCTGCCGACAAAAAATCCGCATGTAACCTTATTTATGGAAATTCATGTTTAGTAATTTGATAAGGTTATCCCAGGCTATCGGTCGATCTCCTGGCCTAGACTATGAGAGTAAATCCTCTGTGTAACTGATTTTTATAAATATTTTACTGAGGAGAGTCAAGTTTTATGTGAAAACATTTTAGTTTCCTTTTTTAGTTCGGGCTCCTTCTTACAGATAGAACTGCACTATTTTATTTTATCGTTCTTAGATTATAATATATATGATATGATTATATGAATATCCAGTGTTCTATATTTTTCTTACTTGACTCTCGTTTTTAGTCGAAAATATTGTTTTGGAAAGGCTGATCTTCGTTTCTTATCTGTAACAGATATTTAGTGTTATATTCCTGCAATAATTTCCATAGAAGAGATTTTCTATATGGAATATATATGTCTCTTTGGATATGGAATTTTATAGAACTTCATAATCATGCTTCCTTAATGCATACATGAAATTTCCTTTTTCTATCTGCTTTACTATTCCAGTTCCTCATTTTAGTTAAGGTGTCTAGACCACCTGAAGGCAGAGTTTTTACACTACAGCCCCGTTGTCCGAGATTATCATAGAGTATCGGTCAATGACCAGTTCTGGGGTTTGGGGTTTCGACCTTGGACCCTGAACTAACAGTTTACCTAGTCCATATTACTAGTTGTTTACTTCTATCTTTATTTAACATGGTATTACAGTGTTCTGTTCATGCAACTTTTCTTGAAATTTAGACTATCTCTTTAGCATATATTTCTGCTACACAAACCCCACATATTTAACAGTTCTACTGTACTGTCTGGTATATTTACAAGAATCATAAACACTATTTAACTGTACATTTCCAGTACCAAGTTCTATGGTTCATTTTTCAAGAAAATCTTTCCTGTGTTAAAATAAATCTATCTAAATGTTTCCAAATTAAGGAAGCCTGTCTAAAAATTCATGTATTTAAGAAATCTATCTAAACAACAAACTTTCTAGTTCTTTCTAATTTATGTAGTCTGTATACTTATCTCGTTCCAGAATCTACTGATGATGTCCTCCGTACCATGAGAGAGGCAATTACATCCTCATATTCCCCCATGCTCAACACCTAAGATGAGTAGGTTGGCAGATAACCCAAAAGAGACCTCAAGTCCCCTTGTCCAGTACTCCCCCTTTCGAGGGTTTAGGAACGCTAAGTGCTTTCCACTATTCACCACCATCTCAGGAAATATTTTCACTCTCTTCCTATTATTTTTTGTCACAGAAAAGAATCCCTTTCCCTCATTGGGATGTACTTTTATCCCGAAATGAAAGGTAACAGTATTTAATTGTTTTCTATTCAACCACTCTCAGTTCTTGGAATACTTTTATCATCATTCTTTTAACTCTTTATGGAACCAATATTCCATAATTAAATTTTATTTCAACAAAATAATAATTAATTTATGTTCATCATGTAATCCTTTTCTCAAAATAAATAAATGTTTAATCTCTTTAAAAATAATTAACATAACAACTAGTTAGCACTTAAGCTAGTTGTCGCAACTTCCCCCCTAGAAGTAAACACCATCCTCGGTGTTTCATTCCAGCTCAACAAACAACTCTGGATAAGCCTCATGAACAAATCCTTCATCTTCCTAGGTAGCCTCATCCGAGCTGAAGTGCTTCCATTGCACTTTAACCTGAGTGATGGCTCACATCCGGAGCATGATTTCTCTCTGATCGAGTATACGCTGAGGTTCGACCTACATTCAACAAAACTTTGAATTAAATTCTCATAAAAACTTAGCATTTTAAGATAGGATTTTTAATATTCCCTTCCTGAATGCTTTGCCAGTCGATTACATGCTTTGGGTCATGCACGTAATGTTTTAGTAAGGATACATAAAACACATTGTGCACCTGAATATGGCTCAGTAAAGCCAATTAGTAAGCCACAGGTCCCACTCTCTCTAATATCTAGAAAGGTCCACAGAACCTAGGAGCCAACTTGGCACAGGAGGTCCACCTAAGTGTGTTCTTCTTCGGATTAATCCCTACATATACATGATCACCCACTTCAAATTATTGATAAGTTATTTTCTTATCTCTATATACCTTTTGTCAATCTTGAGCTGCTTTCAGATTTTGTCTGATCTTTCTTACTTCTGATTCCATCTTAGCCAATATCTCTGGTCTAAGAATCAACTTGGTTTCGGGGCTACTCCAATTGATAGGAGTACGACACTGTCGCCCATATAGAGCTTCAAAGGGGCTCATCTTAAGAGACTCTTGGTAACCATTATTGTATGTGAATTCTACCAAGTGTAGATATTATTCCCATTTCGTTGGTTGTTGCATCACGTACATACGCAACATATCCTCCAAGATTTGATTTACCCACTCAGTTTTTCCATCCTTCTGGGGATGATAAGCGGTGCTGAAGTTTATTTGGGTTCCCAAACTTGTAAATAGGGCCTTCCAGAATGTTGAAGTAAACTTCACATCCCGATCTGATATAACAGTCTTTGGAATGCCATGCAATCTAAAAATCTCTCTCATGAAGATGTTTTCTATTTACACAGTTTTGTAAGTAGACTGTATAGGTATGAAGTGTACGGTTTTATTCAATCTATCGACCACCACTATAATAGATTCATTGTGCCTTTTTTATCTTGGTAAACCAGTAATAAAATCTAGAGATATAACTTCCCATTTCCACTCAAGTACTGGTATAGGTTGTAACAATTCGGTTGGATGTTGATGCTCCACCTTAACCTGTTGACACTCTAGAAATTTGTTTAAATATTCTGCAATAATTCTTCACATACTAGGCTATAAATAGACCTTTATAATTGATGTTAGCATTTTCTGGTATCCTAGGTGTCAGGAGTAATTATTGTGGTGATAATCATTCATGGTCAGCTCCTTTAAAGCCATTCGATTTGGAATATATATCTTTTCCTTAAAGGTTAACAATTTATCTTTGATAACTCTATAATAAAAAGTTTTTTCTTGTCTTCTGGCTTCCTCCATTTGCTTCCATAAAAACCGATATTCAGGATCCTTCCCGGCTTCCTCTTTTATCTGATCTAAAAATTTACATTCAATTTGATTATAGAAAAGTTCATAAACACAATGCAGTTTTCTGCTTAAGGCATCCAGCACATGATTTTCTTTACCTTTTACATGTTGAATATCAAAGTCAAACTCACTTAGGAAGGCATTCCATCTTGCCTGACGAGAGTTTAGATCAGCTTGCTTAAAGTAGCTAGTTAGGCTGTTGTGATCGATTTCTAACACAAATATTTTTCCTAGAAAGTAGTACCTCCATACTCGGAGTGCATGCACTACTACTATTAGCTCTAAATCATAGGCTGCGTATTGTTGTTTATGCTCTTTTAATTTTCTCGATTCATAGACAACCACTCTTCCTTCTTGTGATAAAATTGCCACAACTCCTTCCTTACAAGCATTGGTACAAACCTCAAACTATTTGTTGGGGTCAGCTACCCTCAACACCGGGGCAATGGTCAACAAATGTTTTAACCTTTCAAAACTATTATGGCACTCATTAATCCATTTAAATACTTTTCCATTCCTCTGTAAAGAGGTAATTGGAAAATAAATCTTTGAGAACCCTTCAATGAACCATCAATAGTATCCAGCTAATCCCATAAAGGATCGGATATATGCCACATTTTGGGGTACTTGCCATTCTATAATAGTCTTAATTTTCTTTGGATTGACCGCTATTCCCTCAACGGAAATGACATGGCCTAGATATTGGATCTGTTCTTTGAAGAAGTCACATTTGATTAACTTGGCGTACAACTGATATTTTCGTAACATCTCCAACACTATCCTTAAGTGCTCCTTGTGCTCATCCATGTTTTCTGAATAAATTAAAATATCATCAATGAATATCAGCACAAAAATATCCAAAAAGTGGTGAAATATGCCATGCATCAACCTCATAAATGTTGTTGGTGAATTAGTTAAACCAAATGGTAATACCACAAACTCGTAATGCCCATATCTGGTACAAAAGGAAATCTTGTAGATATCCTCGTATTTTATCCAGATCTGGTGATATCTAGACCTTAAGTCTATATTTGAAAATATAGTGGCCCCCTTCACCTGATCAAATAAGTCATCAATCCATGGTAATGGATATTTGTTTTTGACAGTCATTTTATTGAGTTGTCTATAGTCCATGCACATTTGCATGGTTCCATCCTTTTTCTTTACAAACAGCATTGGTGCTCCCCAAGGGGACACACTTAGTCGAATGTACCCTTTTTCCAACAACTCTTGCACTTGCATTTTCAATTCAGTTAGCTCTGGTACACTGATTCGATATATGGCCCTTCAAATTATTGATTCCCCTTGCATCAACTCAATAGTGAAATAAATATCTCTTCTTAGAGGTAAACCCGGTACATCTTCTAGAAACACATCCATGAAGTCTTGTACTATCGGTATGTTCTCCATCATAGGATTCTTCTCCTTAGAATTAACAAAACCCACCTGAATGGAATATATCTGACATCATTTTATAATACACTTTTTCATTTAGGAGGCTATAATAGGACACAACTGTAGGGGTTTCTTGATTCCTTGTATCTCTTTACGAGTTCCATCTTGCATTCTATAATATATAATCTTATCTTTACAATCTACCAGTGTCTAATGTTTATCCAACCAATCCATGCCCAACAACACATCATAGGATCCCAATGAAAATATATTTAGATCCACATTTCGTTGCTGGTTTCCAATTTCCAATGTACAGTTTGGAATTTTGGCACAAATTTTTTTTTTTTCCCTAGTGGCTAGTTGTACTAGCTAGAGAGTTTTGAATTTCTGACTTTGCAACTTACATATTTCTACTATTCTGGGGTTTACATAACTTAAACTGACACCTAGGTCAACCAAACTAGAAACAGATTGCGAAAGTATCTTACCTTCCAGTTCTATCATTGTTGGTTGATAATCCGCCTACCGCTCCTCCAAAACTGCATTAATTCTGGGTATGTTTCGGGCTACATCTCCCATTGTAGAAGCTTCTTGTAAATTGGCTACCGTATCATTTCTTCCCCGCTACGGGCAGTTCTTATAATAGTGAGCCTCACCACACCCTTAAAGTGGCTTCTGATTTTTCCCTTACTTAGGTTTGCTGGAGGCCTCTGTGGGCCTTTCTTCCATAGGCTGGCGAATTATTTGATGGTTTCTTCCAAACTGTTTGCTCACTAAATTCCTTGCAGAATTCTTGAAGTTATTAGTCCTAGTATTTTTGAAATTTGAACTGCTTTTCTGCCCTTTTCTTGGCTACCAATTTTTGCCCAGTTCTCCTTTTGCCTTGGAATACTGGTAATACATTCTTGCTTTTCAAATTTCTTCGTCCATGGTCCTTGGATTCACGAATTCAATTCATTATTTCATGTGCGTTAGAAAACTACTTCAGAACTGTTGAACCTTAGCCTTTTCATCCCTTAAATAAGGAACATATATTAATAGGGAAGTGAACTTGGTTATGTACTCATCCATTGTCATTTGACCCAACCTCAAATTATGGAATTCTCTGGAATTTTCGTCATAGAAACATACAGTTAGATACTTGTCTTTAAAGTATTGTTGGAACTTGTCCCATGTCACGTCTTTCTCTTCAATGTTGCGTACATTCTTGACTTCCTCCCACCACAGGGTGGCCTTTTCTCTCAACTGATAGATGGACAATATAGCTTTAAGATTGCTACTGTTCTCATACACTTGAAAGTATTTGTTCATATTAATCAACCAAGCTTCAACCACCTTCTCTTATTCACCATCAAACGTAGGTGGTTTTATCTTTTAGAACTCACCTTATAGTTCCACTTTTGCTTCTTAATTTCTTGTTGTTCTGACACATTACTAGACTCAGCCTCATTATAGTTTCTATTTTTGTTACTCATTTGTGAATGGCTTCTTTCCACTCTATCATTAGTTTGGTCCTTAGCTTGTCGTTAATTTTCTTCTTGCGTATCTATATCTGGAATGGGTTGTAACACTCCTTGATTCTGTTTATCAAAAAATCTTTTGAGTATCCTTTCCTGATCTTGCATCAAGCGCTCATTATCACTCTTCACCCAGACCATTTCTTCCTGTAGTTTCTGAACAATGCTTAGCATTATACTAGTTTGATGTTGTTGCTCTTCCATTAGTCCACTGGTTTGCTGGTGTTGATCTACACTCAATTGAATCCACATTTCTAGATTCATTTCTGGATGGGACGGAGGTGTAGGTTCCCCCACATTCTGGGGTGTTTTCTGTGTCGATCCCCTCCTCATTTTCCTTCTACCGATATTTCTTTTTCTGTGACCCATTTACACGCAACAGTTTATCACATTAGGTGACCCATTGGGTCCCAGTGTATGAACACTACTATGATACCACTTGTAACATACATGACAGTTCTATAAAAAAAATTACTTTACTATGTTTGTAATACTTATGGTTTTACTTCTGAAACTTTGGATCCCCATAATTAAATTAGATATGTGACGAATTATGCATAATATCTTGGATTAATATTAACCAACTAATGTTTGACATATAGTAATTTTTTGACTTATAGTTTTATCAATGCCGACGTATCGAATTATTCTTCTCAACCTTACTCTATTAATTATATGAATTTATATCGTTATTCTGTTTTCATGGCTCACCGTATCTTGGTTGACTATAAATGTTTTCGGTACTATGGCACGTCAGCATACCCCAAAGGGACTGAGGCGGTAGACAGATCACCAGTCTTGATTGCATATTTATCATTTTAATAAGCACATCCATGCCAATGGTTAAATCTTTAAATGTGGATAAGGTTAAGGTACCCTGCATGGGATTCTGCGTTCAGGAGAGGACACCTGTACTTTCAATCGCCATTCCATATGAGGTTAGATGATCAAATGTTGCGATCTATGAACTCCCACATGGGGTAATGACCCCTAAAAAAACCCTAACTGAATTCTCATTGTGTATTTCTGTTCTGCGACGTTGTCCTCTGCAACCTCTCCGCAACTCCATTGTGCTTAGTTTTTGGCTTATCCGCTCAGCGTTGGCAGCCTCACTACCACTGTAGGTAAGGAATTGATCTCGTAGCCTTGCGATACCATTTTCACTATGGAATTGAGTATTTAATACCCATTTCCTAAATTTTATACTGAGCATAGGTTTTCTTGCAGGTTTCCATGCGTGGTCTAGCATAATGTCGAGTTTTTGTCCCATGACTAGTTTTCTACCATATGGTTATGATTCGAAGAGCAGCTCTATGCTTCCATTCACTAAGTACAGCCACTCGCTTACCTCACACAATAATTTCTCCCCAAACCCATCTTTTTACACTGGTATTTCACTCCATGTATACTTATTTTTTAACTTAGTTTTGTTTTCCTCTGTCCCTTCCCTTATAGGGTTGTGGCTATGGTTTGGGGACTTAACTACTCAGGTAAAAACACTTTTCTACCTTTGCCTCTTCATTTTCTCCGTTAGCTCTTCATTCAAAGGTGTAATCTCTAATTCTGAGGGGTTTTTGATGCTGCAGGTAATCTCTTCGTGGCTCCATGTCAAGGGTTACAAACATATTGTCATTTCTTTGTGAAGCCACGATTGTTACTCTAAATCCAGATGTCCCTCCTATAGGTACCAGAATTCCCGTTAATGCTTTCAGCGTAAGCCTTACAGGCTTAGCTCTGTGACCTCTATAGTTTCTATGAGTTTATAAACTGGTTTCACTGGCTTGGTTTTGTTGTACCATTTCATTTTAATGTATTAGTAGAAGTTTTGCCGGCATAAAACCCACATGCAACCTTCTTTCTAGATATTCATGTTTAGTAATTTGATAAGGTTATCCTAGGGTGTCGGTCGAACTCCCGGCCTGGCCTATTAGATTAAATCCTTTGTGTAACCGAGTTTTATAAATATTTTACTAAGGATAGTCAAGTTTTATGTGAAAATATTTTAGTTTCCTTTTAGAGTTTGGGCTCCTTCTTACAGATAGAACTGTACTATTTTATTTTATCGTTCTCGGATTATAATATATATGATATGATTATATGAATCTAGTGTTCTATATTTTTCTTACTTGACTCTCATTTTTAGTCGAAAAGATTGTTTTGGAAAGGCTAGTCTTCATTTCTTATTTGTAACAGTTATTTAGTGTTATATTCCTGCAATGATTTCCACATAAGAGATTTTCTATATGGAATATATATGTCTCTCTAGATATGGCATTTTCTAGAACTTCATAATTGTGCTTCCTTAATGCATACATGAAATTTCCTTTTTCTATCTACTTTAATATTCTAGTTCCTCATTTATGTTAAGGTGTCCGGACCACCTGAAGGCAGAGTTTTTACACTATAGCCCCACTTTTCGAGATTATCATAGAGTATCGGTCAACGACCAGTTCTGGGGTTCGGGGTTTCAACCTTGGACCCTGAACTAATAGTTTACCTAGTCCATATTACTAGTTGTTTACTTCTGTCTTTATTTAACTTGGTATTACAGTGTTCTGTTCACGCTACTTTTATTGAAATTTAGACTATGTCTTCAGCATATATTTCTATTACACATACCCCACATATTTAATAGTTCTACTATACTATCTAGTATATTTACAAGAAACATAAATATTATTTAACTATACATTTCCAGTACCAAGTTCTTCATTTCATTTTTCAAGAAAACATTTCCTGCGTTAAAATAAATTTGTCTAAATGTTTCCATATTAAGGAAGTTTGTCTAAACATTCCTGTATTCATTAAATCTATGTAAACAACAAACTTTCTAGTTCTTTCTAATTTCTGTAGTCTGTATACTTATATCATTCCAGAATTTGCTAATGATGTCCTCCCTATCATGAGAGAGGAAATTACGTCCTCATCTCCCCCCATGCTCCATAACTAAGATGAGTAGGTTGACAGATAACCCAGAAGAGACCTCAAGACCCCTTGTCTAGTACTCTCCCTTTCGAGGGTTCAGGAACGTTGAGTGCTTTCCACTAGTCACCACCAAATCAGGAAATCTTTTCACTCTCCTCCTCTTATTTTTTGTCACAGAACATAACCACTTTTCCTCACTGGGATGTACTTTTATCCCCAGAGAAAAGGTAATTGTCTTTAACTATTTTTTCTTCAACCACTCTCAGTTTTTGGAATACTTTTATCATCAATCTTTTAACTCTTTATGGAACCACTATTCCATAATTAAATTTTAATTCAACAAAAACATAATTAATTTATATTCGTCATGTAATTCTTTTCTCAAAAGAAATAAATGTTTAATCTCTTTAAAAATAATTAACATAACAACTAGTTAACACTTAAGCCAATTATCACAGTGAACATAAAATATATGATTGAACTTATCTTGAGATTATTTTACAGTATAATAGTACAAAATAAAAATTATCAATAAAAAGTAAATAGAATTGAAAATGCAACAAAGTGGTCAAGAGATATAAGTCACATCTATACGAATAAGCTAAGTTTTTCTATACATCACATATGTGTAATGCTATTATCATTGAAAATTAGGAAAATAAGATGAGGTGAATGGATTATTTTTTTTAATATTTTTTTATATTTAATTAATTTTTCAATATATAATTTTATTATTAATTATTATTTTTATTATATTTAATTAATTTTTAAAAATTTCTATATAATTATAATTTTATTAATAAATATCAAAATATTATTAAATATTAATAAATATTAAAATATTATTAAATATTGAAGTGCATATTTAATAATTTCCGGTTGATATCTAAATTTTAACAAGTTTCACAAATATTATACTATTTTACTTTATATTTTTTACTAAAATAATTTTTTATCGTTATTAATTTTATTTATTAAATCATTTTTTTACTCGAATGTAAACTTGTACACAATTTCATTGCATTCATTTAAGAAAACAGTGAAATTTATTATGGTGTGATTGTCAATTCAAGATATAAACAGTACGCTTGGATACGTTCCTAAACAATGCTATCCCAAGTACATTTAGGAAATATAAGCAATTTAGAATTACATAATGCTCTAAATTGTTGGATAAATTGGAATGGTAGGATAAATTGGAATTGTAAGATGCAACAAAAAAATCACACAATTAAGTGAAGAACTAAATGAACACAAAGTACAAAATAACAATGGTTAGTGTGATAGAACTCAAGGGATGGTCCAACATTATACATGGCATCGCTGTGGTTTAAAAACTTACAAAAATAACTCCGAAATTTCAGTAATAGTATGAAAAATTTTAGTAGAAATTTTTGAAAATCTGAATTATAATTGTTATATTACAGGATTTTGAGTATTGCGGAGTTTTTGATGGTGTCGAATTTATTTTCATGATAAAAAAAAGATTCAAACACTTCAACTATTTGATTTTTTGAATATTTTACACATATAAAAATCTCCTTTTAAATGAAGAGAAACAAGATAGTTTGGAAGAAAACATTTCTTAAACAAAACATTTTTATTATATCAAATTAATTTTACAATTCAAATTTTTATTATTAAATATTCAAAAATATAAGCCATTTTTATCATAATAATAACTATTTTTATTTAAATATATTTAATTTCTGTATTTTTGGAATCTAAGTTTCTGTGATCCATCATATAAATTAGCAGAATTCTTTCGGTAATAATCACATGAAATAGAACGTGGTCGACGCGTTTCGAACCAACTAGTGTGGTTCATCATCAGGACTATAGGATGAACCACACTAGTTGGTTCGAAACGGGTCAACCACGTTCTATTTCATGTGATTATTACCAAAAGAATTCTGCTAATATTTAATTTCTATTATAATTTGATGATTGAATATTTAAAAATTTAAGAGATTTTTATAATAATAATAATTATTATTATTATTATTATTTAGATATATTTTTTATTATTATATATGGTTAGATTTTATATTATTAAATATTTAAAAATTTAAATAATAATAATAATAATAATAATAATAATAATAATAATTATAATTATTATTATTATTATTATTATTATTTAAATATATTTTTTATTATTATATATTGTTAGATTTTAGATTTTTGTGATTCATAATGTAAATAATAATGTTTTTCAGATTAATCACATTTTTAGAATTTAGTCTATATTCAAACTCATTAATATGGTTTATTATTATATATTGTATTTAATAAAACTAATTAATTTAATATAAATATATTTTTATTTTTAGTTCATAAGGAGTAGTGTTTTGTTAAAGCACTTTTTGATGTATGGTTTGAAATTTTATGGGAAAAAATATAACTAAGCTAAGGGTTGGTGTAACCTAGGTTAGGTGTGATCCATAGGTGATTTTAATGGCTTAGATTATATATATATATATATATATATATATATATATATATATATATATATATTGTAATACTTTTTTTTAATGATGAGTGGAGACTCTACTATAAATGTTGCATATTTAAAACTAATACATATAGGTCACTAAAAAAAACTATCAACAATATGTTTAACAAAATTAAATAAATATATTTATAAATAACTAAAATCATAACTTCACAATCAAAATTTTATTGTAATTTTAGTTTTTTTAATAACATTATTTTTAAGATGAATATAAAATTCATTTGAAGTTATGAATTTTGGTGCTACATCTTAAAGTCTTATTTCATAGATATATTGTATTTTATGACTTTGTAAACATAGATTTAATGTTAAAATTGATGATTAATTTAAATGTTTTATATATTTTGAGTGTTTTTAAAAGTTGTGCAAAAAAAAATTAGGAAAAAGTTGAAAATTCATTTATAAACTAGAATACTTACACATAAGTTTTTCTTTCTTACACATCATTTTCAAGCTTAAACTAACTCTCTCATTCATATATAGCTTTCTTTGATTCTTGATTTTTTCTTTCAAACTTTATTTAATATGAATTAAATAAATATAGCTAAATTAAAGTAAAAAAATTGACTCCATAATGATAACTTGTCATAACTAACTCTAAAATCTCCATGAAAACACCATGTGAAATTTTAACTCAATAAACACAATGAGGAACAAAAAAAAATGAAAAAATACCTTTACTCCTAATAATTCAAGCATATCGCAAATCCATAGAAAAATTTGAAAAAAATATTAAAAAAATTAAACACAAATTTAAATTAAAATTATAAAAATAAACCAAATTTATAAATAAATTTGAAAATAACACAAACAAATTGCTTACAACCAACGTGGCACAAACGTCATTGAATTTTAATTATATCTTTTTCATATACAATGTAATGACATTGCGAAAGAACAAGTTAATCATTCAAGAAGTAAATTTTTTAAGTAATACTTTTCATAATATATAATTTTCATCTCATATATTATTCTATAACCTAAACATGGAAAATTTTAGGGGCTAATATTTGCAGGTGGGTTAATTTTCAATATTTTTTCCAAAGAAAAATATTCATTAATTTCCATTTTTTATAAAAATGATTAGCCCAAATTTTATAATATAAAATTATTTTATGTTAAAAATCGCCACCATTTTATAGATAGTATATATAATATCATTATAAATTTGAATAGTTTTACAAATACATCACTAAACATTTTATAGTTTGCATATTAAAAACTAGTGAAATTCGATCTTTTTTAAACTTTAAGATAATTTTCCATGTTAAAATTTTCTCCAGCCCTAAATAATTATTAATATCATATTTTCCCATCTTTTTAATCACCATTGAAACAGTTCTAACTAAACGATGTCTACGAGAAAGTGATATTTTAAAAATGAGTTTAAAATATGGATATCCTCACTTTCCGAGCTCCTTCCGTTATCGCAATCAATGTACTTTCATATTTTCCCATCTTTTTAATCACCGTTGAAACAGTTCCAACTAAACGATGTCTACAAGAAAGTGATATTATTATTAAAAACTAATATTTGAAATTATTAAAATCAGTCCGTTTGACTAGCCGTAGCCGTGATTTGCGAAGGGATTAAAACAGTCCGTTTGAATTAGACGGCGCAACGACAATTCAGACGGCACGACGTTGGAGGTCACCGTGCGTAAACGAGCTAATACGCGTTTTTTTAGCAGATGAACTCAAGCAAGGGATGATATATTACACACGTTAAATAGGGTTTCTTGGTACGTAGTGGAGTAAATTTTTTATTCTTATCATCATAAATGTAGACAGATTTTTAGGCATTGACCAATAATAAGAAGTGTAAATAAACCATTAATTAAATAGGAATAAATAAAAAATAAAATACCAACAAAGAGAAATATTTGTTATTTTTGACCAATAATAAATAGAGACATATTTGTTATTTTTGACCAAATTAATTCAAAATTATCATCAACTCAATGCATAATACCTGGTAGGGCATGTACAATAAGAATCGATAAAACAATAAAAGAAATCTATTAAATCATATATAAACAAATGTATAGATATAATTTTAATGTTTCCTGCTTTCTTTGTTTTATGTTTTCTTCATACTTATTTGTGTTCGGGAGAAAACAAGGAAAAGTTTGAAAATTTAAATATTGGGATTTAAGAATTAGATGATATTTTAAAGGTGTATTATGTTGTTTATTTGAATATTTGAAATATGGACAAATAAGATTTAGATTTGGTTATATGTATTGAATTTGTTGAGGAAGGAAAAATATTTTTTCTCTGCAAATGTATTTAAGACCTTGTTAATGAATGATAATGGAAAATGGTCTTTGTGTGTTGGTTTATTAAGCTCTCGATAGTTAACAAAGATTTTGCATTTACCATTTTTCTTTGGTACAATAACAAGAGGGGATACCCACTCGCTTTAGAAATGGGACAGATAAAGTTAGCGCATAACAATTTTTGCAGTTCAATCTTTAACTATATCCCTTAGTGCCAGATTCATTTGTCGTTGAGGATGGAAAATGGATCTTTATCCTTCCTTTATAAAGATATGATGAGTGCATAGGTCAGGTTGGATTATTTTCATATCAATGTATTCCAAGAAAATGAATCATTGTGCCTCCATGGTACTTTGATTAACCATTCCTTTTGTTGTTCAATTACCCCTTGATTAATTTTCAAGGTCGTTCCAAAGCTAATTTCTATAGACTCTAGGGTTGGTTCTCTCTTAAGTGGAAGAGGGTTCACATTCTTCCAATGGTTTATTTGATTCAGTAGAAGTCTAGGCTTGTGGGTCCATGACGTCAGTAATGTTGAGATTGCAACAAGATGATGAGCTTAGTGAAAAGAGTCGCCTTCACTAAGTGGGCCCGAAGGCTATTTTTGGCGCAAGTCTATTTTTAGACTATGTCTATTTTTAGACATGTCGATCATATTCTATGAGTTGCAGGATGCTATTTGTGGATGGTTAGTCAAGTTGGAAAAATAGATGGACTTCTATTTTTAGACATATTGGGCGGAATCTATTTTTAGATTGCCAGTCTAAAAATAGATATGTCGAATATTATTAGCTCTTAATAATATTTGGACTATAAACATTATCTTAGTCTCTTGGAGCACTTCAGTTAAGTGCACAGATGTGGCACAGGAGCTGACAGAAGGAATTACGCTATTCCTGAGGGTTAAGTGGAGCTATTGCATGGAGACTTCAGTTAGAACTCATGTGACAGAGTTTGGTGGAGTTATTAAGGTAGTTGGTGGAGTTGTGTTCAGTTTAACTCAGTTAGACACAGTTGAGCTAGTTGTATCTAGTCTAACTGATTGATACACTAGTGAGAGTGGTGTGAATTAATTATTAATTAATTCACTAAATATTAAATCATTAATCAACTGAAGAATACATCAGTTAACTACAGTGCATGGATAGTTTTAGTGGAGATGAGTGAAGAGGTAGGTGAAAGAGTAGGTTGACTATCAGTTGTGACTATAGTGTTGCATGAGTTTGCACCACACAGTGATTGGAGATGCCAATGAGGATTGCGTGAGCAAGGCTGGACCAATTCGAGTTCATTCAGAGCCAATATTCAGCAGGGATTGCGTAGTAGAGGCAGGATAGCAGGTGGCAAATATTGGTGCATGGATTTGCTAGATCGGGCCCGATTAGTGTGTAGCGATTGTATTGTACTGAGAGATTGATATGATTAGCTTTGTATGAGGATTGTTACATGATCTCTATGACATATATTATATACAGATATTTGAGGTTTTTTAGCTTCAGGCTTTCCCGTTAAAACATTGTGTTCATATGTGTGAATTTTTATGGTTTCAATGTGTGCAAGCAATTGATTTAATTTCCGCAAGTAATGATCAATAGTAGAAGAGATTCTATATTATGCATGAAGTCAAATAGTGTGTGATCAGGAGAATCTTGGATGTATAACGCATTAGTTATATAATTTCTACATGGTATCAGAGCGATATTGATCATTGGAGCAATTGCAAAACATTGAAGCGGTTGAGTTTTGTGCTGGTGGAATTCGAATTTGCAGTAGTGTTTTCTTGGTGTCGAAGTTGAGATGTCTTTCAACTGATTGTGAGCTGAGTATCCCTTGAGAGGCAGCCTCAATTGCATGTAATTGAAGGACAGATGGAGGCAATGTTGAGGATAATGGGTTGAAGGAGTTCATAGAAAGAAAATTCCAAAACCTTTCTCAGCGATGTCACTTTGACTTGATGCATGCATAAAAGAAGACAAAGAAATCAAGGTCTGTATTAATCTCATGGTAAGGTGTAAAGGATCACATAGTGTCCAGCCTCCATGGTAAAGCTTCTCCATTCTTGATGTGGAAAGCTTTGATAGACTTGTTCCAAAGAAAGAGTGACTAGAGGAAGTTGGCGCTCAAGGATAAGATCAGGAAAATAAAAATGGAGAAAGGCGACAGTATATCGAAGTACCTCACAAAGTTTTTCTAGTACAGGGATGAGCTGGGAAGTGTGGGGGTTACTGTAGATGAAGATGACTTGGTGAGCATGGCTCTCCTTGGGCTTCCGAAGAGTTGGCATTCCTATGAGGACTCTGTCAATGGTCGAGAGAAACTGTCGAGATGGGAGCGACTTTGGTCAGATCTTGTGCAGGAGGAGATAAGGCGGAGTACTAGGGATGGATCTTCATTGAAGAATGAAAATGAAGAAAATTTCACTTTGGATGCCAAAGCAAGGAAGGGGAAGAGCAAGAAGAATACTTCTCAATCTAGTGCGAAAGGAAAGAAGCAGGACATATCCAAGGTGAAGTGCTTTCACTGTCACCAACATGGACATTACGCCACTAATTGTCCACAGAAGAAGAAAAATAAGCAGGTTGTTGGATCTGCAGCTGGAGAGGACTTAGCCTCGCAGTTTGAGCTGGATTTTTCGTTGATCGCATGTTTGGTCTCAAGTATGATGGGTTCAGTGTGGTTTCTTGACATTGTTGTGTCTTTCCATATGACCGGAGACAAATATTTGTTTACTAATCTGGATGAGATGGATATTGGAGTGCACATCGAGATGGGCGATGATGGTAGATACAGTGTGACTGGTATCGGGACCATTTCCTTTGAGAGGGAGTCTAAAAAACCTTTCATCTTGAAGGATGTCATGCATGTTCTAGGATTGAAGAAGAATTTGATCTCTGTGGCGATGTTGGAAGACAACGGATATGATGTTGTCTTTAGCGAGGGAAAGGATTTCCTGCGCAGTAAGGAAACTAGTGAAACCCGGAGGATAGGGGTTCGAGTTAAGTGAATTTATCAGTTGTAGGTAGATGGTTGCGTAGCGATGGAAGGCAAGGTAGAAGGAGTGGTGAGCCGGGATGAGGGCGAGCTATGGCACAGGAGATTGGGCCATCTTCACCATGGTGCTTTGAAGATTTTGTAGAAAATTTCTACCGAACTTCCTAAAGGTACACTTGCGCAGTCAAATCAGTGCAAGGGATGTACTTTGGGAAAATTTGTGAAAGCCGCCTTTCATGAGAAGGATAGTCGCGCCACGACAATCCTTGAGAGAATTCACATAGGCGTGTGTGGACCTTTCTCAGTAGCTTCGACAGCAAAGCACAGGTATTATGTGATATTTTTTGATGATTTTTCTAGTAAGTGCTGGAACTTCTTCATGCAAAAGAGGAGTGAGACATTCTCTAAGTTTTGTGATTTCAAGGCACTGGTTGAGAAAGAATCGGGGAAGCAGATGAAGGCTCTTAGGAGCGATAATGGTGGTGAATTCATCTCTGGCGAATTCAAATACTTTTACAGCACAAAAGGAATTCGAAGAGAGATCATAGCACCTCATAACCCAAAGTAGAATGGGGTTGCGGAGCGAAAGAACAGAATGATCGTGGGTACTGCACAGGCGATGTTGCATGATCAGGGCCTTCCCATACACTTCTGGGCTGAGGCATGAAATACCGCAGTTTATGTGCAAAACCGTTTTCCTCACAGAGTACTTGGCATAAGTACACCTGAAGAGGCGTTTTTTGGCAATAAGCCTGATATTTCTCATTTGAAGATTTTTGGCTCACCTGTTTACATTCATGTGATGAAGGATGCCAGGAAGAAGCTAGAGGCGACCGCAGAGGTTGAGATATTTTTAGGGTACACAGAAACACCCCATAACTATCATGTGTATTTTCCAGACAGTCGAAAGACCGCTGTGTGACGGGATATCAAATTTCATGAGGAGAAATCCATGACGTGTTCACTTGAGAGGGAGCCACACTTGCATGCAGATGAGGAACTATTAGTTCCTAAGGATGAGCCTCAAGATGTGGATCAGCCAAAAGAGGAGGTTCATGGAGTGGAATAAACCACTCATGCAACACCAACCATCAAAGGGCGGAAGCGCACTACAGAAGTTGAGCGACTAAATCTTGATGCAGAAAAGATTGTAGGAGCACCTACATCACAACGCAAATAGAGACAGACACCTAACCGATATACTGGATACATGGATCTGATGATCAAGTGTATCGTGACAGAACCATCCTCTTTCGAGGAAGTTGTGGAGGACCCTGCATGGGTAGATGCCATGGTGGAAGAGTATGATTCGATTGTCAGAAACAGTGCATGGGAGATTGTCCCAAGGTCGGAAGGGAAATCAATGGTAGGTTTGAGATGGATCTACAAAGTGAAGCATTAAAGTTCCACATTAAAGTTCTCTGCAAAAGAACATAAGACCTCAAGATGTTTTTGAGCTTCAATCTCATTTTCCCCATTGAAGCGGGGTAAGATCTTTAGATATTCCTGTGGCATATCATTCAAAAATTGAGGTAATGCTAGGGGGGCATACTTATTCAACAAGAAGCCAGGAACATTGGCCATTGGGGGAGGTAGGGGTAGTGCAAGAGTTTGAGGTGTAAACGGAGGAGGAGGAGGTGGAAGGTGTAATATGTGATATCCCTTGATTCAGCTTCGTCTTTAATTCAGATACCTCCTTGGGCTGGAATATCTGAGTAGTAATCGGTATCTCCCACAGTGGAGTCGGGACCTTACACTTGGGAAATTTGAGATGAGGAGGATGAAAATTCTTCTAAAGAGAATTTAGGGATATTAGTATGGACTGATTGTCTTTCCCTCCAACTCCTTCTATGTAGGATCTTCTCTGGATTAGACACAGAAGGTGTCTTTGGCTGAGATGTATCTAACCTCAGGTGTGGCTTACGAGGAGCCAGGACTGCCAGTAAATTTATCTGATAATGAATGTTGAGCCGCGAAGGTGAGGGATCTACAGCTCTCAACTCTTCGTGCTCACCTTTCTAAAGAGTGAATAAATATTTTTTCGAGGCCCAAGGATTCAAATTTTCTTAACTTCGTCCCCGACAACGGCACCAAAAAGATGTTGTCAACCCTAGAGACAACCTTGAGTTGTGAAAGATTAGTGCCTAGGACATCTTATACAGCAAGGAGCATATGATATAACACGAGAAGTTATCAGAAAAGGCTCTCATGCTATCTTTAGTAACAGGAAGGTTTAATTTGAATGGGACCGAGATTTTCAGAAGCTTGACACAGGGAAAGCAATACCGCAGAGGCAAGGTGTGAAACTTTAATACAAGTGTATCAAACAATTCAAAGGTAACTTACTGTAAAGAGGGATGGGTTCTAAAATACCTCACAAAAATGAATAATCAGAAGGTGTTTACTACGTATGAAAGATTGAGATAATACTAAATGTCATTGAGATGATATCTAGAAACAAATATCAACATGTAATGAGCTTACAAAATTAAGAATCCATACATGACAATAGCGTTTTAAAAATAACATCCCATAGAAGCTAATATAGCAGAAGTATGGTTGGAGTGGAAAATGAAACAATATATCATGCCTGAGCCATATTTAAAGTGCTAGACAGGTTTTGGCATAAGTATCAACTAGGATAAATTCATACCAAAACCAGTGGGCTACTCGCATTCCAGAACATGATACAAGATAAATGGATGTAAATGAAATGAACAGCTAAACTATAACACATAAGAAAGAGTTACAAACTATAAAGCACCGAGACCAGAATCCTCATTAAAGATAGAACGCCTCATCACTGAAACCCAATGGGCTCTTCGCACTCGTATTAAAGCTCAACAAAAATGCATACAAAATTATTTCACAGCATCTTCTTCTGAAAATCTGGAACCATTTTTTCTCTTTAGTTGCTGCTTATATAGAAGCCTCAAAAACATGGGTGAGAAGATATTTTTGGGAAAATTATCTTCCTCGCGTGCTTGTAATCAGTTTGATGTCTCCATCAAAAATAACCAAAATTCATGATGAGGAATAGGGGCATCTCATCTTTTACAGTTAGGCTCACAGCCATTTTAAACAAAATATTAAACAACAGTTTAGTCAGAAAGTAAAATGCAGGAGTGGAATGTGAATGCCACTCAAAATTTAAAGGTAACAAACTAAAGTGAAAATAAAAGGCCACTAGGGCCGAATCATGAATTGACAATATTCACTGACGAGATGGAGTCGAGGCGGTCGCTGACACAGGTGGTGGAACGTTGGCTGATGATTTGGCGACCAGGCTGGCATACCGGGTGCATCTCTGCTAACTATCTGCTACAGGTTCGGGCAGTGCTGCGAATCCTTCCACCTTGATATAAGCTTCGGTGAGGTCGTTGAAACTTACATCGGTGGGGATTTTATGCTCTACTAGATGGAGGAGAGAAAATTCTTGGCGGAGCGACGAAACAATGGTCTCAGCTTTTAACCAGGTGGTTTTACCTGAAAGTATATATGTCCGGTCCATCTCTTCCTGGAGACGTGCTTCGTACCCTGATAATGACTGTAACACGGTAGGAGTGGCGGAAGGAATGTTGTGGAGGCCTGTGGAATCGGTGGCGGAGCAGTGGAAAACTGATGAAAAACATGCGAAATGGGAAGAAACTAATGAAAATGAATGAAAGTAGGACCTTTGGTTGGTGGGACCTGGCGGGTGGAGGGCGATTAGATGCAGACCATCAGATCTTAGGAGGAGATCGATGGTTGAGATGCCGTGATGAAGTTAAATGGTCGCACGATGAACAAATATGCATGGAGGATGTGATGCAACGCAGACCGTCGATCTGGATCAAACGGATGGTCACGATTGGATTGGGGGATCGCAATCGGGGGAGGCAGAGGGTGACACTTTAAGGAACTTCCAATTGGCGATCAGCGATCAAGCGCCAACCGTTGGATCGTGTGGGGGATCAACGGTGGAGATTCAATTGGCGGGGAGACGGACGAGGGCAAGGAGTGGGGAGCGATTGAGCGACTGTCATTGGATCTGGAGGCAGATCGATGGCTCTGATGTAATCGGAGGGTGACAGGAGAGAGGAAACGGGTGTGTTGGAGCTAGCGCTGACCATCGGATCTTTTAAAGATCGACGGTTGAAAACAAAGTGGAAGCCAATGGTGTAAAACTTCATCGCATTGGGGAAAATATGTTAAAAAAGGAAGGCGCGCTCTGTTCCTTCCGATTGTGATTAGCACCCAAGCCTTAAGCGCTTGGTCTTGGGCACAGGGCATATGGAGGGGAAGTGGTTGACGGGGCTGGCCGAAAGGGGCTAAGCCTGTGTATGTCAAAAAGGTGGGATTTTGGCCTATTTTTAGTGTGTTTTAAGGCCAAAAGAGGGAAACGGTAGGGGAAAAGGGGCTATTAAACCAGTCAAATGGTATCTGAAAGGCTTAAAAGGAGAGTTAGGATGATTTGAAGGGTAAGTGGGGAATTAAAAGGGGAGAAAAGGTGATTAAAACAGAGGTTTAGGGGGAATGAAATAAGAGGGAAAAGGCCTTTTTGGGTATTCTTCTTCACAACAAAGAGGATTTTTAACTAGGAATAGCAGTGAGGATTTTTCAAAGGACAAGGGCACAAGGAGGCTTCGAGGATGATGTGTTTTCAGAGGAAATGCATTTCTTGAAGGCTAAAAAACAATTTAGCCCCCTGTTTGCTTGTCAAAAATTCATAGGGGGCTAACACTCCCCTTTTTGGACATGTGCTTAGTTATTCAGCCATGTGACTTAGCTTAGCATCGTTTCTCTCCAACCATTATTTAAACTTTTCACCACGAGTCATGAAATTTGATACTTGGCTACTCAAGGTTATCTTTAAAAATGACTAATGTTAACCATATGATCAACATTGGCTGCACCTGGGGATGACACGTTCATCCTTGGGCGTGTCAAAAACTTCACAGACCACCTGTTAATCTTCTGTGTGGACACCACTCTTCAGCACTTTTTATTTCTAGGAAGAGAGATTCCATTTATAACTTCTACTCTCTTAGGATCTATTTTTACCCCATATTTGGTCACAATATGTCCCAAAATCTTGCCCTCTTCCAATGCAAATAAAGACTTATGTGGGTTGAGAGAGAGGCCAAACCTTCTGCACTTCTCGAAGGTTCTACGCAAGTGTTCAATGTGCTTTGCATCATATTTTGAAAACACAGTAATGTCGTCCAGATATACCACCACAAACTTATCTTGCTCCCCAACAAAGGCAATGTCCATGGCCCTTTGAAAAGTGGCCCCTGCATTAATCAACCCTAAAGGCATCCTAGCATACATAAACGTACCCCATGGTGTGGTAAAGGCAGTCTTCTTCTGATCTTCTGGTAGTATTTGGACTTGCAGACCCTTACATCATCAATTTTTTACAAACAGGAAAAATAAACCTATTCTACTTCTACCCTTATTACTCCATGAGATTAGATTAAACTTTTGGTATCATATTTTCTCTACGTAAGCTACATCTGCTAGGATTAAACTGTCTAGCATACTTCTTCTCTACATTCTAAGACAGAAATTGAAAAACAATCAAGCCAGGATTAGACTGTCTAGCTTGCTGTAGGCCATGGAATAAAGACAAAACTGCTCATGGACTACAACTTTGAAGAAATTTAAAACTACTGACTAAATGCTCACAGACTAAGCTTTATTGAGCTTTTCCTACCTGCCCTACTCTAACTGGAATATTTACAAGTCTAGCTTACAAACATTGTCTTCCAATGTAACCGGTCCATCAAGTGATCCCATGACTGGTCTTTCTTGCTCAACTCCTTGAGCGGGCTGGATAGGCAGGGCTGCTCCCACTATTTTTGTTCCATAACAACAGCTTTTAAAAATTTCCTTGTTGTCTGCAACATGCTGCTCAACAAGACCCTTGATCCTTCTTCAAATGTTTGCAGGAAATGAGCATAAGGATCATAAAATGATACCTGGTGGTGAATATTTGGCAATAAGGCTTTGAACAGGATTCCTTCTTCTTCCACTGGATTGAGAAAAATACTCTCTTGGGGTAGAGTGTCTCCTTCATCTTCTTCATCTGAACTAGAGGAATCATCATATCTTGCAGCTGTGTCCTCTTGGAGCTCTGATATATTTTTCTCTGGTGGTCCTAGCTCCGTGAAAAGATCCGTGTATTCTTGAACAGAGGTTACTTTCACTGGTTCCTCCTTTATAAGAGAAGGCTCGTTATTTTCATCCTGCTCAAGAATCTCTTCTTTTCTTTCCTCCTTATATTCTGAGATGAAAGGCTGCTGATCTCCATTCTCATGACACTCATCACTGATAATTTCATAACTTTCCCCATCAGTGTCATAGACAGGCTGGCTCGACCCAGTCAACCATTCTAGATGCTCGGCAGGTCTTTCTTCGTACATATCCACAGAGGAGATTTCTGGATCTCTGCAGTCAAACTCGTCAGATGAATGAGCAAGAGTGTCTATTCTGTAAAAGACTTCAGAGGTGGACTGCATGTTTGATATTCGGTCCGTCTCTTCTTCTGTCGATGGAAGAATTTATTTTTTAACACAGACAGAAGAGCAGCAGCCCTCTGTTTCTTGTACTAGCTGATCTGGAGGCTGGATGTATTCTGTAGCCTCTTCTATGGAATCTTCACATGTGCTAGCAGGGAAACTTTTAGGAGTTGTTAATGTCTCCTTTTGAGCAGATGCTTCCTCATGAGGTGCATCTTCCTCCTGATCCTGAGTGCGAGTTCTCTTCCTAGAAGATATGAGGTCATATCTTCTATTAAATTATGCTTGAATGAAATCGACAAATTGCTTGCAATAGTCATCAATCTCAGGATCTTTTGTGCTTTCATTAACTTTTTCTTCCACATGTGATGGAATCTGCACTTCATCACTTCTTTGTAAGGGACATTCTACTTCATCACTGTTTGAAAAAGCAAGATATGCCTCCTCTTGCTCATAAGTGGTGTCTTCGGTGGGACCATCTACCTGACCTTCCAAGTATAGAGGTTGTGGTACTTGATCTTGTTGCTCCTTCTGTTCCCTTTGCAGTATCTGCAAGGGGGGTTTTCTGTACTGAAGGTTGTAACCCCTATTTGGAGAATTCTGCAAATTCTTGGAGGATGAATTCTTTGACTCTAGTTCAAGTTTGACCATCTTACTTGAAAGATTCTTAATCATTTTGTTCATTTCCTCAATTCTGTCATTAGTTGAGTCTCTATCTTGGCTAGAGGTAGATACCTCCTCTTTACCCTTTCTTCTAGCATCTTGTTCTAATTTTCCCTTAGATTTACCAGTGGAGGCAAAATTCGCCTCCAACTCTAGTGCATATGTTTGAGCATCATCCAAGGTGGCAAGTTTTCTTTCTCTCAGAGAGAAACTGAATTCTGAGTCAAAAGCTGCCACGAAAACAACTTTAGCAGTAGTTTGATGAGGTTTCTTATCAGCAGGAAGGCTCAAATACAATTTGTTAAACCTCTTGCTGAACTCTGACACCCCTTCGTTATGTCTTTTCTTGAGTGTGTTAAACTCAGTAAGACAATGTCCATGATCTTTTTTCTCCCCCCATTTTCTGAGAAAATCATCTTCCATTCCTTCCCATGTGGTGATGGAACGATCTCCCAATGTATTAAACCACTTTCTGGCTTTGCCATCAAGAGATTGAACAAACAGTCTTAAGACTACATCTAGATGCTCCACATTAAAGTTCTCTGCAAAAGAATAGAAGACCTCAAGATTTTTTTGAGCTTAAATCTCATTTTCCCCATTGAATCGGGGTAAGATCTTTGGATAGTTCTGTGGCATATCATTCAACACTTGAGGTAATGCCAGGGGGGCATACTTATTCAAAAAGAAGCCAGGAACATTGGCCATTGGGGGAGGTGGGGGTAGTGCAAGAGTTTGAGGTGTAAATGGAGGAGGAGGATATGGAAGGTGTAATATGTGATATCCCTTGATTCAGCTTCATCTTTAATTCGGACACCTCCTCGGGGTGGACTATCTAAGTAGTAATTGGTATCTCCCACAGTGGAGTCAAGACCTTGCACTTGGGAAACTTGAGAGGAGGAGGATGGAAAGTATTCTAAAGAGAATTCAGGGATCTCAGTATGGATTGATTGTCTTTCCCTCCAACTCCTTCTATGTAGGATATTTTCTAGGTCAGACACAGAAGGTGTCTTTGGCTGAGACATATCTGACCTCAGGTGTGGCTTACGAGGAGCCAGAACTGCCAGTAAATTTATCTGATAATGAATGTGGAGCCGCCAAGGTGAGGGATCTACAACTATCAACTCTTCATGCTCACCTTTCTGAAGAGTGAATAAAGATTTTGTCGAGGCCCAAGGATTCAAATTTTCTTAACTTCATCCCCAGCAATGGTGCCAAAAAGATGTTGTCAACCCTAGAGACAGCCTTGAGTTGTGAAAGACCAATGCCTAGGACATCTTATACAGCAAGGAGGATATGATATAACACGGGAAGTTATCAGAAAAGGCTCTCATGCTATCTTTAGTAATAGGAAGTTTTAATTTGAATGGGACCGAGATTTTCAGAAGCTTGACACAGGGAAAGCAATACCGCAGAGGCAAGGTGTGAAACTTTAATACAAGTGTATCAGACAATTCAAAGGCAGCTTACTGTAAAGAGGGTTGGGTTCTAAAATACCTCACAGAGATGAATAATCAGAAGGTTTTTACTACGTATGAAAGATTGAGATAATACTAACTGTCATTGAGATGATATCCAGAAACAAATATCAACATGTAATGGGCTTACAAAATTAAGAATCCATACATGACAATAGCATTTTAAAAATAACATCCCATAGAAGCTAATATAGTAGAAGTATGGTTGGAGTGGAAAATGAAACAGTATATCACACATGAGCCATGTTTAAAGTGCCAGACAAGTTCTGGCATAAGTATCAACTAGGATAAATTCATACCAAAACCAGTGGGCTACTCGCATTCCAGAACATGATACAAAATAAATGGATGTAAATGAAATGAATAGCTAAACTATAACACATAAGAAAGAGTTACAAACTGTAAAGCACCGAGACTAGAAAACTCATTAAAGATAGAACTCCTCATCACTGAAACCCAACGGGCTCTTCACACTCGTATTAAAGCTCAACAAAAATGCATACAAAATTCTTTCACAGCATGTTCTTCTGAAAATCTAGAACCCTTTTTTCTCTTTAGTTGCTGCTTATATAGAAGCCTCAGAAACATGAGCGAGAAGATATTTTTGGGAAAAATATCTTCCTCGCGTGCTTGTAATGAGTTTGAGGTCTCCATAAAAAATAACCAAAATTCATGATGAGGAATAGGGGCATCTCATCATTTACGGTTAGGCTCACGACCGTTTTAAACAAAATATTAAACAACAGTTTAGTCAGAAAGTAAAATGCAGGAGTGGAATGTGAATTCCACTCAAAATTTAAAGGTAAAAAACTAAAGTGAAAATAAAAGGCCACTAGGGCCGAATCATGAATTGACAATATTCACTGACGAGATGGAGTCGATGCAGTCACTGACACAGGTGGTGGAACGTTGGCTAATGAGCTGGTGACCAGGCTGGCATACCGGGTGCATCTCTGCTGACTATCTGCTGTAGGTTCGAGCAGTGCTGCGAATCCTTCCACCTTGATATAAGCTTTGGTGAGGTCGTCGAAACTTACATCGGTGGGGATTTTATGCTTTACCAGATGGAGGAGAGCAAATTCTTGGTGGAGCGACGAAACAATGGTCTCAGCTTTTAACCGGGTGGTTTTACCTAAAAGTATATCTGTTTAGTCCATCTCTTCCTGGAGACGTGCTTCGTACCCTGATAATGACTGTAACATGGTAGGAGTGGCAGAAGGAATGTTGTGCAGGCCTGTGGAAGCGGTGGTGGAGCAGTGGAAAACTGATGAAAAACATGCGGTATGGGAAGAAAATAATGAAAATGAATGAAATCAGGACCTTTGGATGGTGGGACTCGTTGGGTGGAGGGCGATTAGATGTGGACCGTCAGATCTCAGGAGGAGATCGATGGTTGAGATGCTGTGATGAAGTTAAATGGTCGCGCGATGAAAAAATATGCATGGAGTATGCGATACAATGCAGACCGTCGATCTGGATCAAATGGACAGTCATGACTGGATTGGGGGATTGCAATCGAGGGAGGAGGAGGGTGACACTTTAAGGAACTTCTGATTGGCGATCTGCGATCAAGCGCCAATCGTTGGATCGTATGGGGGATCAATGGTGGAGATTCAGTCGGCGGGGAGACGGACGAGGGCAAGGAGAGGGGAGCGACTGAGCGACTGCCGTCGGATCTGGAGGCAGATCGACGGCTCTGATATAATCGAAGGGTGACAGGAGAGAGGAAACGGGCGTGTTGGAGCTAGCGCTGACCGTCAGATCTTTTAAAGATCGACGGTTCAAAACAAAGCGGAAGCCAACAGTGTAAAACTTCATCGCATCAAGGAAAATATGTTAACAAAGAAAGGCACGCTCTGTTCCTTCCGATTTCGATTAGCACCCAGGCCTTAAGCGCTTGGTCTCAGGCACAGGGCATATGGACGGGAAGTGGTTGAGGTGGCTGGCCGAAAGGGGCTAAGCCTGCGTATGTTAAAAAAGTGGGATTTTGGCCTATTTTTAGTACATTTTAAGGCCAAAAGAGGGAAACGGTAGGGGAAAAGGGGCTATTAAACCAGTCAAATGGTATTTGAAAGGCTTAAAGGAGAGTTAATATTATTTTAAGGGTAAGTGGGGAATTAAAAGGGGAGAAAAGGTGATGAAAACAGAGGTTTAGGGGGAATGAAATAAGAGGGAAAAGGCCTTTTTGGGCATTCTTCTTCACAACAGAGAGGCTTTTTAACTGGGAACAGCAGTGAGGATTTATCAAAGGACAAGGGCACAGGGAGGCTTCGAGGATGATGTGTTTTAAGAGGAAATACATTCCTTGAAGGCTCAAAAACAATTTAGCCCCCTGTTTGCTTGTCAAAAATTCATAGGGGGCTAACACTCCCCTTTTTGTAGAAATTATATACAATATGCATGCATATATCCAGACTCTCCTGATCTAACAATATTTATCTTCTTGCTAAATATAGAATCCTTCCACTATAATTCTTGCGGAAATTTAGTCAACAATTGCAAAACACATGAAGCAATAAAAACACACATAACACAGTTGTTTAACGAGAAAGCCTGAAGCTGAAAACCCCAACTATATATTATGTAACATGGAGATCATATGACAATCTCATACAAATATTATCACAAGCCCTCAGTACAATACAATCATCATACACTAATCAGGCCCAATCTTGAAAATCCATGCACCGATCTTCGCCACCTGCTAGCCTGCCTCCACTGCGCAATCCAAGCTGATTACAAAGACCAACTCAATGTAATCCCACTCTCCTTTACTGCATGATTATCATTGGAAACTCCAATGTATGTGTAGAAGCAATTCATGCATCACTAATAGTCACAACAGATAGTCTATCTTGCCCTTTCACCTATCTCTCCACTGGTCTCCGCTGAAACTGCCATGCACTGTAGTTAACTGATGTATTCTTTAGTTGATTAATGAGCTATTATTTAGTGAATTAATTAAATAATTAATTCACACCACTCTCACTAGTGTATCAATCAGTTAGACTAGATACAACTAGTTCAACTAAGTCTAACTGAGTTAAACTAAATACAACTCCACCAACTACTTCTCCAACTCCACCAAACTCTGTCACATGAGTTCTAACTGAAGTCCTCCATGCAATAGCTCCAGTAAACCCTTAGGAATAGCATAATTCCTTCTGTCAGCTCCTGTGCCACATCTGTGCACTTAACTGAAGTGCTCCAAGAGAATAAGATAATGTTTAGAGTCCAAATATTATTAAGAGCTAATAATATTCGACATATCTATTTTTAGACTGACAATCTAAAAATAGATTTCGCCCAATATGTCTAAAAATATAAATATGTCTATTTTTCCAACTTGACCAACCATCCACAAATAGCATCCTACAACTCATAGAATATGATCGACATATCTAAAAATAGACATAGTCTAAAAATAGACTTCTCGAAAAAAATCACCTGTGTGGGCCGCACCTAGTTTAGGTGATCACTTTCCAACTAGGATCAGGAATGATGTTTCAGGATGCCTCCTTCACTGTTTCTTGTTGAAATCTTCAACACTTTTTGGACATGTGTTTAGTTATTCAGCCATGTGACTTAGCATAACATCGTTTCTCTCTAGCCATTATTTAAAATTTTCACCATGATTCATGACATTCGATACTTGGCTACTCAAGGTTATCTTTAAAAATGACTAATGTTAACCATATGATCAACAGAGGGGATCGACTATGAAGAAAAATTTGCACCTGTTGCAAGTTATTCTTCCATACAGAGCATCCTAGCTCTCTCAGCACAGATGGGATGGCACATTCATCAGATGGATGTGAAGACTGCGTTCCTCAACAGAGTCATTGAGGAGGAGGTGTACATAGAGCAGCTCGAAGGTTTTGAGATCTTCAGCAGTGAGTCGCATGTGTACAGGCTCAAAAGAGAATTGTATGGGTTGAAACAAGCACCTCGTGCTTGATACACATGGATAGACAGTTATTTCACCGGTCTTGGATTCACCAAGAGTGAGGCGAATCCAAACCTATACCAGATTGTGGTGGAGGGTAAGTTGTTTATCATTGTACTTTATGTAGATGATTTGATTTTGACGGGTGATGAACAGTTGATACTCTCATGCAAGGCTAATCTTGCATAAGAGTTTGAGATGAAGGACTTGGGCCTCCTTCATTATTTCCTGGGATTGGAAATTTGGCAGCACAGTGATGGACTGTTTGTGTCTCAAGGCAAGTATTCCTGGGAGATACTGGAGAAGTTCAACATACATGGCTGCAAGCCTATCAACACTCCTCTTCCTGGTGGTTGGAGGAAAGAGGATGCTACATTGGTAGAGGTAGTGGATGCCACTATTTACCGACAGTTGGTTGGTTCACTCATGTATCTAGTTAATACACGATCAGACATATGTTATGCCATTAAACAGATTTCAGAAGCTATGGTTAAGCCTACCAAGCTATTTTGGAAGGCAGGGAAGCATGTATTGAGATATCTCAGAGGCACATCGGGATATGGATTATGGTACAGACAGTCGGATGAGGTGAAGCTGCATGGCTTCATGGATGCAGATTGGGCAGGGAGCCCAAACGATAGAAACAACACATCTGGAGGGATTTTTAGTATTGGGTAGACAGCAGTTTCTTGGTACAGCAGGAAGCAGAGATCCGTGGCACTCAGTTCAGCGGAGGCTGAGTACATGGTAGCAAGTTTGGCTGCATGCAAGGCTATATGGATGAGGAAGATCCTGGTCAGGTTGTTTGGTTCACACTTAGATCCTACTGTGATATATTGTGATAATCAGAGTTGCATCAAACTCTTGGTTAATCTAGTATTTCATGATAGATCTAAACACATTGACATCCGGTATCATCATATCAGAGATTGTGTGCAGCGGAAGATCATGTTACTTTCTTACATTCCTACAGAGGATCAGGATGCTAATATCTTGACGAAGGTGCTCACCAGGAGCAAATTCGAATACCATAGAGGTAGGATTGGGGTGGCAGAGAATCCCTATATTGTTGAGAGGGAGTGTTGAGATTGCAACAAGATGATGAGCTTAGTGAAAAGATTCGCCTTCACTAAGTGGGCCCACAGGCTATTTTTGGTGCAAGTCTATTTTTAGACTATGTCTATTTTTAGACTATGTCTATTTTTAGACATGTCGATCATATTCTTTGAGTTGCAGGATGCTATTTGTGGATGGTTGGTCAAGTTGGAAAAATAGATGGACTTCTATTTTTAGACATACTGGGCAGAATCTATTTTTAGATTGCTAGTCTAAAAATAGATATGTCGAATATTATTAGCTCTTAATAATATTTGGACTATAAACATTATCTTATTCTCTTGGAGCACTTCAGTTAATTGCACAGATGTGGCACAGGAGCTGACAGAAGGAATTATGCTATTCCTGAGGGTTAAGTGGAGCTATTGCATGGAGACTTTAGTTATAACTCATGTGACATAGGTTGGTGGAGTTATTGAGGTAGTTGTGTTTAGATTAACTCAGTTAGACATAGTTGAGCTAGTTGTATCTAGTCTAACTGATTGATACACTAGTGAGAGTGGTGTGAATTAATTATTAATTAATTCGCTAAATATTAACTCATTAATCAACTGAAGAATACATCAGTTAACTACAGTGCATTGACAGTTTCAGTGGAGACCAGTGAATAGGTAGGTGAAAGAGCAGGTTGAATATTAGTTGTGACTATAGTGTTGCATGAGTTTGCACCACATGGTGATTGGAGATGCCAATAAGGATTGCGTGAGCAAGGCTGGACCAATTCGAGTTCAGTCAGAGCCAATATTCAGTAGGGATTGTGCATTAGAGGCAGGCTAGTGGGTGGAAAATATCGGTGCATGGATTTGCTAGATCGGACCTGATTAGTGTGTAGCAATTGTATTGTACTGAGAGCTTTATATTGTTGGAGAGGTAAATCCCCTCTGCAGATAGAGGTGATCCCTACTAGCCTAGATCGGGTCTAGCAACAACCGAGTCACGCTAAGACGCAGGTTCCTAGTTACAAAATACCAAGATGCGACAAGAGGCCTACCTTAAGTCCTACACTGTTGTTGTTTGCAGAGAAGATGGCACTTCTGTCCTTCACCTTGGCAGATCACAATTCTCCCACCTAGCACGTTCGAACACTTTCACATACATGAAGAAAAAACAACACACAAACGTAAAACCTAATACATGCAACTATGTATCAGTCAGAGAAGATACAATTCATAACATAAGGCATGAACATATGAATGGAACCATAATCAAAGTCATTTATTATTAATCACAATAAAATAAAGATGCAACCTAAGCTCTGACGCTGGATCTTCCTTCGGCGGGTCAACAGCGGAGCACGTCTCGATGAAGCTCGTCGGGATGGGACAAGGCTCTCTCTCTTCGGCTGTTTGACGATAGTCTCCTTACTATTGATTCAGCTCTATTTAGGCTAGCTTGCAAAGGGAAAATGGCAAGCTTATATAGATGGTGGAAGGGGAGTTGGGATCCCTACAATGGTAGGATTGGCCCTATCCTCAAGGAAGCTTCCATGATAGGTGGAAAACCACTTCCCCTACATGGAGATCTGAAGCCAAACCTCCCAACTCATTTTAGAGACTCGTTCAGGAGTTGTTTCGAATCAAACTTCCGCCATTTATTTATTTTTTTAAATCCTTATTAAGCTTGGTGTGAGTAATACACTAGAATAGAGCGCCAGTTGGCACACCCTCTTTGGTGGATTTATCCCATTGGCGCGAGGGATGAACTGGCTGGTTGTGCCAAGGCCAAAAGGTCTATTTTTAGGGATTTTCACAGGAAACTGTCTTCAGAGGAATGATTGTCCTTGTCAAGGGGGATGCCATGAAAGTGGTTTTAGGTCATGTCACAGGTCACAGGTCACAGAATAGGCCCTCCAATGTGCGGGATGGGGGATTGCAAGGACGGTGACAAATTATTGTGTAACATATGCCCCTTAAATCATGAGGCCCGAGAGAGAGAGAGGGGTGAAATGCTTTATGAGAATGTGTCCAACTGAAAACACTGCTGTCAGAAAACCTGCATAGATAAGTACAACTGATATCTCAAATACATGATATATGTGGTATGGGTGCAACCATCTATAATAGAGTAGACAATAATCAAGATCCGAGGCATGGACGTAGCCATCCAGTGAGGATCGATAAATAGACTCAGGTATGGTCGCAGCCATCCAATCAATGAGTCATGTAACCAATCATAATAATCCACAAAATCCGTAGCCTAGATTCTAGAAGAAAAAATCCAGGGTCTTGCGCTCCATATTGACTCGAACAGAGTACAAGTTCAAGAATGTGAATAAGTGAGCTAAAGTCGAACATGCAAGAACATCATCTGATTACTAGCCAATGATGAAAGTTGTTAATAGATGCGAGAGGAACCACCAATAATGACAATGGCCCTCAAGGTACTATAGGTACAATCTGCAGAATGTGATCAGTGAGCTGGCGTCGAACACCCATAGAATCATCTGATCGAAGGCCAATGATGAAAACCTTGCGTTGAATTCGAAGAACCTGCCATTGAGGCATGCAGGCTCTAAGGTACCGGAAGGGAGTCTCTAGATCAGCTTCCTGGATAATGAGCTGAAGTCGATAGGAAGTGACCCTGATCGAATGTGGGCCATAATATTTCCCACATCATCGACACGAGACAGAGGGACATAATTTTTGTGAATCAGGATCAGTATAGAATCAGAGGAGGGTTGAAAACTGCAGAGGTCAACTTCTCTTGAACATATCGGTGGCACGACACTGGATTTGGCAGTATTTGACATCAAAAGATCTAAGGTCATGATGATGAGGCAAAGAGAAGATGAGAGGTCAAAAAGGATAACCCAAACCCATGGAGGCAAGCAGATAGCGAGATGAGATGTCCCCAACCCAACACGAATGCAGACAAGTGCCATGTTCAAGAGTGACATATTGCCAACACGACGATGATACTGGTTTCATTTTTCCCCACCATTTCTGGTGAGTACCCCAATTATTTTTGAAAAAAAGCTTGAAGGGGATAGCATATGCTTGTGATATAAGTTCGTCCTTCAGACGAATCCATCCCAGTACATTTAACGAGCCCTAGGAAGGAGAAACTCGAGTATCATCATTAAGACTGAATCCAATGTCATCAGGTTTTAACGAGTCTGAAAAAGGAAGAACTCGACATCTTTTCATGTTTAGAGAGTTTGAAAACATAGCGGAAAAGTAAACTCCAATAGTCCCTTTTCATAAATAGTTCCTCAGATCCGAAAAGGTAGAAAACTATGTCTGAGAAAACCTCCTAGTCGCAAGAGTCTAGGGTATTCCTTTTTCATAAATAATCTATCCCAGCCTGAAAAAGGGTTAAACATATACTGGGTAGATTTCGTTTCGCAGCCACTTTAACGAGATCAAAACAACAAGCTACTTGACAATCCTTTCATGTTTAGAGAGTCAGAAAAGAGCTGAAAGATGAATCCAAAAATGACTTTTTTCGTGTTTTTACCGAGTCCAAAAAGTATAAAATACAACTCGTATCGCCATCCAAGCTGCGTAAAAACATGTTGCTACACATGAAAGTGAGCATAAAATCCATTTTTTGACAAAATATAATAAAATATTGGAAAAATGACTTTCAAAACCTAATTGAAAAGTTATAAATATGCCAAAAATAGTAAAAACATATTCACTTTTACTTTTTACCTTTTGTGAGAGCAACAGTGAGCTTTTGCTATGCAAACTTGCGGTGGTGATTGTGGTCAATCCAGTACGTCATTCTGGTTCTCGTTCATTCCAGGTAAGAGGCGCTCTCCTTAGCTTTGTTTTGATTCATTTTTTGTAGATTTCCATTGTGCTTTTTTATCCCTGATGGGACCTTTGCAAAATTAGGGCTCGGCCAATTGGCGCGGGTATCAGGCACGGACCCGCGCCAATTGGCTCCTTTTTGCAAAGGGGTCACGCCAATAGTGCAACTCAAAATTCTGCCTAAATTTATCAAAATATGAGCCAATCAGATGAATTTCTGAGTGTTCTAGAGATCTAATAAGGTGTTTATGACCATGTTGGTGCAGATACACAACCAAAATGGTGATCGAGTGGAAGGAAAAGGAGCATGGTGAAGAGGATGAAATGGCCATGCAAAATGAAGCATGCATGAATGCTCTCTGAAATTGTGGTCTCAAAAAGTTCTTATTAACACCATGTTTGAGAGCACAACCTGAACTACTGCAGTATTTGATTAGCATTTGGGATGAGAATGAAGAAGTGTTCAAGCTTCGAGACCAAGTGTTGGAACTTGAGGTCTCTGAAATTTATTTCATAATCGGATTGTCCCGTAGAGGTCCAGTGCCAATCATGACAGGCACTAGACCTTCTGGTGAGAAAATGGAGATGGTGATGGAAAGAGTGTGCCTAGGGGTACGGACAGGATCGAGCAGTGGGAAAGTTGATATCCACACGGTCCCTGATCTAGCACTCTGAGTAGTCCCATACACCATTATGCGGGCTGCGGGATTGCAGGCACCGCACGAGGCAACCAAAGCACAGCTCCTACTAGCATCTGAATGCATGAACCCGACACTTTTCGATTGGGCCACTGCTGTAACAATGAACATCAAATGGCAGCTGACGAAGTGAAAGAAGGAAAAAATGAAACAGTTTGGGTACGGTTCCATTCTGGTATTATTCATCCTTGAACAACTACCAATTTTCCAGGGCCAGGGGGCGGTAGTCGCCGAGCCATCATTGAGGGAGCCGAGGATGGATCAATGGGCAGCACTCATGCCCAGATCAGGAGGGGGCCAGCAGATGTCCTGGAGGCCCGAGTTTTTTGTATGGCTATGACAACAGCTGATCGTTATTGAGGACTGGCCCTATGCCGGTACCGACTTCACGGGAGACCTAGATCTTCCACTCTCGGAGGGGGATGACTGGGATGAGGAGTTGGGTAAGACTCTTTTTTATTTTTATGTATTTATGATTTTTTTGTGATACATGCCTATTCTAACAAATAGTTCTATATGTATGTAGACGTTGGCCCAGAGAGGCCTGCCGAAATGTAGCCCATTGCACGGAGGACCTCTTCACACACGATCCTCAAGCTGAGAGTGGTGAAGGGAGTGAGCTAGTCCAGAACCTGGAGGGTATCTCCTGGGGGATCCTGGATTAAGCACGGCTAACAGACATCCTGATGGCTTACCAGAGACACACTGTGGGGGTGCCTAGTTGCCTCCATCGATTACTGAGGCGATTGGTGCGTACGGTGACATGCTACCATGAGCACCACACTGATTAGTCATCTAGGTCTTTTATATGCATATTTTTGAGAGACATGTTGCCTCTGGCTATTATTAAAACATACATGTATATTTTTTGATTTTATGTGATTTACACAAACTGCAAACTATTCAACATATATATATATATATATATATATATATATATCTATTTCTGGATGGATCTTTTTACATATGATGATGTTTTAACAAGTTTCGTAAATGTCTATCTAAAACCATATTAGCTACTGCATCTGTTAACGCATTCATGTGTCTGGGTATGTGTTGATATGTAATGTAATCAAAATTTCTTTCCAGTAAACAAATACGTAGTTACAGTCGTAAAATTGATGGGTTTCTAACTGAATAATGACAATTAAGTTGTAATACTACAAGTTGTGATTCCAGATACACAGGTAATGCATGAATACCAAGGTTAACAACCTCGTTTAGCAATTCCAAAATGGCACTATACTCCGCGACATTATTTATGGTAGGCCCTAGACAAACACCTTGCAAATTGACCAACTCACCAGTAAAATTGTAGATTACCCAGGCTGCCGAGGATAGATTCCTAGTACTGTGGGAGGCACCATCCGCGAAACCGACAAAAGGAGTAATAGACATCCACACAATCAGGAAGACCCAATCAGCAGAAAGACGCTTACAAAGCACACCACACCACACATGCACAAAAATGAAATCACTCACTTATGTACACACACACCACACAAGAATATCTCAAGCATAGTACTTTTTGAGGTATAGCCCATTCCTAGGCTGCACCAGAGGAATTCCTTCATAGTCGATAAGCTCACAGGCCCCATTTTTTAATACTTTTTAAACTATATTGGGCCCATACCACATGGGCTGGAATTTTCCTACCCCGAGTTTATCATGTGCTTGGTCATATAGGAGGACAAGGTCCCCTTCAATGAAAGAATGTGGAGAAACGAATTGATCAAAGTGGGCTTTGACGCACTTTTTTTGTTCCTCAATAACCAAGGCAGCTAAGCAGCGGGTTCCATCCAGTCATTCCAAATACAAGAGACGTTATTCATCTGGAGTAGTGTTGGGAAATAGTTCCACAACCAACTTCAAAGAAGGAATTTCGCATTCAACCGGGAGAGTTGCTTCTAGACCATACACCAATTGGAAAGGTGTGAATCCGGTTGCGCTCTTTATAGATGTTCGATAAGCCCAAAGAGCTGAGAACAATTGGATATTCCATTTGGATTTGTGGATACCAATCGTTTTTTGAAGCATCGTGACCAAAACCCTGTTCATGGCCTCAACCTGGCCATTCACCTGGGGGTAGTATGGCGTTGAGCTATCATGGCATAAGCCCAACTTTGATGTCTATTCAGCCATCATGTAATCCCGAAAAAAAGTGCCATGATCAGTGACAATGGCTTGAGGGACTCCGAAACGCGTAATGACATGGATGAAAAGGAATTGGTCAGCTGTCTTACCGTCGGTAGCTAATGTAGGCATCACTTCGGCCCACTTAGTGAATTAGTCCACAGCAACGATTATATAAGCATGACCCCCGACCGAGTGAGGGTTACATGTCATAAAATCTGCGCCCCATTTAGCAAAAGGGCCTACGGTAATGACAGGATGAAATGGTAGGGGTGGTGCGGGAAAAATACCCATGAGGACGGGGTCCTTGAAGAGACCGAGTCCTACGCTGTCGGGGGGATCGGGGATCTGATCCACGCAAGGAATGTTGTTCTTAGAGGATGAGGTGAAGAAATGAAACTAATCCACAGTGATGATTTTTCCCTCGTGAGGGAACTTCAGAAGCCGAAAGAGGGTCGACGGAACGCATAGCATGGCATGAGTCCAACTGCGACCAAGAAGGAGATTGTAGTTGAGCTTGGTGTCAACCACTTCTACTTCTACGTTGACTGTCTTACCCTATAACGTAATCGACAAACTCTCGAGAACACCTATGGGTTTTGATTCCCGACCATCAAATGCCTCTAGGGCATTGGGAGATGAAGTAAGAGCCAGAGAGCCAATGGCATTCCAGTAGGTGGATGGCATAACATAGGTGGAAGCACCTTCGTCCACAACGGCTCTATGCATGTTGAGGCCATTGATCCAAACTTGGATAACAAGAGCGATTTGATGTGGAATTCGGGGGACAAAATTTTCTAGGTTGAAGGTGAGAAGATTAGAATCAGTGGGATCTATTCCATCGATTGCGGACAACAGAGCTTTCCATTGCGATGGGAAACTTTGAATCACTTCCAATGCAGAAATTGCAAAAGGCACCTGTGCCAAATACTCAACAATACTGTAGTGCTGAGCGGCACGGGCGTTTGGGTTGTAGGAAGATTTTCGCAGAACACATTTAGTAGGTGGCCTCACAACAGGTTCAACGCTAGGCTTCTCAATTTCTAAAGGACCAGAGACAGGTGGGGGAGGTGGTCCATCAACGACTTCCTTCCTAGCTGCCTGACGTGATCCAACATAATCCTTCAAACGTGTAGCAATCGAAACAGGTGCAGCACCATTCATCATAAAGACTTGGGACCCAAATGGTACAGATGGTGAAGGCTGCTCAACCATTTGGGCCTGTTGAGACGGGAAAAATTCTTTGAGAACTGCCGGAGTCCCTTTGGAGCCCTTCAAAAGTTGAATAACTTTAGATCGTCGAGGAAAATATTTGGTATAATGATCTCCTTCACAGATAAGGTAGGGGTACTTCGGTTTACATTGGGAACCATCATCAGCACAAGGTTTAGAAGACTCTAGTTTCGGGGCATCGGGTTTGGATTTTCCTTTGCCCTTATTCTTTTCTTTGGAGGCCTTTTCCGTAGGATTAGCCTGAACGGCGTTGACCTCCGTAGTTTTACCAGAATCCGGAGGGGTAGGAAGAGCATAATTATTGGAAGAATTAGACTTCTGCTTCCCATTAGAGGATTTTCGAGAATTTTGAGAAACATAACCAATAACACCATCCACCGATGGGGTAGTTGTGCTTTAGATGTCCCCAGTCACAAAGCATCATTCAAAATATCATAGAGCATGCCGGATTGATAGTACACCAAGTCAAGGTACTGGGCATGCGCGAGCGCTTGTTCTTCAGTCACACATGCCCCCATAGCAATATCTTGAGCGATCTTGTTAAAAAAGGAGGTAGTGAACCAATGAGTTAGCAGCTGATCAGGTATATCAAACTTGATCAGTCTACGATGATGTCTCCACTCATGAATATGATCAGATATGTGGGTGGCTTTATCTTGCTTCAAAGAAGTCAGGAGATGCGTCCCGGATTCGTAATGAACCGGTAACTGAAAATGTGTCAGAAAAGACATAGCTAACATATTGAAGTCTTGAAAGATACCGCGGGGTAATTCTATATACCACTTAGTGGCAACATCGGTCAGAGTGCGCTGGAAGAGACGCAGATGAATTGAATCATCAACCCAAGAGTTTGACGAACACCACAAATGGTAGGTCATTACATGAGCTTGGGTGTCCTCTCCAACGTTACCTTCAAATTTAGGACAGTCGCCAAGCACCTTGGTTGGAACTGGAGGCCAATAAGGATTGTGAAGAATCAGATCATTGGTCAATTTAGAAACATCCATCAATTCCAATGTAGCAAGGAAAAGTAACTGAGGATTGAAAGAAATACCAGGCCCTCAATAAGGACCTGTACCTATACTCCATCCTAGTTGAGCATAACCTTGCCCCCATTGGTTCTGTCCCAGGGGATTCTGACCATAGGGGGTGTAAGCCATACATTTAGACTGATACGGTTGCTAATAACCAGTGTACGGGGGTTGATAACTGGGGTATGGACCCTGATTATACATCGGCCCCATTTGAGAAGTATATGGATTTGACTGCTGAGTATAGGTATAGCCCAGTTGTTGAAGATAATAATTAGAACCTTGGGGTGGGTTGTAAACCAGTCGAGATTTACCTTCAAGATAATAACTGCCTTGGGGTTGAGTGGGATGTTGGTAAGTGGGGCCCTGATGAGCCTTATAAGTTGGGCACACAAGCAGATTTGGCTGCAACATAGAGTAAATTTTCTATTGAGCAGGGTTGACATGATGTGCAGGCTGGCCTAGTTGGATGGGTTGACCTCGCTGAGCGGGCTGCCCTGGTTGAACAGGTTGACTTAGGTGAACAGGTTTCCCTGGTTGAACAGGTTGACCCGGGTGAAAAGGTTTCCCTGGTTGAACAGGTTGACCCGGGTGAAGAGGGACACCAGGCTGCCCCGGATGAGTCGGTTGGCCTAGTGGTGGGATAGGGCCAGGTTGCGTCTGATAACCAGTTTGAACCATAACAGGACCATAAGAGGGCCCTGGCTATGAAAAATTCAGACCGATAGGAAACTGAGGTTGCAGAGGTTGCACCATAGGTTGAGAGGGTTTGTTTTCCCCCCCAAGACCGTACAATGATCTTGGTTGGTACCTCGTTTTACCTGTGGGTCCTTAAGGTTGCCTTGGTTGGACCATAGGGTGAGGCTGTATAGGTTGACCTTGAGGGTTGTAGGACTGTCCTTGCAGACCGTACAACAACCCCTGCTGGCCCGAAGGTTGACCATGTAAGGGTTGTTCTTGTGGGTCATATAGATAACCAGGCTGGCCCGAAGGTTGGCCCTGGAAGGGTTGGAAGGTTTCCCAGCTTGGGCAGACAGAAAACCTTGAAAATGTTGATAAGCCTCTGGAGCAGGAAAACGTAGAGGGTTTCCTTGCTCATCGTACTGATATGGAAAAATATAAACATGTGTACCATCCTATGCATAATGGGAAAAATAAGGATGGTTGGGATCTTGGGAAGACTGACCAACCTCGGAGTTCGACTGCTATAGAGACAACCGATACTCCTTCAGAGAAATTTTCTCCAGAATAGCAGATGCTATGTAGATGTCTTCGGGAAGCGACGCGGTCCTGACGGACTGAGTAGTAACAGCAGGTGTAGATGCAGCTACACGGACAGTAGGCCTAACAGGTACTGATGAGAGGTGTCCTTAGGGACATCCCTAACAAAGGAATAACCAGACTCGTAGATGGAGTTGATACTCCCATAGAGGCGACGACGGTCATAATCTGACTCAAGGATCTATACCCTGCTGGAAGCGAAGGACTAGGTGAAGACATGACAGATAACTCGGGTTTGTCTTCTGGGAAAAACTGGTAATCTTCACCAAATGTGGGGATTTCCTCACTAGGAGAAGGACTAGATGAGCCCATATCTGACCCTGTTGCTAGATCTTGTAGAAGACGGCGAGGACTAGGAGGAATAACAGCAGCTAGAAAAGGCGAACCCGATGTAAGAGGAGGGAAATATTCCCCTACTCCAAATCCAAACCAAGCGTTGGATAAGGGCCAATTGAACTCAACTGGTCCTCCAAAGGGAAGCTCAGATAGAACTGGTCCCCTGTCAGGAAACTCGGAGACAATGGGCTGCTATGGTTCAGAAGAGGATTGAGATACCTTTGATGAATCATCTGTGTAAGGACTACCAGTAGATGAAACTGAGGGTTCTGCCACTATGAAAGTAATGACAAGAGGAAGAGATCAAACAAAAGCACATGGGCTAAAAACCAAGGCACACAATTAAATGGCCAACAAGAAAATTCTAAAAGGGCGTGTGATTGCATGTGATTTATTTTACCACATTTAAACATAGAAACTTCACCATTTCATGTTTTAAGAGTCGAGAAATGGATGAAAGGTGACTCTATCTCTTTCAATTTTGAAACAAGCATGAAAGGACAAGCGCTTGATGATCCTTTCAAATTTAATAAGTCATAAAATATCAAAATGACTACTCTGGAACTCTAGGCAAAGGGTGTACCAGATATCCGTGAACTTGAATATACACTTTGGTTTCAAAATGAAAAAGAATTCAACCAAGGACTTGACGTACATGCAGGAAATCTCCCTGAATGTTGTGTCCGATGTATCATGGGTATAAGGTGGGAGACTCTACTTCCTACAGATAAAAGAAAGCAACCTAGTGGGGTTTCCCTTTATATATGCGACGGTACGGGGAGCACAAGTCCGTACTAGTGTTGTCTAAAGCCAAGAGGCAAATGACAACTACTAGGTTTCACGAAGCCGAAACACATCACTAGCATAAACCCCTAAATATTTCGTTAATGTTTCAATGCTGCCTTAAGGTAAATTGAATAAATTTTAGTGTTGATCTTCAATTATGTTTCAATTTTCAGGCCCTACCGAATGTTATGTCTCAAAATCCCCTAAATCCACACTACATGCCACAATATATCACTTCGTTTGATGAATAGCTAACTACGAGAAGGTTGAGAGCTTTCACACAATAATGAAATGATCACAAAACAACCACTAATGTCTCTAATGCAAGCTAATGCAACCAAAAGCTTTTCCTTTAGAGTTATATAATACTAATAACGCAGAAAATATTTCAATTTACATTAACTAATCAACAGAAAAAGAGATTTGATTTTTTTTGTATTTTCAACGTTTAAGAGCAAAGTGCACTAAACAAAATGAAAAATAATGAAAAGAAAAATTTGAGAAGTGATAGCAAAATAGCAAAGAAAAGCAAGCTCACTCAATGCCAAACACACAATCAGACCTCAAACTGATGAAGAAATCCCTCAAATCAAAGAGGAATCCCAAAGACTCATACGAACCGGGTAATCTAGGCTCGAAACGAGACAAGGTGAAATTCGAATGAGAAATAGACCAATCACTCAAATAACGCAATAAAATGATGAAAAACCACCAAACAAATGCAAAGAAGCAACAAGGAAATCGACTGATCAAACGAAAACCAAAAACTCCCACGGGAGGCTCGACACAATATAGCACCTAGATGCCCTAGGGCTATAATGTAAAACCAATAGTAGAGGGAAAAAAACTAGAGGATAGAGGTCACACACAGTCAAACAAGGCTCCAGAACACTCAGGCAGTCGAGAAAATGACACCAAAACCACAAATCAAGCTCAAAAAGCTCAGAAAGGAGAAAACCCTAGCACCACACAGGATTGGCGCGATTGTCTGGCTACAACTAGCGCCAGAACAGGATTGGCGCGGGGGCTGAACTGGAAACAAGCACCAGTTGGCACGACTATCAGGGAAAAAACCACGCCAGTCAAGTTTACTAATGAGAAAAATAAAAAAGAGCAAACAGGGAGCAGATCAGGTATGGTGAGGCTAAAGAGAGGTTTAACACTAGGAAAGAACGAACTAAAAGAGCTAATCAAGTAGACAAAGACCAAAATCAACTGAAAAGACAAGACAAAATCCAATCAATGTCTCCCTAGTGGAGTCGCCAATTTGTTGGAGAGGTAAATCCCCTTTGTGGACAGAGGCGATCCCTACTAGCCTAGATCGAGTCTAGCAACAACCGAGTCACGGTAAGATGCAGGTTCCTAGTTACAAAAGACCAAGATGCGACAAGAGGCCTACCTTAAGTCCTACACTGTTGTTGTTTGCAGAGAAAATGGCGCTTCCATCCTTCACCTTGGCAGATCACAACTCTCCCGCCTAGCACGTTCAAACACCTGCACGTACACGAAGAAACAACAACACACAAACGTAAAACCTAATACATGCCACTATGTATCAGTCAGAGAAGATACAATTCATAACATAAGACATGAACATATGAATGGAACCATAATCGAAGTTTTTTATTATTAATCACAATAAAAGAAATATACAACCTGAGCTTTGACGCTAGACCTTCATTCGGCGGGTCAACAACAGAGCACGTCTTGATGAAGCTCGTCGGGATGGGACAAGGCTCTCTCTCTTCGGCTGTCTGACGATAGTCTTCTTACTATTGATTCATATCTATTCAGGCTAGCTTGCAAAGGAAAAATGGCAAGCTTATATATATGGTGGAAGGGGAGTTGGGATCCCTACAATGGTGGGATTGGCCCTATCCTCAAGGAAGCTTCCATGATAGGTGGAAAACCACTTCCCCTACATGGAGATCTGGAGCCAAACCTCCCAAATCATTTTAGAGACTCGTTCAAGAGTTTGTTGGAATCAAAATTCTACCATTTATTTTTAAAAAACAATCCTTATTAAGCTTGGCGTGAGTAATACACTGGGACAGAGCGCCAGTTGGCGTGACCTCTTTGGTGGATTTCCCCCATTGGCGCGAGGGCTGAACTGGCTGGTTGCGCCAAGGCGAAAAGGTCTATTTTTAGGGCTTTTCACAGGAAACTGTCTTCATAGGAATGATTTTCCTTTTCAAGGGGGATGCCATGAAAGTGGTTTTAGGTCATGTCACTACTCACAGCTCACGGAATAGGCCCTCCAATGTGCGGGACGGGGGATTTCAGGGATGGTGACAAATTACTGTGTAATAGATATGATCAGCTTTATGAGGATTGTTACATGATCTCTATGACATATATTATATACAGATAGTTGGGGTTTTTTAGCTTCAGGATTTCTTAAAACATTGTGTTCATATGTGCGAATTTTTATGGTTTCAATGTGTGCATGCAATTCATTTAATTTCCGCAAGGAATGATCAATAGTAGAAGAGATTCTGTATTATGCATGAAGTCAAATAGTGTGTGATCAGGAGAATCTTGGATGTATAACGCATTAGTTATATAATTTCTACAAGTAAGATAAAGTATGACAATTGAAGAGGGGGATGAAGCTATGAAGTCTCCACATCCTCAGTTTTATCTCAAATGGTTAGATATTGGTCAACAACGACAGCTTTAGGGGAAACTTCTTTTTCATTTCTTTCCTCTCCATCGACCCAAAATGGTGCCATCAAGATCTATATTGGGCTTTATGGGAGAATACATGATGACTTGTTGTGTCAAGTTCAAGTGGGAAATGGTCATGTTACCTGACCTACAAATGATGTAAGCATCTATGATAGCTAGACACAACCCTCCAAGGATTAAAGGATATCCTCTCAAAGGGGATTCGGGTTGTAGGACCATAAATTAAATGAGTTATAGCCATGAATTGACCAATATCACTACATATTCCAAAATTCCTTCTAGTTTGATAGTTAATCTATCAACAAATTGTCATATTGTGGGGATATGTCTAAGACTAGAAAGTCCTAGGGACTCTATGGTTTCACGAGTCATAACATTGAGATTAGTCTTGAGGTAAATCAATGTGTGTGGATAAGGGTATGGTTGATTTTCACATTGACCACCATGCTTCCAAGATTTGATTATTTAGTTGCAATATCCCCCTCCCCTAATCAATTCTGATAGCTTTCTCATGTCATGAACAATTTGAGGATCATCTCTCTTTCTACCAATTTTCCTTAGACATAATTCCCTTACCACTTTTGAATAAATAGGGACATTGTTGATTGCTTAGAATATAAATATACAAAGACACACATTTTTAAGTTCACTTAAGCGATGAAACTTAAGTTAGGTAGTTAGTTTTTCTTGGTCCAATATTTTCGAGTAAAGAGGAACATGTGGTTCCTGGTGGATAGGATTTATTTTGAGGTATGATGATATTTAACTAGTTTTGATTCTTAGGTTGGAACATCCTCATTGAAATATTCAATACGTATAAGAGGATTTTCTTTGGTCAGAGTCTTCCATGATCTTATGTGAATGTCATGGAAGTCTAAGGAAGCAATGGAGTAAGTTGGGTAAGTAGGGTAAGTTGCAAACCAACAACTTGGACTGGTTATGATTTCTTACCATTATTGTTGCTAGGAACAGGTTGTGTAGGCAGTTTTGGTCCAGGAGGGGTTGATGTAGATGGTTAAATTTGTGGAGAGGGAACAAGTGGTATGGGAGGTTGTATTACAACCTAATAAGGGCCTTGAGAAGAGGGATTTATCCACCATTTTTTCCAAAGTGGATTTGGGGGTGGAGGAGCCATCCATGTCCGGATAGGAAAGAACAATGCAGGAAAAGGATATTACATAGAAGGATTAGTCCAATCTAAATTAAAATACTAAGATTGATCTTGGACCATACCTCGAGGCTTTGGTGCCATGGTTTTTTTTAGAAACGAAAAAAAATTGCTTCAAATCCTTAGCTTCTTAGTAGATATCTTATAGTCATGGAAGAGATGGGAATTTTCTAGTATCATTGCTCTCACTACATATTATGCATGTGTTAACTTTGTCCAAATGACACTCCTTCAATGGGTGCTTCCTTCTACACCTTGGATAGAAAATTGCTAATACCAATTCAACTTCCCCTTTCTTCGTATTCATATGCAACGTATGTAATTGGGAGTTTAAGGAATGAAGAATATCAATTTTAAAGTATTTCATCATATTCCAAATTTTTTCTCTTGTAATATTGTTGCTAGTAGACTTTCCAACTCTCACTAGTATATCTCGAGATTTTCTACCAACTTTTGAAGTTCCCTAGAATATATTTGACATAAATTTGATGATGACATCATAGGGTTGTTAAGGGACATCTCCTCCTCCCTTCAATTTTATGATTTTAATGCAATCATCTCTAATTCATCTTGATAATTAAATGCATAGTATCTCAAGAGCTGGGGTTTCCTACCGTGCTCTATGAAGACTGTAGTTGAACCATTTGACATAATCTTCAAGGATTTTGTTATCATTATATGTCATATTGAATACTTCTTCCCTTCTTTCTTTGTTCTTGTAATACTCTTGGAAATTTTCTAGGAATGTTTGCTTAATTTGACTCTAATTTTGGATGCTACCCATGGTGAGACTCATGAACCAATGTAACATAGTATTCTTGAGTGTTGTAGGAAGCAATTTCAACATTTGAGCATCTGCCACAAAATCGCAACTCTTACAAAGTACGTCAAATTTAAAAAGGAATGCGTTGGGATATTCCTTGGATAAACCATGAAATTTCGGTAGAGTTGAGTGAGGAATTTTATTCCTGTTGTTTTTCTCATATAACTCAAGGATTGGGAATTCTAAAGTATTTGGTTCTTCTTTAACTTTGTGTTCCATCTCTTCTTGGGGCTTGTCTTTTTTCTTTAAAGGTTATTTATGGGAGTCCAAACAATTCAGCTCTTTATATTAAAATTTCTCACTAATTAGATATTTAGAAATTAGAGTTTCCATTAGTGCAAAGATGAAGCTTGTGCAACCTGGGGCTCCTGACTAGAGATTTCTGGCTTCTTTTTTGCAACAAAACTTATTGTGGGAGTCAAGTATTTTTGGATGCCTATGGCCTTTCTCCTCTTGAGTATGACCTATAGTATTAGTTTTTGGGGGGTTTTAGAAAATATACCCTATTTATCTCTAACTCTCGACATAAAAAATTAAATAGACATTTTATCTAAGGTAAGCTACTATAAAAATAAATTGATTGCATTAATCACTGGAAAAAAAAATCATCTATGCTAAAGAAAAATAAATAAATAAAGAATTAGGTGACAAAATAAGGACTAAATTATTGATAGTTCCTCGACAATTGTGCCAAAAATGATGGGCCTTTCAATAAAATTTCTAACTTTTTTGAAAAATAGAACCAAAATTTTATGCATTTAATTACCAATCGAGGTTCACATGGAACTTGCAAAATATCATGCACTTTCTATGTTAGTGCAATATGTAGTCGTAGTATTATAAATATGTGTCATAGGGAAAGATATTGAGATACCTTCACAAGTCACCAGGAGAAATACACAACACACTTGCAATAAAATCCACACTTTGTAGGAATGTAAAGTGCACACTTCTTAATCTAAAATTCAGGAAAGTAAAATCACACTAGTAGAAAGTAAATTACACAGCCATCGAGGGTGATTTTCTCTAGCCTTGATATGATCTTGGTTGTTGTAATAGAAATGCAATTGCATATGCAATGGAACGTAGTAGATCCCAAGCTATTATAACACATTTTGTTTATGAAGGATAGATGTTGTAAAAAAATAATTAAAATGAACCAAATTGAAAAAAAAATCATTCACATTTCTGGTAAACATAACATTTTAATGTTAACACGATGTTGCAACGACAAGCATTGTAGAAACAATCTAAGTCATGAATCATTGTATAAATCATATGAAAATGATTAGTTTTAAAATTATAACAATATCAATTACTAAGTTTCAACAATAAAACGGCCATGAAAAGTTGCAATGATATGAAATATCATAGTTGCAATAGTTAGAATTCAGAGTTGTGGAAATCGGAAAAATAGAGTAATTGTAGAAATAACCTAAATTCTAAATAATGTGATAGCTACAAAATGAATACAGATAGTACTTCGTTAAGGAAGGGACCCTACCTCCTTAGATGAGGCATTAATTTACAAAAAAAAGGAAAATTTGGAATTCTCAACACACCATCGATTGGACATGAATGGAATGGGACTTTATATTTCAGAAAATTGGAAATATAATTACAATAAATGAATGAATAACCAACATACTAGTTTTGATTACCCATATCAATGAGATTTGGAATTTTAATATATCACTCTATCTTTCTAAATTAACCAAGGAAGTTGATGGAAAACCATGAGAATTAAGTTGTTGAATCTTATTACATCAATTTTCCAAAAGATAACAAAAAATCAATTAGGGGAGCTTTGAGTTCTAAAATGGAACTCCTAATGAAATTATAAAATAATAGTGGAAATAATAAAATAAGATTTGATGACATCATCAAATTTTAGAGGGAAGAAAGAAAAAACTATTTTTCCAACTTATCTCCCAAAGTTTTTACTCAAATTTCAAGTGGGAGTACTCGTTGGATGCAAAATTTAATTCCTCATCTAAGGAGTACCCATGTTGCATACTTTCAATGGACCCTACTACACGAAAAATGAGAAATACATAAAAAACGTTATTTTAATCATGTTTTTTATGTATTTCTCATTTCTCGTGTAGCAGGGTCCATCGAAAGTATGCAACATGGGTACTCCTTGGATGAGTAATTAAATTTTTCATCCAACAATTACTCCCGCTCAAAATTTGAGTAAAAAATTTGGGATGTAAGTTGAAAATATGAGTTAAAAAAGTAGCTTTATTATTTTTATTATTTTTTAATCTTTTTACCCTTTTACTTAAAAAATGGTGAATCATCCCCCATGGTTGACGTCATCATCTTGAATCCTATTGGTTCTTATAAAGTTTATTTTTTTTGTACATTTTTCTTAGGAGGCCCATTTTAGACCTCAAAATTCCCCTAATAGGCATAACCTGACTTAATTAGTTGTGTGACAAGTGGAAATTCGGTCATCATCCTTCCTAAGAACATATTTGCCTTTATCACTTTCCTATGTGATCAAATATTGTTATTGAATTCTTGTCCAATCCATAGGCAATAACTATTTGGTTGATTGATGTGATAACACAATTGTCGTAGAGCTGCAACAACAAACATGGTGAGAGTTGTAGCAATTGTATTGAGGTGAGAGTTGCAACAAAGGTGAGGCAAGATTCATAGCACAATGAGGTTAATGTTTTAGCACATAAAGTTATATAAATGTTGACAACAATTTAAAGTTGTATCACTGTGATCATAGCTCAAAGTTTCAACACCTTTGTTAAGACAGAGTTGTAGCAACTACATGTAGGATTTGCAACACCAACATCTTCATAGGGAATTGCAGAAATTGTTGATACAGTTGCAACACCTGCACTTGGAAGGTACATGTGCAGTATTGTTTCCTATATACTAGTGTTAGCACAGAAAGGTGATGATTTCCTAATAATTTATAAGAATAAGCACTAAAAAAACATATTAAGAGGATAATCATTACTTGACCAAAAATACATCATTTTGGATGCAAAAGGTATTAAGGGAGATGGAAACGGGAAAGCGATGGAAAAAAAGGTATTAAATGGGAGATAAAATGATGCTAATTGGAGCACCTATCAATAAATTTATACTAAGGAAATAATTTTACTTTTTATTCTAACTAACAAAAAATCATTAGAAACACTTCAAATAGGTTGATACAAGTTTTTGAAGGTACCAACAGAGGATTACTTGGAGGGGTTCGATTGCTACAATGCCTTCATATTGTTGCGACGCCTTCAGCTCAAGATGTTTCAACACCTCCAAAACGTCATTGTTGCAACACCTTCATGTTGTTGCAATACCTTAACACTATTGCAACACCTCTAATTCATTTTTGTTGCAATATCCTTAGCATAGAAACCATTGGTGGCAACTGCTACAACTCCTTATCCATCATGATGAAACTCTGTGAATAGTTGTAACAACATGAGAATCCTATAGTGCAGGTCAAACACCAATTTCATAGTTGTCAGTATTGGTTTCCTATCAAAAGGATTGACCACTTGCTTCCCAATAAAGGAAATGACAAATATAGTTAGTGTAATATCCCCTTAGGAAAAAATCACACTTTATCTCAGAAATTTTCTAGGCTTTACAATGTTCCTTGTATGAAGCTTATTATAGTAGAGACAATATCCCAAATATTTACTTGGCACATTCATGACGAAGAAGCCTTTACTAAATAAGACATAGATAACACAATTATATTAAGAATTTATACTGGTTTGGTAGTTTTGACAAATATTTAGCATGCAACCTTTCTGTATGTAGTCATCTACAACATAGAAAATTTAATTTAAAGACATTCATAAGAAACACCTTACTCAATTGAATGTAAATTTGTAGCTTACATATAAAACTATCAATTTCTTTATTTATGTAGTAGCAAGAGACTACACATACAACTATTGCACTTGATATAGGGCCTAGTCTTCAAATTTATTCTTTTGGTTACCTCCTACTCTAATATTCGACCTTCATTTATGATATGTGTTAAGAAGGATACTTAGACCACTAATTTGATGAATTTTATGCACCTTAAAAAATTTACCTTCAATAGCAGCCTCCCTTGATTGGTAGTGTTGCTATCCAAATGCCTTGAATAAGTGATCACTACTACAGGGCCAAATAAAATTGATCTGCACCAAATACTTATCCTTGCGACTCAACAATGATAAAGGGAATGTATTTAATTTGACCTAGGTCTCCCTTTACTCTAATAAAATTCTTAACTTAATAGCTTCTATTTATTTATTACCTAATATAAAAGGAAATCAACCCTAACAATATTCACCCAATTCTACTTACAATACCAAACTTTATGGAGTTCTCTCACTTATAACAATTGGTGGAATTTGTTTTCCTGATGTGTGTTCAACTACCCAAGTATTTTATTTCCATTTATGATCGAGTAATAATACCTTCGCCCTACAAAATTTGGTTTTTTCAAGACTGGATTCGTCATCATATATAATGCAGCTTGTAAGTAAACTTAGTTCTTGTGAGAATGTAAAATAACCCCCACTATAATTTCTCTAAATATATTTCCATGGTATGCCATCAAGAGGATTACTTCATTGTCGTAAAATTCAATGGTCCTATAACATGTTGTTGAGTTGTCTAGGTTCGAGTGATAGCTAGGCTATCAACAACAATTTGACCTTATAGTTTCCTATTTAAACCCCCAATCTAAGGTGATTGGATGAAAAATCATCATTCGTTGCTACAAAATCTGAATTTTTTGGTTCTTTCCTCTAATTCAATCCCAGGGATTCATTGTAGTTAATAATAATATCACAATTGTTAAACCATGGCACGCCATATCCAAATTTTTATTCATACAATCTTTGGCCCAAGGGATTCTCATCCTTAGCTTCGACCTCTGCAAACTTGATGAGGAATTATTTGATAATTCAACCAAATTATTAGTTAGACCTCCTTACTCGGAAAGTTACCTTATCTCCTCTTTTCTATAGCTTCCAATTCCCTTATTAAACTACCTATGATAATGGATGCTACCACATACCCACAAAACCCCTAGTAAAATACTAAAATGAAATTCACCAATTAATATCGAGTGAGAAAATTGGATGGATCCCATAAATGACTAGCTAGGGTGTATTGTTGCAACACAAAAACTAATATTGATCTGTAGGGAGGATAGTTTCACCGCCCAAGAAGAACTATAATCAAGATTACAAACCATCATGCAAAGCTCTAAAATCCCACAGAAAAACAATTCACCAAATATCTAATCACATGCATGAATGGGACAACTCTTTTCTTTTATTGAGATGGCTATTTGAATACCTTGGGTCATATGAATACCATGGGTCCTTTTTTCCTCTTTTGATAAAGTGACTTTTTATAATATTATTTTCCCTAATTCACCATTTTAATTAATTCATTCCTTGATATTTCACAATTTATTTCAAAATATGGCCTATGGGAATGGCTAGGCTACTGAGATGGTCTTTTTTTCCCATTTATAGAAAAAGGGACATTAAATTTAGCCCCATTCATCATGGAGGATTCAAATGCACCATTTTTTACCAACCTCCTACCTATTCTGGTGTATAAGTGATTTAGTATTTTTTTAACCATTTTCTATTTTGGAAGTGTTGTTGTAATGAAGTGAGACATCCTAAGACTCTAATATTCTCATGACTAACTCCATGGTTAATTTAAGAGATTGAATAATTATTTATAAATACCCTAATTTACTCACACAAAGGGAGGAGAGCTAGAGTATTGTGATCACATTTTGATTAATATTAATATTAATCTCATCAAATTTCTATTTAAATTATATTCTATGTGTGTGATATGTTGATAGTATAGGAATTTCAATGTATAGTTAACCAATGCCTCATCTAAGGAGGCCCCCTCCTTAGTCTGATACTATTTGTATTTTATCTAGGGCAGTTTATGTTTCATTTGTAGTTCAATTTATTCAATAAATTACTCTATTTTCTAATTGTTAATGTTGTTTCAGGCTCATTGAATTAGTTGTTTACTTTGTTTTTCAATATGTAGTGTCAATTTTGTTTCAACTTATTGAATTGGATTTTCCTGTATTACAATTTTCTCAATACTTTAATATGTAATCAATTCATTTTAACACGCGCATTCCTACTATGGAGTTAAGGATTGAAAATATGGCTTGACCATGTCAATAATTTACTTTCCTCCCAATTTGTTTACTTTCTATTAAGAGTGATTTAAATTCCTACCAATGTTCTTACTTCCTAGCAAGAGTGATTTAATTTATTTCCCAATGTGTTTACTTTCCAACAAGAGTGATTTTATTTTTTTACAAGAGTGTTGTAGTTAACATTTCAATTCTTGCAAGTGTGGTTTGATTTTCTTGGTGGCTTGAAAAATAACTTTAACATCCAATTCTATAATACTTAATCAAAGTTGCAACTTCATTAGCATTTAATAGATTGTATTATCATATATGGTGAAAAATAGTTTACAAGTTCAATGTGAACACCAGATTGAAAATTAAATGTACAATTTATCATTTATATACTAAATAAATAAAAGGTAATTGAAAATCACATCCATTTTGGTACCATTGTTGGGGAATTGTCAATAATACAATAGTTGGTTTGTTGCTTGATTTCATTCAATTAGTGTATTTATTTTAGAAGCTTGGTTTGATGCATTTTTATTCAAAAATTTCTTTAATTTGGTTTGTTTTAAAAAATACGTTTTTTTAAATTTCCATGAAAATAATTAGAGATCAACAAGGTATATTTTTTAGTTCTATTAGAAATCCTCACAAAACTAATAGTGGAGTAAAATCATTAGAGGAAACATGTCACTATTAGCCTAATTACTTGACTCCCATAGTTATCTATCTTGATAAGAAGAATTCTAAATGCTTTTTTTCTGGGGCCTAAATCCATGCAAGCCTCATCTTCTACCTCAACATAATCTTGTGTCGTGAAGACAAAAGAGAAGAGCAATTCCATTCTAGAGGAATGATCTTTGCAAACTCTCCCAATGCACATTCAGAAGAAGAAATTTTTTTTCATGAGAATATGTCATGAAAAATACTTGTTAGGGAAGAGACATCCACCATTGGATTCCCAATTTGAAAGTCATATGAGAAAACTAAAATAAATAACTTTTTGAATTCAACCCTCCCCAAATTCCATGGTTGATCCAAAGAAGATTGAAACAAATTCCTCATTGAATTTGATATTCTTTGTAGAAGCTATGATTATGTACATTAGATGCCCAAATATGGAAAATTTTCCTTGTCATGCTTAAGAACGTTCCATTACACTAGTTCATGGGTCTTGGTAGAGATAACATCCACACTCAGGAAAAAATAAAGAAAATTTTTCTCAAGAAATATCAAGATTATTTCAAGGACAAGGAATAGAGGGATGACGAATTTATTATGGCTTAGAATGAATATGAAATCCTAGAATACTATGTTGAATGATTTAGCTACAATCTACAATGGGAAATAAAATGAAACTTGGCTCCAGATACACTGTGTCTTATTGTAACTAGTCACGTGGAATTCATGATCATTGTATTGAACTCTTAAACTTGGTGGGTGGAGGATGTGTCTCCCAACAATCATATGATGACATTGTTAATTTTTTTTGAAGATATTCCAAAGGAACATCAAATACCAGGAGAGGACCAAGTGATATATTGGAAAAAGTCAACAAAATTGTTAGAAATGGAGTCACAAGAGATGAAACTAGGAACATGTTAGAATATTTCAACATTGATATACCTAGTTCATTAAGTTCTTAATTGGACATGGTACAAATGAAAAAGAATAAGGATAAAATTTTTATTTGGAAATATTTTGTCAAATGTATTGGAGAAGACACCCATTAAAGGAGTTCCTACTATATAACATTAAGGCTTGTGCAATTTGTAGTGAGGACCATGCCACGATCAAGTGCCCATATTTTCATGAACTACAACTTCTGTATCAAGAGGTTGATGAACCAAAGAAACTATGTTTTGTCTCCTAAAAATGTCCATGGCAACCCAAACATAAAGGTTTGAATCCAAATCAATCTCAAAATTATAGTTTATATTGGTCTTGTTAGAAAATTAGTCACAATATAGAATTCATGATCTAGGTAATTACATGTGACTTCAATTTACATTTATCTTAGAGTTCTCTTTCCTTAATATATTCCATCAATAAATTATACACTTATAATAAAATATCAAAATGCACAATAGAAAAATAACATGAGAAGTTAGGCTAGAGGCTAAGGAAAAACCCATAAGGGGACAACCCACCAAACCTCTCCTTATATAATCAAGTCGACATGAGAGTCCTATAGACCAAGATGACCTCCACAAGTGCTAAGTCAGTTTCTTCGGTTCTTAAGTACCTTTTCCATCTACAATTCCTTGAATACAATGCTTGAGTGTTCCCATTCCTTGTCCTTAAAATATTTATCTCTAGTCAGCTGAAATACTTTGGAGTTATCTTTGCAAGGCTTTGGACCTCTTCCTACAATACTTTGGATATTTGTAACATAATAGAATCTTGTAGTAGATCTTCCAGATCTTTGTGATATAATTTTATACCTTTGTTCTCTCCATCCACTCGGAATATTTTAGACCTTGGTTCTCACTGTGACTTTGGGCTTCTTGCAACTTCAGATTCTTCAATAGATTCATATTTCCTTCCAGACATGAGATGAATCCATAATGAACTCAAATTAGTAAAAAAAAACTTCTTTTTATTTAGTATCTCCTTGAATACTCCTTTTATGTTCATCGTAGATAGTAGAACAAATTGTTACAGAAATTTTCTACCTTCAGTTGAATTTGAATGGCAAATAGAAATGAACTACTATGATGCTCAAATTTTTATAAGAGAGAGACAAGTATTCCTTGTTTTGTAGCTCCTATTATAGACCTTCGCATGAGATGATGATAGCTCATGACTTGATTGATTGATTTTTCAATGAGCATGAACCAAGTTGTATTTATATTCATCAAAGTGACCTGAATGTGTGTGAATGAGGAGGCAAATTGACTTGATCTTGATGTTGGCCGACTTTAAATTTTCCTTCTTTGATTTTCATGAATAACATGACTTACAAAAAGGCTTCTTGATCAATATAAGCATGATAAACATAATAAATTATTTTTCCAAATACAATGATAACAATGGCATTATGAAGACTGACCGTAACTGCATTCCCCAATGCTCCCTCTTAGCTAGGGAGGTATTCATAATGACTATCCTTCAATGATTATAATAGTTTATTTTCCACAGCCAAGGTTCCAACCCACCGTATATGCTTCTACAAGACTTTAGGTGTTACCTAGACTATTTCGAAGACACTAATCCAAAATACGTGTTGCTCTAGGGATATGGGTACCATCTAGGCTTATGTCAAGGTATCAACCCAAGAATTACTATTTCAGGGATCTAGATACCATCTAGGCTACTTACAAGGTGTTAGTGTCCAATAGTCACAATGATCAAATGTACTCTTTCCATTTTTATTAGATCCTTATGGTCAGATTGTTATATTTTCAAATAAAATTTGGCATCTCTTCGTTGTCAAATAACCATTGGTTATTGTCTAGGTCATTGCTACTTCCTCCACTTGCTCATGGTCATCATCACTCATCATGGTCATGTCATCATTTAGGTGTCCTAGGTCATCAAAATAGTTAATGTACTATCATATAGGTCATGGTATAGGATTTACATTTGATTTTCATCATAATGTCATTCATCAAAAGAAAAAAGAGAAACATTTCCATTCTTTGGGTCACCATCATGGGAGTTAGTACTTAGGGAATAAATCACATCATTAAGTAACTTGGTAAAATATATGACGTCACTACACCAAAATCGAATTTTTGAATTATAAAGGGACATCAAGGTGTTTCAAAAATTCATTCCATATTTCCAAGTCTTAAAATCTCCTCTCTCACATTGAAAACTTACCACAACCATCAGAAGCTTAGATTATATCACCAAATTACTCAATTCATCAGCCTGTTATGCTTTTGCTACGTTTCTAGAAACTTGATGCACTTTTGTTTTGGAGACATAAGGAGGGAAATAAAAGGTGAAATTTCCATCTCATTGTTTCAAACATCTTCAAACAAGTAAGGGGGACCATTATAAATCTTTGCTTCAGTCAATTTATTCACAAAATTGATAAATTCCTTCCTTAGGTTTTGTTGCCGTGTTTTTTATGCGCTTTTATGATTTCATGGTTTTCGATTATTTTCAAGAGGAATTTCCTAGTTTCTAAGCCTACACATCCTAAATATCCATCACTAGACACTCCCTACCATTCCCCTAAATTTATTTCACTCATTTCATCAATTTCCCACACAAACCCTAGCTAGTTGTTGCACTTCTAGACTAGGACTGTGTTTTCCATATTTTGTCCCCTTTCTCTAACTCAAATCCAGAAATTCAACTTTCATTGTGTTCTCAAAACACTTCGCTACTCACCATAATTTTTTTCAGAATTTTTCTTTGCCTCCATATCCTTCATTTCCTCACTCCAACTTGTTGCACTTTTTTCCCTTTTTTTGTAGCTAAGTCCCCTTTGCCCATTCTTCCTTGAAACTAGGGTTTATTGTGAAAAACAAGATAAAAAATGGTAGATACCAGTGAAAAGATGAAATTTAAAGGAGTAAATATCTCAATAAATGAGCCTATTCATATGAAGGAGGTAAATGCATCAGATTTTATAAGGAAGTAATTTGAAGAGGTAGGTTGCCTAGGGTTTTGTAAGAAAGTGAAAGAGGTGGGTTATAATAATTATCTAACAGGTTTATTTGCCCTCAATTTCATAATATATCATGTCACAATTGCAGGGGTGAAATTTCAGTTGTCAAAAGAAGGAGGTGATTTGCATGATTTTTAGGTTTTTGAGGTCATTTGCTGCACACATGGAAAGTTTTACCTCAAAATCAGATTCTGAAGCGATGGAGATTCATTTTACAAAATTGAAAGAGGTTTTTATCAATCACACATCAAAGAAAAAAAATCCTCCTTTAGTTTATGCACAGGTGTTATGATTTGGGATATATGCAGCAAAGTTTGAAGCCTATTTTTCAGAAAATCAAATTCTCCAACTTAATTGCTCGTTTTAGTCATTCTTTTGTGGCACAGATTTCGAGAATATTGGAATGAATTTCAAAAAAATGAGAGATTTTTTTTCTTTAAAACAACCTTATATACAAAAACCTCTCCCATTTTTGTAAAACTATTTATGGTTAAAGAGATATCACTCCATCTTTGACCCCTATTTTTACAAAAAATGCAGAAATTTGACCCTACAGAAACGCAACAAGTACTTGCTGCACATTTTATTAGGAGGAATAAATGAAAAATTTAAAGCACGTGGATATGGATAATGATGTGAGGATAACATAAAAGTACTTTTGGAAGCTTTAAATTTTATATATTTTCAGAAAATGACAAATTAGTGCCCATTTTTTACCTTTCTGCCACTATTTCAGACCACTCGCTACGTTTCTGGGACAACTTGACTTCAAAGATAATTTTCAGAGGTTTGGAGCAGCGTTTTCCAGTGTTTTATGATTACAAGGTGGAGCAAATATCTTAATATTTCCAACCATGCCTTTTTCAGCCAAAAACACATCTAGAAAGGCCTCCAAATCATCGTCCAAAGTTGTGTTGCGCTTCTGCTTCACTTTTGTTGTGTTTCTGAGAAATTTTGCCGTGTTTCTGGGTTTGAAGATCTTTCTTGACACGTGGATGTCAAAGGTAAAAATGGTCGATGCAAAAAATGGCTCATGAGTTTTTTGATGGTTAATAGGCCTATTTATGGTCATCTTTGTAAAATGTTCTTATGTTTAATGACTTGAGAGAAAATCTCAACTAGTTAGCTAAAAGAGGATAAAGTTGTTTCTAACTTCCCTAGGATTAGGCTATGAGTCATTAGGCTCATTAATTGGCTACTATGGATCAGGATTTGACCCCTAGAGGTGGAGTCTTGTTCTATTTTCTATATATACTCAAAATCAAGTCATTAAAAGGGTTGGATATTGAAGTTCACACTCTTTTGGCACTAATGTACTTGACTATTTGCAAAAGTAATTTACAGGTAGTTGCAGCTATTTTTATGGGATTCTTGTGATGTGGTTAGTGAAAGTGTTTTTCTCCATTTTTTATATGCATCTTATGATCAAGTCGTTCAAGCATCCATCTATCTTCTTCTTGTGTTAATCTCATAAGTTTTAAACATGATACATTTCCTCATATGCTCTGTTTTATTTGGGATTTTCATGTAATTGTTTTTATCTTCTAAGTAAATGAATTCATACATGTATGATAATTTTATTCCTTCTACATGAATTCTTCCTCACCACACTAAAATGAAAAATTTATTTTGTGCCACTGGTTACACCTACCTTGCCTCATTCTATGTATACAACTGACCTTTTGAAATATCTGGCCTAGTTCCTAAAACTCGTGCTTCTTATCCAGAAAACCCTAATCAAACCCTACTGAGCTAATAACAAGCTTAAAACCCTTACATTCTCCAGTCATTTCCATTATATATGAGCTTGATATAGAGAGAGCCCTATTTGATTTGGTAGGGATAGATACCATGTCAAAAGTTGGTCTGTGGTTACCTCTTTAGTTTCCTTTCTCAGCCTCGGGAACTAAGGATCCCTAACATTTTGGCATCGCTGCCAGGGAGCGAAAGGTAAAATTTTCCCTGGGTGTGAATGAAAAGGATCAGATCTAATTGTTGATGGTACACAATAGTCAGACACATGAAGGCTGAATCATTTACCTGGTGACTGCAACATGGTTCAAAGACTCCACTAGCAGCAAGATCTAGAAATCGAGATGAGTTCTCAATCCATAAGGTATGATCTTATGAATCAAGATCATGTTCTAGGATTTCCAAATTGTATGCCTTAGGTAGATTGGTAGACATACTTGCAAAAATTCATAGATGGAAAAGGTTATGACGCTTCTTCATTTGGTCAAATTTCACATGCATGTGCGTAAGCTAAGGATTTATTTTCATCACGATTGTTTAATGAAGATATTCATGATCACATTAGAAGAAAGAGCACAATTTTGGTATGAAAGCTTGCATCCTACTTCTATTTATTCTCTCAAGGATTTTTACTCAGTATTTTTTGAGAAGTATAGAGAAACATATCCTTATTTTCTTTTGATTGAGGATTTTTGTGATCACTTTGATAATTTTATTCAAGATTTCGAAAGTTCTTATGGTGATGAAGAGTTTATGGATGATGAACTCTTGGATGCTTTGAATGAAAACCATTTTCACCACCATGAGAAGATCATGGATTCTACCCTGGATGATAATGAACTTGAGAAAAATTCTTCAAAAGATGGCATTGATCTTCCATCTTCTGTAGTTGATGATAATTCATAGCAGTCATGCCTTTATTTTAGTGCACAATATACATATGATAATGCCCATTCAGCTGCTCTCTACTCCTCAATGAAGATCCTAATTCAGAGTTGATTTGCATTAAGATTCTTGAGAGTCATCATTCATCCATTGATTTCGAATGTAATGAGAAATAGGTTTGTTTCCGAGAACCTGATGATCAATTTGTTTAGTATATTTTAAATCAACAAGGAAAAGAAGAAATAGATAGTCAAATGTTTTATGCTTCTTCTGAGGAACTAATGGAAAAAAGGAAGATTTTAGATCCTTTTAATCATTCTTATTCTGAATAATTTGAGAATGTATCCCAAGAAAGTCAAATTGAAAAGGTATATAATGTAGAGCTTCTTCTTACTATTACTATTATGGAAGAATGTATTAACAATGACCTTTTTCAAATAGTTGTTGATTATACTACCTCACAAAATCTCAATCCAGATTTACATGAAGAAACACTCATGCACGAAATTTCAGATTTGTGGGATGATAGACCAACCACTGTCATTCATTTGGAGAACAGTCCTAAAAGATAAAAACCATTGACTACAAATGATGTTTACATTTCTCCTCTTTATGATCCACAAGAGGTTATGTTCCATGATTTTCAAGACCCCTTGGGAAGTCTTTTGGAAGCATCAAAGAAGGTGGAATTTGTTTTCTTCGTCAACAAAGAGATTGGGTTCAATTTTTAGTTTGGGTTGTCATTACCACAACACTTTTCCTTTGAGGAAAGTAGGAGGAGCAAGAAATCAGATAACCATTTGATTTCATGGTTGCACTAGATCTTCTACTTCACTTGATTAGATTGCTTATGGATTAGTTAGAGTAGGTAAGGTGTGATGAATAAGCTCAACATTCTGAGCATATTTCTCAGTGTCAGTTAACAGTAGAGTTTGCAGTTGACGATGTATAGTTCAGTTTTGAGTTTGATTTAAGTCAGTTTGAGGATTTTAGCTACAATGACTCCATTTCCCAATAAACAAGGCGACCTAGTCTATGGTGTTCTTGACACCTCCTAGGGAGATGCCATCCCCATTTGGAGCCAATGTTAGTGTCCAAAATTCACAATGATCAAATGTAATTTTTCCATTGTTATTATATTCTTATGGAGAAATTGTTATATTTTTGAAATAAAATTTGGCATCTCTTCGTTGTAAAAAAATCATTGGTTATTGTCCACATCAGTGCTACTCCCTCCACTTTCTCATGGTCATGGTCATGCCATCATTTAGTTGTCCTAGGTCATCAAAAGAGTTAATGTGATATCATATAGGTCATGGTTTAGGATTTACATTTGATTTTCATCATAAAGTCAGTCATTAAAAGAAAAAAGAGAGTCATGTCCTTTCTTTGGGTCACCATCATGGGAGCTAGTACCTAGGGAATAAATCACATCATTAAGTCATTTGGTAAAGTACATGATGTCACTCTGCCAAAATTGAGTTTTTGAGTTATAAAGGGACATCAAGGTGTTTCAAAACTTCATTCCATATTTCCATGTCTTCAAGAGCTCCTCTCTTTCATTGAAAAACTTGCCACAACCATCATAAGCTTAGATTATATCACCAAATTACTCAATTCATCAGCTTGTTGTGCTTTTGTTTCATTTATGGTAACTTTCTGCACTTTTGTTTTGGAGAAATGAGGAGGGAAAGAAAAGGTAAAAAATCCATATCATTATCTAAAACAACTTCAAAAAAGTAAGTGAGACCATTGCAAATCTTTTCTTGAGTCAATTTCTTCACAAAATTGATAAACTGCTTCCCTAGTGTTTGTTGTTGCATTTTTTCTGTGCTTTTGTGATTTCATGGTTTTAGTTTCTTTTCAAGAGGAATTTCATAGTTTCTAAGCCTAGAAATCCTAAATATCCATTATTATACACTCCCTATCATTCCCCTCACTTTATTTCACTCATTTCATAAATTTCTTGCACAAACCCTAGCTAGTTGCTGCACTTCTAGACCAGGACATTGTTTTCCCTCTTTTGTCCCGTTTCCCTCACTCAAATCTAGAAATGAAACTTCAATTTTGTTCTCAAAAAACTTCCCTACTCCCCATAAATTCTTCAAAACTTTTCTTTCCCTCCATCCCCTTCATTTCCTCACTCCAGCTTGCTGCGCTTTTCCCCTTTTTTGCAACAAAGTCCCCTTTACCCATTCTTCGTAGAAAATAGGGTTTCTTGTCAAAAAAAATATAAAACATAGCAGAGTCGAGTGAAAATATGAAAATAAAGGAGGAAATATCTCATGATATGAGCCTATTCATATGAAAGAGGACAATGCATTAGATTTTATAAGGAAGTCATTTGAAGAGGTAGGCTGCCTAGGGTTTTGTAAGAAAGTGAAATAGTTGGGTTATAATCATGATATAACAATTTTATTTTCTCTAAATTTCATAAGAGATCATGTCACAATTTTAGGGGGGAATTTCATGTGTGATAAGAAGGAGGTGATTGGCATGATTTTTAGGGTTTTGAGGTCATTTGCTGCACACATGGACAATTTTTCTTAAAAATCAATTTCTGGAGTAATGGAGATGAAATTTACAAACGTGAAAGAGGTTTTTGTGAATAACACACCACAGAACAAAACAATCCTTCCTTTTATTCACATGTTTTATTATTTTGGAGATATGCATCAAATTGTGAAGCTTATTTTTTAGAAAATCAAATTCTCCAATTTAATTACGTGTTTAACCATTCTTTTGTGGCACAGATTACAAGAAATTTTGTTGCATTTTTGGGTTTGAAGATTTTTCTCGACACGTGGAGATCAAAGGTAAAAATGGTAGATGTAATAGCTGTATCATGAGTTTTTTAATGGTTAATGAGCCTATTTATGGTCATATTTGTAAAATAATATTATGTTTAATGGCTTGAGAGAAAAACTCAACTAGTTAGCTAAAAAGGGGAGTTGTTTCTAACTTCCCTAGGATTAGGCTATGAGTCATTAGGTTCATTAATTAGTTGTTGGGGATTAGGATTCGACCCCTAGATGTGGGATCTTGTTATATTTTATATATGTACTCAAAATCAATTCATTGAGAGGGTTGGATATTGAAGTTCACACTCTTTGGGCACTAGTGTACTTGACTATTTGCAGATGTAATTTACGGGAAGTTGCAACTATTTTTATGGGATTCTTGTGATGTGCTTAGTGACATTGTTTTCTCCATTTTTATTATGCACATTATGATCAAGTTTTTCAAGCACCCATCTATCTTCTTCTTTTGTTAATCTCATAATTTTTAAACATGATACATTGCCCCATATGCTCTGTTTTATTTGAGATTTTCATGTAATTTTTTTATCTTCTAAGTAAATGAATTCATACATGTATGCTCATTTTACTCCTTCTACATGTCTTCTTCTTCACCTCACTACAATGGAAAATTTAATTTGTGCCACTGACTACACCTACCTTGCCTCATTCTATGTCTGTAACTGGCCTTTTGAAATAACTACCCTAGTTCCTAAAACTGGTGCTCCTTATCTAACAAACCCTAATCAAAGTCTATTGAGCTAATAAATAGCCTAAAACCCTTATACTCTCTAGTAATTTCCATTGGATGTGATCTTGATATTGAGAGAGACCTCTCTGATTTGGTAGGGCTAGATACCAAGTCAAAATTTGGTCTGTGGTTACCTCTTTGGTTTCCTTTCTTAGCCTTGGGAAATGAAGGAGCCCTAAAACAAGGTATCAACCCAAAAAATATTGTTTTAGTGATCTAGATAGCATATAGGCTACTTCCAAGGTATCAAACCTACATCTTATAGGGATCTAAGTACCATCTAGGCTACTCCTAAGGTACCAACCCTACATAACATCATACATGCTATTTAACCTAAGGCACAACAACTCTATGTACCATCATACATGATACCTAGACTAAGGTACAACAACTCTATGTACCATCATATATTCTACATAGCCTAAGGTACAATAACTCTATGTACCATGATATAAGCTACCTGGCCTAAGGTACAACAACTGGTCACCATGATTAGGTCGATGCCTCAACCTCATGGCATATAGACTAGCACAAGTTTTTCATCACCAAGGTAAAAGCTCCATGAGCAACCATGTTCCAACTACACATGGTTGGCCAAACTCTATTCAACTCCTCAAACCACAGGGTCAAACCCTAAAGGATAATTTTCATCATAGGGTTTCCATTATCTTTGTCAAACCATAACATCACATACCTCACTCTAGGAAAAAAGGCTCACTCAAAAAGTAATCGAGCCTCACAAAGGCACCCACTCTAATAGATCTAATGGGTAAAAACAAAAATGATCTTACCCTTTTTTAGTATTGGGCCTAAAGGATGCTTCTTTCTTGACACTGGAAGAATTATTGTCCTCTACTGGACCATTCTCCTAGGGTATAATGATTGTCCCACACTGGACCATTATTCCTAAGGTAGAATGTTCTTCCATGATGTTATTGAACCATATTCCCTAATCTGGTCAAACATGACACATAGGCAAGATGCCTATTCTCTTAAAAAGTCCAATATTTCCCCTAAAGTGCAAGCTCTTCATCTAGGATAGGGGCTTGTCAAAGGTGTATCACAACTTTGGCTATAAAATATATTTTAAAGATAATACTTAAAGACATACCTCAAAACTTGAGAATTAAAATGATCCCTCTCAGTCCAAATATTCTTTTAAATTCAAGGTTCTTTTTTGATACAAAGCTCCCTTTGAATCCCGATACTAGTCACAAGCTTTGTTTTGATAATATTACTTCTTCTATCCTAGAAAGTCTTCAGTATTTTCCTATAATCATCTTCAAGGAGATCATAAAAGAATAGTTATAATCAAGAAATGAAAATAAATAAAGGGGCTAGATTTATTGAACAAATCAATAATAGTAAAATAAGAGAGATAGAACACTTATATCTTATGAACAAAAACAAGTCCCTCTTGATCTTATACTTCTCAATGTCATTAATCTAGTCATTATTATGTTTTTTCTTCAATTAAAAAGCTATCCTTTTAGGTTTGCGAATCCTAGAAATCAAAATCCCCATTGCACATACAAGAACTCAATCTAGAAATTTAAGGTTAATTATGCATAAGCTGTGATCCATATTATGGTTTTTCTCACAAATCCTAAAGTCAAAAACCTAAGTGTATTTTTACACAAGGGATATATTACACTAGGGTTTTTTCAAAAATCCCTAAAACCCTAAAACTTCTCTTGTTCAGTAGTATAAATATCTAACAATGAAACCTTCTATTTTGGCTTCCTTTTCCAGTTCATCAGCGTCAACAACAACAACCTGATCTATTTCTCTTTTCCTATTAAGGACATTGGTTTCTATAATGACCAAATTTGTGACAATGGAAACATGAACCTTTGATAAATATTTTTTCCTTTATTGAGAAGGATTTTTACTTTAGAATTTTCTTTGAAAGCCAAATTTCTTACTTTCTCCTTTCTTCTTGAAGCAAGCTACATAAGCATTAGAGGTCAAATTTTCTTCTTCTTGGTTTATTTCCATTTGTGTAAGCCTATTTTATTCTTGAGATAAAGTTGTCCAAAATTATTCAAAATATGGAGCCTCTTTTCTGTTATTTATTCCATCTACAAAAGCATTCTAGAATCTAGATAACCCTAAGAGTGCTAAGATTGCAAATTTTTTTATCTAGGATGATCTCATCAATTTCTTGAAGTTTATCTCTTAGATGAGAGATCATTACAAAATATGAAGACATGGTGTCATCTTTTTTCATCTTGATATTTCGAAGCTCATTCTTAGAGCTTGCTACTTGACCAATATTTTGATAGTAAACATATTAGAAATAACACCATACATATTCTTTAAGGTATCTAGGTTAGAAATATAAGGAATCAGATTTCCTTTTACTAAATCCAGAATGAGGCTCATGAACATTATGTCATTTTTCGTTGAATTTCTATTTCCTTGCATCATCTGATGGTTTTTTAATTTTTCTCACAATATCCAAAACTTTGTTTCTTTCTAGGATAAGCTCAATCCTTGTCTTCCAGGCTCTGAAATTTGAAGCCACTTGTAACTTGTTCTCCAATGTCATTGAGGATTCCAATAGGGAAATTTTTAAGGATGGAAAATTATCTTGAAGTTTAAAACATTCGCGAATCTCACTAGTCCCTAATATGCAAAATATAAAATGTTTATTAATATATTTTTAAAAATATTTAAATTTATAATGGTTTTATATATAGTATCTATATAATGTTGGTGATTTTTAAGGTAAAATAATTTTTTATTGTAAAATTGGGCGAATCATGTTTATAAAAAATGGAAATTGGAGAATCTTTTTTGTGGAAAAATCATGGAAAATTAGCCCACCTACGAATATTGGCCCCTAAATTTTTCCATGGATGCCATTAATATAAATTATATTATAATATATGTGTCTCTTCAACAAATATTTAGTCTCCAACAATTATCTTGATCACATTGTTCCTTCCTTCACCAAATCTTTTCAACCATGAGCTATGATACCATGTTAGAAAGTTGGTTACAATATAGAATTTATAATCTGGATAATTACATGTGACTTGAATTGACATTTATCCTAAAGTTATGTTTCCTTAATATGAGTACTAAAGTAATTATAAATTATAATCAAAGATCACAATGCACAAAAGAAAAAGGACACCAAAATTTAGACCAGAGGCCAAGGAAAAACCCACAAGGGGAAAACACACCCAACCTTTCCTTATATAATCAAGTCAACAGGAGATTCCTATAGAACAAGATGACCTCCACAAGTGCTAATTTAGTTTTCTTTAGTTCTTCATTAACTTTTCCACTAGGATCATTAAGAGGACAATCCTCTTACATTTCCTTGAAGATAATGTTGGAGTGTTCCCACTCCTTGTCCTAAAAATATTGATCTCTAGATTATTGAAATACTTTGGACCTCTTTCTAAAAGACTTCAGATCTATTACTACAATACTTTGGATCTCTATAATATAAAAAACCATTGCAATAGATCTTTTGAATCGCTGTGATCTAATTTTTTACTTTTTCTCTCTCTGTGCACTCAGACTATTTCAAACCTTGGTTCTCACTATGTTTTCGGGCTTCCTACAACTTCAAATGCTTCAACATGCATATATTTCCTTCCAGACTTTGAATGACTCCACAATGACCTCATATTAGTACAAACAAACTTCATTTTATTTAATTTATCCTTGAATACTACTTTTTTGTTCTTCGTAGATAATAGAGCATATTGTTATATAATTTTTCTACCTTCAATTAACTTTGGATGGAATAAAGAAACAAACTACTGAGTAACTCATATTTCTATAAGAGAGAGACATGCACTTGTTGTTTTGTAGCTCCTATTGCATACCTTCCCATGATATGATGATATCTCATGACTTGATTGATTGATTCTCCAATGAGTGTGAAACAAGTTGTATTTATATTCACCAAAATGACTTGAATGGGTGTGAATGAGGAGGTCAATTGACTTGATATTGATGTTGGAAAACTTAGCACTTGTGGGCCATCTTATCATTACACATAGAACACAAATTACAAAAACATATATTGATCAATATAAGCATGTGTTACACGTTATAGACCCTCCAACATTCAGGGGATATCCCTGATATGAATCCCCAACTAGAACTCACACTATTTGGAGTAGGAGTCCCAGTGGTGGGGTGTTAATGATATGTATTGGTTTTCAAAATGCATAGAGTGGTGCATGATGTTTTTAATGAGAATAGGTGTGTGATCCTGCGGAGAGTCAAGCACGATGCATGATGTTTCCAACACAAAAAAGGGAAAAGGAAGTGCACTCATTGGAAGCATGTAATAATATAGAACTTAGAAGGAACACCCGAGAAAAATGACATCATACGAGCTAACAAGCGGAATAGTCCACAAGTTAAGGTGACAAATTAACACATCAACATGCATCCAACAAGATACATACAAATGAAAATGAAATCTTTCATAATTCGATGTGTAAGTTAAATAAAATACATCAAAAATACAACAAGAGTAGTCCTACTATTTTCACAATATATGCATGAAATCATGTCAGATATGAGTTTTATTGAAAGTGATAGTTCCAATCATACATACAACATTTGACAAGCCACTTGCCCCAATAGTAGAACATGAAGTATACGACACCTTCTTCTCCAAAGAAGTATACTCCCTCTATGCTACAGAGAAGCCAAGGCTCACACAAAACTCTCAAGCTATTTCTAAGCCAAAACCTATCCAAAATATTTCCTCCCATTGGAATGCCCCCTTTGTGAATCTTGGAATCCCCTCATGACTCTTCAACTTCTTACAAAATAACTTATTACATTACATATGAATCTTCACATTTCGACAAGGACACCTGGAATTTCATTTTTACAATAATTATAAATAATATTACATTTTCCAATTATACCCATATAAGAAAAAATAGGGTAGATACAACTTGACAACCTAACAAGACAAAAATTTATGATGCTGGAGTTGGGGTGAAATCAAGCCTCTCGATCACATACTTATGCCAAGATTTGTACTATTAGATGGTCTCCAAAAACTATGTGATAGTGTCAGGCTAGAAGTGAACTCTTCCATCCATGGCATCCAAGTACAATTTCTTAGAACCATTCTGAACCTCTTTCTCAACTAGGAGAAAAATTGTTCTGATATGAATAGGGCCACCAATGTAGATATGCATGTTATGTCTATTCAACTCGAAGTCCCCAAGGGTGGAAATATTCTTCAATTTCTTTAAGTACTGATCGATATCCTACTGGAATTTCCATTTTTGTTTAGTCACAGTGAGTGTACCAATTGATGGTATCTCATGGGTTCTCACCATGAAATCCAAATGATTATATACCCATACTTATGAGGTCTGAATGTTTTCGATGAATGAAGTGAGTTGCTTGTTGTTCTGGATCAACATCTAAACTCTCGCTTTTTGTAGCTCTTCCTGCGGCATCATCTTCTTCACCAGTGTAAGCGGTGCCACCTTGTATCACATTTTCTAATCATGCATGGTGGTGATGGAATCTTGAAAATTGTTAGTATCTTGAAAAAATTTCTTCTTTTCCATTGCAAATAATGTAAGCATAAAACTGCCTTATGTACGGTAACAAGCTCCTCACAGAGTTCCCGCATAGTGTCTGCAAGTGTGGATACTTCAACAAGTATCGCTACTCTCATCTCCTCCAGGAAGACCTGTGCGGAAGGCGCATTTTGCGCTACTGCATGGAGATGTTCATTCTTTTTTTGGAGAGCCTGTATATTATGTACCAACTGTCTATTATTGGTCATCAATTACTGAGTGTTATATTTCACTGCACCCGCGAAGGCAAAGTCGGCTTTGGAAATAACATATGGATTCCTGCTGGTTTCTGCCACCATCACCCTTTCTCTCATGAATGTAGGCGACACATGATCATCCAAGAAGTGCTTTCTCCATGCTTGTATAATATTCTTTTGTAGTTCATCAAATGACAGATTGTACACATCCATCACTAGATCATCATCAAGGGAAACTAGGCTCCCCTTCCTTGCTCACGGTTATCTCTGTGGATATAGGTGGTGGAGTCTGAAAGGTGACTTGTGGTGCATTGGGCATCAATTCCACATATTCATCTCGTGGCTCCAGTCCCAAATCCATGTCCACAACTTCAATCAAGTGTTAAATCTAGTTATCAAGCTCTTGTTCCTGTATCTATTCGCTCAATCCTTCTGCTGCTGACTAATCTTGTACCTTCTCTTCAACTTGTATGAGTGTTGTCTCTTCTGCTCTGGCACCTTTCCTTCCTTATTCTTCCTGCTTTTGCTTCTCCTCATGTTCTCTTCTTCTTAGCTCTTGTTTTTCTTTCTACACTCTCATATTTTCTTTCTCCAAGGTTTTCTTCTCTCTCTTTCTCCTCTATGCACTTTGATTACTTTGCCTCCTCTTTTCTTCTATAGCCAAAGCTGTTTGTTGAATGATATTTATGCATGAATATTCAAGATTTTCTCCTCCTCTCCACTGTCACCAACCTTCCTCTTTCCCTTATCATGTACTGGGTTTTTGTCTTCTGTTGCTATTTCTTCCATAACTGCTGCCATCTGAGGAAAAAATTGAGAAACCCCAAATATATTGATCGACTCACGAGGTCTAGAGGAGTTATGGAAATTGTTTCCCATTTCCTCCTCAGACCACTGATATTTCCCATTAACCCTGTTGTATTATACTCTCATGCAGTGGTCCTTGCAAATTCCCCTCGGATCATATAGATTGAAGTATTTTATATCAAATTAAAACTTCACTATGGATTTAGATTCAACATTTGTAAATTTATGATTCTTAATCTCGTGTAAATCGATATTTAAAGGAAAAGTGGGCCATGGCACCTTCTTCGTCCTATGTAGTGATGCTGACAACCCTGTGGTGAGATGGTAAGTTTTTCAGTGGCATATATTGGCAAAAGATGTTGCGGCTTTTTTCTGTTGAACACTTTTATCAATGTTACATTCAGTAAGGCTAAAGAAACTGAAATCTCTAATATCAACTCCATTGCTCTTGGTTACATGCAAGGTGGGTCCTCCTAAAAGATAAGCATGTATAATAGGATGATGAAGTGATTAGTTATCTTCTCCATAACTCCTCTATTGCTACCATTTGAAAGTAACTTGCAGTAGATATGCCTGACAGTTTCTCTCAGTATCCACATCTAGTTCATTCCAAGAAACTGATTCTTTGAATATATCACATCTAGTGAGTATGCATACATATAGAATATAGCTTGCTCTCCCTTGGGGGGATCACGAGATATTTCTACATGGGATCTTAGCTTATGAGCCAAAATATCTGACTAGTTGAACGATCTCCCCTTGTTCATTAGTTGATTCAATAAGATAGCCCACCCCTCAAGAAATATATTTGTGATCGATTGGACATATAGTCTGCAATATAAGATGACCAAAATTTGGTAGGCCTTCCTAAGTGGCCTTGCCTTGTACATGTGGGTGGGTGTCTGTCTAAAATTTGGTGGATCCTTCACCAAAATATTGAAGATATCCTTTGTGATATCATAGTTGTGGGTGGAAAAAAGAAATGAATCCATGATATTTACTGGCTCATGAAGATGATACATCCATTGAAAATTTTCTTCCAGACATGTAGCAATCTTTTGTCTGCTAGTATTTCTCAATTTAATAGTTTTCTAATAAGTATGTGAGAAAAACCAGTTGATCGCATCTGCACATAGGAAGCCTAGATACCTGCATGCAACCCTGTATAGTCTTGAATGATTTATGCTGAGATAAACCTTTTGATCCTATAAAATTCCTTGAGTTCCATTGCGAAAGGATATTTAATCTGTTTCCATGTCAATTTGGATCCATTTTATATAAAAAACTGAGTGTTTGCATATACTGGAAAGTTAACCAAAACTTTATCAACTACTTTCCCAATACTTCTTTCAGTGGTTTGTTTTGAGGAAACTCTCTAGGGTGCCATTTTAATAGTGACTATTCGAGAGGTAATAATAAATTTTTGTACCTGTGGGAAAAAAAAGGCACTCATGGCAAGCAAACATCAGTTTTAAGTAAAAAAAATTTCAAGTCATGTTCAAGCAACAAACCATGCATCTGATGGTGTTACACAACAATTTGTCACCATCCCTGCCATTCCCCATCCCGCACATTGGAGGGCTCATTTCGTGACCTGTGAACAAAGACAAAACTTGAAAATAATTTCATTGCATCCCTCTGAAGATGAGCTTTCATTGCCCTGAAGACATATCCCTGCAAAAAACCCTAAAAATAGCTCTTTTTCCATTGGCGCGGTTCCACAGTTCATCCCTCGTGCCAAGGGGGCAAATCCTCCAAAGAGGGCGAGCCAATTGGCGCTCTGTCATAGAGCTGCACCCGCGCCAACCATATTAAGAGGTGTTTTTAAAAAATAAATGGCAGAAGTTTCCTCTTAACAAATTCCTGGACTGATATCTATCTTGAGTTGGGAGGTTTGGCTACGGATTTCCATAGAGAGGAAGTGGTTTTCCACCTCTCATGGAAGCTTCCTTGATGATAGGGCCAATCCCATAATTATAGGGATCCCAACTCCCCTTCCTCCATCTATAAAAGCTTGTTCATCTCCTTTGCAAGCTAGTTCCTAAGAGCTTTCACATCCTTATGCCGCAAGAGCCTTCTTGATTCCCTTAAGGCCAAATCCAAGCAAGGAGACTATTGTCAAGTATCCGGAGAGAGAGGCTTGTCCCATCCTTGACAGGCTTTATCGAGACATGTTTTGCTGACAACCTTCCAAAGGATAATTCATTCATTGGTTGCAGGGTTGTATTTCTTCTTTGACCCATTAATGAGAATGACCACCGGTTATGGTTCCACTCTTGTTCTTGATTATGTTCATGAGTTATGTCCTCTTCTTGATCGACATATAGCTGTATATATTGATTTATGCATGCGTTTGTAGTTGTTTCTCCGTATGTGCATGTGTCCAATCACTAGACTGAGGATCAGATCTCATTAGCATAAGGAACTAGGAGCACAACCTCTTCTACAAACGACGGTTCATTCCAAGTGCTTTCATCGCATCTTTATCCTTTTCGATTAGGAACTGCAGACCGAGCATGTTTGATCATGCAGACCCGGACCGGGGGCTAGTAGGGATCGCCTCTGTCCGCAGAGGGGATTTACCTCCTCAACAATTTGGCGACTCCGCTGGGGAATCAGCTTGTTGTTTGATTTGTAAGCTATAGATGGAGCCTGAAGCACAGCCAGATAGCCTTCGAAACGCTTTTGCTCTGCATTAGCGGAGTAGATCAACGCTGCTTCAGTCAATCTCCGGTTTAGTTTACGGATTGAACAACTTGGAGTATTGTCTTCTCTTTTCGGTCAACTTCTTGGTCTTGCTTGCTTGGTCAGCTCTTTGGACTGGTTTTTCCTGTTTTTTTGGCTTTGTTTTAGCCTTGTCATCACTTGTCTGTGTCTGAGATTGCTTGTTTTTCATTTTCCCATAGTAAACTCGGCTGGCGCGCTTTTTAGTGTGACAGTCGCGCCCATTGGCGCAGGTTGCTTGTGTATCACCCGCGCCATTGCCTTTCTGGCACTAATTTCAAGCTCATAGTTGTTTGGTCTCAATCTAGTCTCCTAAACTGAGCTCATTTAATTGTCTACCAGGATTTGTAAACTGCTGAAGTGAAGTGTACTGTATGTACCTAGGTGCTTGTTTCCTAGTGCGTTGTGTGTAGTGTTTTGTGATGTTTTTGGTCTTTTGTGATGATTTCTGATGTTTTTGGTCTTTTGGTTGTTTTATGTTTACAAGGGAAAATGCCTAGAAAGCTAATGGAAAGGAGCTGGTGATTAAAAACAGAGTTAAGCCTAATTGATGGATAACAAATGACAAATGCGGTGGAAACAACTGACGAGAATCAAATCTAAACATGACTAAGTAAAGGCAAACTTGATAATGACTTTTAAGCAAATGATTCAAAACACAAACTAAGAAATGATCACTAAGTATGCAAATCCTCTAATTAGCAGTTAAACAACTAATCTTAAAATGATGCAACATTTTGTCCTTAGTTAGAGATTTGAAGCAGTTGGAGGAAAAACATTAGTACCATCCTAAGATCTTCTATTCTAAAACTAATTCCTATCTCTATTCTGCAATTCAATTGAATGTCACAAAACCTTTATTCAAAAGTTATGGATTTCTTTTCAAAGTAGGCTTTTGAGGGAGGACTCTGTTTATGAAATGATAAGGAAATTGCAGAGATACTTTAGGCTTTATAGTGATTTTGTCTTATGTTCATATGGTTATGGATCATTTGTAGATTTTAGAACAAGAAGATGTTTGTGAATAATGAAGGCTGTCTTGTTAATTTTAACAACTGAAGTAATCTATTGTGCAGTGGATGACAATCTGAACGGGAAGTGCAAGTGCAATGAGTTAATCTAAAAATGAACTTAAGATGCCACTAATCTAGAACAATGTTGAACTACAAGTCATCATCAAATTCAAAACAAAGTAACTGAACATGAGTTAAGTGCAATTAAACTCCGGAGTATCCTAAACTATGCTATCATGCATTATTCTATGAAGTTACACAATCTGTTTGTCCATTATTAGTGATATTTTGGAAGAGTTCCTTCTTTTGGAAGAGGTATTAGAGCAATTATGACTGTGTAATTGAATGCAAATGCAAGCAAAAGACTGAAAGCAATGAAAAACTAAGATGTCATATCCATATCCTACTCGTCATTATGATGTCTTGGGCAAGCGTTTAAGAGCAAGAGCAGAGATGATACTTAGTGCAAACACACAACTAAATCATTCATTATCACGGTCATGTCTTGAACATCTTAATAGTTTCTTGGGAGAGTTTCTTCTTATGGAAGAGTGATTAGAACAAGTGTAAATGTGGATAGTGAACAACAAAAACTACAACTAAATCCTACAATACTATAGCCATTCATCATTCATCATTATAATATTTTGGAAGAGCTTCTTCTTGTGGAAGAGTTAGAATGAATATAACTACAGTAGCTAATTAAAACAACTATTAATTCAAATGCAAAACGTAAAGGCAACTAGAAGACTTATCTAATTTACGCAAAATAAATCCGTGCAAGAGGCAGGGGCCCTCTACCACCTGACGGAATTCAACTCCAAATTAAATCAACGCCTTCACAACAACACTGTCTACTTCATTAAAGATGAAAGAACTTGAACATAACACTCTGCGTCTTCAGAAATGTAGCACAGAGTCTAAACAAAATCTAGCATCAAATCTAACATAAAATTTCTAACATAGTTCTCGGTCTCCCAAGTGTTTATAAAGCAAATGCACATAACAAGACTTGCAATAATTCAGGAACGCTGTCTTTCCTTATCGGAATCATGTTAGGACTCTTTGAAGTGGCTGCGTGAAGAGGAAAAGACATCTGGACTGAGACAGTCCTAATAGAAGTCTTCCTTCCTAAATGTATTCCCGCGTTCAAAACCATACCCAGAATTCGTTTATTCCTCCATGATGAGCAACGAACCATGTAGACATGACGTGGATCATGCCCATAAGCGGTTTTTCTTGAAAGGCCACCTGGAACATACTCAAACGTGAAGGCAGCTGCAGAATCGCTGGTTAGCTACGGAATGTCTGCATTCTGTAGCTAGTTCCGGTCAAAATGCTTTACAATGGCAAAAATCACAAAACTTAGCAAGTCGGTCATGTAAATCATTCTACAAGTAATTTTAACTATATTCATTGATCAATTGGGTCTAGGATAGCAAGGGACAAGGGAAAATGAGGTAAAATGAGGTGAAGGAGAGCACAATTTTGAGGCTCAACATACCCCCAGTGCTGTCTCTTTGCATGTCCTCATGCAAATTATCCTATGAACTCAGAGGCTTCTGCAAGGACATCTAATCCTCTCCTTCTCCTTTGTCTGGAAGCTAGAGATATTCTGGGTTTCCTGATAACAAGTTTGAACCTTAGGTTGGTGAGTGCCCTGATTAGCTTTTTGTTCCTTGTCTTCAACTTTTCATTGGTCTTCTCCACTTTGTCTATATGCAGGGATAAGGTTGAGTTCATATCAGTTTTGAGCTTGACTTGATCTTTGAGAATTTCATTCTCATTTTTGATGTGTCGATTCAGTAATTCCAACTCATACCTATCCCTTCTTAATATATCTATTTCAGACAGTGGAGGACTGGGGGTTCTCTCTCTGCTTTCTGAAGCTCTCCTCTCCAAAGTTTCCACATAGTCATAAATTTCCTGTTGAGCAGGGTCAATTTCAAGGGTTCCTTCATAAAAATCCTCTTCAACATCCTCTTCAATGGATGTTTCTTCATCTTCTATATTGATTACCCCTGTTTGTTTGATTAGTGTTTTCTTCAGTTTCCCTTTTAGTCTGTGGCTTCTTCTAAGCTGAGAAGATCCCTCTCCTTTCTCCATGGCAGATTTCCTGATTAATTTTTCTTCCTTAAGTTGCCTCTTGATTTGAGTCAACTTTTCTAAAATGATTTCCTCACTGCTCTCTTGGACTGGTTTGACAATTTCAACTTTTGAGGCCCTCCATTTCCTACTTCTCCTTGTAGGCTGTGGTTCTGGTGAGGGTTCTTTTGGCTCTTCAAAATGATTTCTTATCAAGAAATCGTCCCATGTATCATTTGTTTTAGTTAGATGATGTTCAATCAGAATTTTGACCAAACCATGATGATATAGGGTTGTCACTAAAAATTGAACCCTTCTCTGAACACAGGAAGCCATCTTCTTCAGAATTTGAAGCAAGAAATATGGTAGGTTTAAGTCTTCCCCCGGAAAATGCATTATCAGTCTAATGTGGTAGACATAAAATGTTCCATATCTACCCTCACATGTAATAAATTTTTGCAGAAGAAGTAGTATGTTTCTCCATTTATTTTTCAATGCAGAACTGGGAATTCCTTTCTTAAATATAGTAACATCCATACCTGGTGATTTTAAAATTTGTTTCCAGGAGTCATTGTGAAATTCTCTATTTTTGAACCATCTCTCTCCAGTTCTGAGCAACCTTGTAGCCTCTGCAATGAAAACTTCAGTGACAGTAAATTTGACATCTCCCACCTCAACTTCGGTTCCTTGAAATGATCTTGCAAATGTTTTAGTGACTTCCTTGTGGAAGCCATTAAATTTATCCAAAAATTGAAGCCATCCTATTTGTTGTAACATCTCTTTGCATTGAGGGTAGCCTTCTAAATATTTTGAACCCACTGGTTCAGTCCTTACAATGAAACCCATGATTGCTTCTTCAATGTTCAAATTAACACTCTTCTACCCACAAAAATAATGACTTTCACCTTCGAATTGAAATGGCTTCAAGTTCTGAATGAAAATGGCTTCAACTTTGGAATGACATACCTCTGATTTATAGTGGCAACAGCTTCAAAACTTCGGGCTGATATGCCTCTGCTGACAATTGAATTTTGGACTGATATGTCTCTGTTTGATAGTGACAACTGGCTTCAACTTCTTCACTGCAATACCTCTGGCTCTTGGTAGCAAATGGTTTCGAATTCAACACTACAACACCTCTGTCTTCTAGTGACAAAAGACTTCAAACTCCACACTGCTACACTTCTGTGTTTATAGTGAAAATGCTCAAACTCTGCCCACAGTGATATTTTGTCTGCCCACAGAATCAAATGGCTTCAAATTCTCACGCTGCTATACCTCTAAATTTACCCTTTTGCTCTGCTCTGAGTTTACAATGCTCAATGCTATTCAAACTGATATCCTTTGGCTCTGCTCTCGGTGATAAGAATATCTCTGTCTTCGAAATGAAATGTCGGCTACAGAATAGAGTGATGGCAGTGGTCACAGAATGAAGTAGTGGAGTGAGGTGGAGGGAATGAATTAATGATTGAAGAGACGGCGGAGATTTTTTTACGACGGAAGAGGGAATCATCATTGAATGATTTGGTTAAGAGACGTGAAGAATTCAAATACCTCGGCCATTTTAACCGCTTAAATGATATCGGATATGAAATTTGAAATGATAAATTTTAATCCAAAGTCTGTGGAGGGTTTATTGGTATTGATCAATAAAAAATAATTAAAACAACCTTTTCGAACAATCCATAACTAAAACTATGCTAAACTTTAATGAAATGCCATTATAATTTAAAATTGTTACCTCTGCCTTTCATTTGATTTTTGTAATCTTTGTCTTCTTTGTTCATCTTTGGAAGAGTCTTCATAATTTTCTTGATGCTTTTGATTCATGGATACACTGGGTCACTTTGTTGCAATTATAATGTCTGCTGATTGATGCCTCCAGGTTTTGTAGCTGCGGAAAGACTGTCTGGATGCAGAAAGGCTGATCAGCTGCAGAATGTCTACTGAGCGGCAGAATGTTCCTGTAGAGCATTTTAATCATGAAAATGAAGTGTTTTTGGAATATGGGTGAAATGTTATATGATATGAATGAAGATGGATGGTGGATTATGATATGTATGAAGTGGATGATGAAATGGAATGGATTCAGTTTATGAAATCGAGTGAAAGAACATAAGAACTGTACTGCAATTCATGACATATTTTATTCACTTACAGCAAGACATCAAATTTTGTATTTTGACATGAAAATGAGATGGACGGAGGATGAAATGAGATGAATGAAATGTGGAATGGGGTGAAATATGAATGATGGATGAGATGGAGTATGGATGGATAAGTGAATGGAGTGAAATGAAATGAGATGGATCATAAGCACTATGGCTCTGAACTTATGATTTTTGTAACAGCTGCTTGTAAAAACAAAAATGGGAAAAGTTAGAGTGTCAGAGAGACTCTGATTTTCACCCTATATTTTCTGTATAAACATGCCAATCAATGATTGGTTTTCATGTTTATACCTCTTCTCTTTTTCTTTTTTTTTCACAAGAGGAATGCTTCAGAAAATTTAATCAAGTTGATGAAGAAGAGAGACTCTTCTTCATTAACTTCACATCATTGCTTTCTTGGAACTTCTTGACAAACTCTTCTCTTGAGAGTGGCTTGTGGTATAGCTTCAGTCTATGACCATTCACAAGAAAAGTGACCTCTTCTTTATCTATAGTTCTGATTTTTACTGCCCCATTATCAAAAATTCGAACAATTTCATATGGCCCAAGCCAATGTGTCTGAAATTTCCCTTGAAAATCCTTGAATTTTGAATCAAACAAGAGAGCCCAGTCACCCTCTTTGAATTTCTTCTCTTTGATGTACTTGTCATGCCATCTATCCCTTTGCTGTTGGACTAGACTTGTTTTCTGAACTGCATCTTGTCTGATCTCATCCAATTCATTAATTTGCTCCAGTCTATGCTTTTGTGCCTCCGTTAAATCAAGTCCTAGCTGAACTGCCATCTTAAAGGTTTGAATTTGGAACTCTATGGGAAACAAAACTTGCTTTCCATAAACAAGCTCATAAGGAGTATGGCCTGTTGTGTTTCTCCATGTAGTTCTATAGGCCCACAAGGCTTCAGGAAGCCTATCTACCCACCCCATATGTAGATGAACAAATTTTTTGTTGTATCCTTCAATGACTTTTATTGTAGATCACCCGGCCATTTTCTTGGATGATAAGAGTTGTTTTTCAGTTCATCTTATACTTTCCATCATTTGCTCCACTAGCCTTGATGTAATCGTAGTTCTCTTTATCCGTGTTGGGAATTTCTGGAGAATGTAAAACGATAAATATCCTCAAAAAGAAAATTAACTACAGATGATTCATAAGCAACAAGTAATGGTTTAGCTTCTACCCATTTAGTAACATAATCAGTGCAAACTAATATATATTTCTTTTGTCTTGATGGAGGACTAATAGGTCCTAAAAAATCCAAAGCCCATTTTTCAAAAGGTTCAATGTGTACCTGAGGTTGTAATGGCATCTCACCTGAAGGAGAAGGTTTCCCTACCCTTTGGCAACTGTCACACCTTTTGACATACTCCCTTGCATCTTGAAACAAAGATGGCCAATAATATCCTAAATTAAGGATCTTATAGGCTGTCCTCTTATCTGCAAAGTGTCCGCCACAAGGTTCATCATGACATGCCTTGAGAATTTCAGGCATCTCATCTTCACGAACACACCTTCTAATGATCAAATCTGGACTTGTCTTGTACAACTCATTAGCGACCCATGAATATCTTGCACTATCATTAATGATTTTTCTTTTATCCCTTGCATTCATAATTGAAGGAAATTTTCCCGAAACTAAATAATTGGCAATATCAGCAAACCATGGAGTTTGAGTAGAGATTGCAAAAAGATATTCATCAGGAAATTGATCTTCAACCGGAGTGTCATCTTTGATATTTTGGATTCTAGACAAGAAATCAGCCACAGTGTTTTGTTTTCCAGGCCTATCTAGAATAGTAATGTTGAATTCTTGCAATAGTAACAACCATCTTATAACTCTGCCATTAGTGATTGATTTATTCATTAAGTATCTAATTGCAGAATGATCAGTGTGAACAAAAGTTTCATAGCCCGTTATATAGTGTCTAAATTTGTTAATGGCATGAACAACAGCTAAAAACTCTTTTTCAGTTACAGTATAGTTTAACTCTGCAGGAGTCAAATTTTTACTGATATAATAGATGGCATAGGGAATCAAATCTTTCTGTCCCAATACTGCTCCTAGAGCTGTATCGGAAGCATCCGTCGAGATATGAAAAGGTAACTTCCAGTTAGGTCCCCTTAATATAGGTGCTTCAGAAATTTTGGTTTTCAGGGTTTCAAAAGCTAACTGGCAATCAAAAGTCCACTTAAATTCACAATCTTTGGTGAATAATTTGAAGAGAGGAGATGCTATTTTGGTGAAGTTTTCTATAAATCTCCGATAATACCCCGTAAATCCTAGAAAACTTCTAACATCTCTTTGACAACTTGGAATGGATAGGTTAGAAATAACTTCAACTTTCGCCTCATCAACTCTAATCCCATCCCCTGAAATGTGGTGCCCTAAAACAATACCTTCAGTAAACATCATAAAACATTTTTCATGACTAAGTGAAAGGTTTGCTTCTTGACATCTTTTTAAGACTTTCTCCAAGTTTTCTAAAGCCTCTTCAAATGTGTCCCCATAAACTGTGAAATCATCCATATACACCTCTACACAGTCATGTATCAGATCAGAAAAAATTCTAATACTGCCCTTTGGAATGTTGCAGGTGCATTGCATAACCCAAATGGCAATACTCGGTAGGCATAGGTACCCCAAGGACAAGTAAATGTGGTTTTATCTTGGTCTTCAAGTGCTACTTGGATTTGATTGTAACCACTAAACCCATCTAGAAATGAAAAGTACTTTTTACCTGCTAATGTATCTAATACTTGATCTATGAAAGGTAAGGGAAAATGGTCTTTAAGAGTAGCTTTATTCAGTTCTCGGTAGTCAACACACAACCTCCATTTTCCATTTTTCTTAGGTACAATTACTAAAGGGGAAACCCACTGACTATCTGAAATAGGATAGATGAAGTTAACATTTAACAATTTTTGTAATTCTTCCTTGACAATTTCCCTAAGATTTGGATTCATCCGTCTTTGAGGTTGTCTGATTGGTTTGCAATTTGCCTCTATATAGATGTGATGAGTACAAGTCTTGGGACTTATCCATTTCATGTCAGTGTATTCCCATGCATATGCAGAAGAATGTCTCTGTAATACTTTGACTAACTCTTCTTGTTGAGATTTTTCTAGGTTCTTGTTTATATTCAAAGTTTTGCCTGGAAAAATTTCACTTGTAGAGCTGCCAAATTTGTCCATAGAATAAAGAGACATATGCCTAGATGAAAAAAACTCAATATTGGATCCCTCTTGAAATGATTCATGTTTGTCTTCTGGAGAGGATTCAAAGTTTTCTAGAGTATTCAGAATTTGACTATCTTCACTAATTTCTGAAATTGTGAAGAGTGGTTGTAAATCTTCTTCATCCTCTATCCATTGAGTGTCATCTAGATCTGTAATTGTCCTAGCTGGAGGATATAAAGTGAATCTCTTAGTTGAACTACCATCAGAAATATACATATCACCGGACCTACAACTAATAAAAGCATCAGCTGTGGCCAACCAAGGTCTTCCTAATATAACAGGATGGCCTCCTAGATTATTCTTGGGAGTCAGGATCATGAAATCCACAGGGTATTCCCAAGAATCTAGGGACACTGGAATGTCTTCTATTACCCCATCTGGTCTGATCACAGATCTATCTGCTAATTGTAATAGTGTGGGTGTAAAGAGAAGATTAGGAAGTTTCAGTTTGTCCATGATTTGTCTACTCATGATATTTATTGCTGCTCCTAAGTCGATGAGTGTGTTTTGAATTTCAATTCCATTGATGTGAATTTTGACAACTGGATTTCCTGGGTCAAGGTACTTTGGAATAGTAATCTTACCCATCATAATGTCTGCTATTTGTCCTACCAGTTGAATTTTCTTGGTTTCTCTTATTCTTTTTCTTGTTGTCTTCATACTCAACTCCTTTATTGTTGTGGCTAAAATTGGGATTTCCTTGATGGCTTGCAATAATGGAATTTTAATGCAAACATTTCTCAATTCATCTAAGAAATCATAATTAGGCACCATGATCCGTTTCTCTACACCTCTATCAATTTGTAATCTTTCCAGAAAGGGAGGTATAGAAGTAGATGTGGATGGTTGCTCTAATACAGGAGTTGGATTTATTGGATCTTTTTGTTTTAGTTTTTCAATGTGTGGGTCTTGAAAGGATGTGTCTTCCTCAAGACTTTTATTCACCCGTAGAGAGTCTTCCTCAGAATTATCTTGTTCTTGTATGATCACAGAAGGTTTCCTCCTTTCAAGTATCTTTCCAGACCTAAGTTGAACATCACTAAGGTCTAGAGGAGTAATTAAATAAGTTGGAAACTATTGGCCTTCTATCATGTATGTATTCTGAGGGTTTTTATTATTGGGGTTTGGTATGGGTTGAGCTGGAAATTGATTGGATTTTTGAGGGAATGGTAACGGAAGTGGTTGATTTTGATGTGGTTGGTTCTGATGATGTTGTTGAGGATTTTGTTGAAAATTTTGTTGAAGATTTTGAGGAAAATTTTGTTGAGGATTTTGAGGATAAAAATATGGATATGGTGGATAGGATGGTGGATACTGATAATATGGAGAGTATCTTCCATAGGGACCTTGTGATCCTTGTGCCCAAGCTTGAGATTGATTTTGAAATTGGGGCCAAGGTTGCTGCCAAGAATTCAAAGGTGGAGGTTGATTATACATTTGATCATGGAATCCTTGTGTCTGAGGTCCCTGCCAAGGTCTTCTAGATACAAAGTTAAGAGATTCTGTGGAGTCTGTAGGAGTTTCTTCCTGAAAGAAAACTTTGAGACCAGGAAGAGAAGGACAATTCTTGGTCTCATGTTTTTCAGAACAAATGACACAGGTCTCTACAACTTTTACATCTAAAGGACATTCTCTTAAGGCATGTTTCTTTCTACATTTGGGACAAAAGATTGCCAAAGCATCAGATTCAACCTTTTGCTTGTTTTGTATCTTAAGGGTGTCTATTTGTTCACTAAGACTCCCTAAGATATCAGATTTAAAGTCATCAAGCATGTGTCCTATTTCTGATCTACTTACTGTCCCAGAAGCAGATTTACTTGCCCTTGCAAGAGTGGGATCTCTTGGACCTTTGACAGTTTTAGATTTCCCTCTGGAAAGGTTGATACATAACTCAGATATTTTAGGTAATGTAAGTTGTGATATATCCCCTTTTCCCATCATGTTAAGAATATCCAACCATTCATCCCTAATTGTTTTCAACAAAAGAGCTTTTAAAGTGTCTTGATCTAGGTTTTCCATTTGTGCCCTTTTTATGTTGTATTTAAATCTTTCCAACAAATCTTCTAAGTTTTCATCTTCTTTTGTAACATCTTGAACACTTCTTCCTTATGATTAACCGGCATACAATAATCCAAGTATCTCTCTAGAAATGCTTGTTTCATGTCTTCCCATGTTCTAATAGAACTACCGATTAGACTCATAAACCACTTCAATGCTGCTCCCTTCAAATTTGAAGGAAATAATTTCAGTTTTTGAGCATCTTGTAGATAGTCATAAGTTCTACACAGCACTTCAAATTCGAATAAGAAAGTTCAGGATCTTCAGTTTTAAGCCCATAGAAGTTCGGGAGGACAGAGGGTGAAATGTTTTTCATGGTTGTATTGGTTTCTTCATCAAGTATAGGGAACCCAAAAGAGCTTCCTATTCTACCTCTTCCTCCATCTGCACCTCTACCTCCTCTTCCTCCGTCTCCTCTACCTCTACCTCTACCTCCTCCAAATGTGTTTTCTCCATTAACAACTCCTCCTCCTCCTTCTTCTGCCATGGTTGACTCTCCTGTGGAAGTAGAAAGGTTTGTATCCTCAACAAAAGTTTTTGGATCCTCTTCTATGGCAGGTTCAGTGGATGAAGTGGAAGGTTTCTCTAATGGAATAGGTGACCTTATATCTTCTAGAAGTCCAAGATCAGTAAAGGATGGAAGATGGGTTTGAGTTGAAGGTGTACTAGCTCTGGATCTAGATGAAACAAGTGGTGTTCTAGAAATCAAACTTCTGCCTCTGCTGCTTATAAATCTTCCCCTTGAATCTCTCTCCCTGCGCATAAAATTGTTTTTGGATGTTAAGAAACAAAGGTTACCTAGTTTTCACTTCCCCGGCAACGGCGCCAAAATGTTTGGTCTCAATCTAGTCTCCTAAACTGAGCTCATTTAATTGTCAACCAGGATTTGTAAACTGCTGAAGTGAAGTGTACTGTATGTACCTAGGTGCTTGTTTCCTAATGCATTGTGTGTAGTGTTTTGTGATGTTTTTGGTATTTTATGATGATTTATGATGTTTTTGATCTTTTGGTGGTTTTATGTTTACAAGGAAAATGCCTAGAAAGCTAATGGAAAGGAGCTGGCGATCAAAACAGAATTAAGCCTAATTGATGGAATGTCAAATGGAAAATGCAATTGGAAACACTGAAGTAGAATCAAATCTAACTATGATAAAGTAAAAGCAAAGCTTGATAATGACTTTTAAGCAAATGATTCAAAACACAAACCAAACTTGAGAAATGATCACTACGTATGCAAATCCTCTAACTAATCAATTAAACAACTAACCTACAATGATGCAACATTTGGTCCTTGATTAAATATTTGAAACATATTGAGAGGAAAACATTGTTATCATCATCATAAGATCTTCTATTCTAGAACTAGTTCCTATCTCTATTCTGCAATTCAATTGAATGTCACAAAACCTTTACTCAAAAGTTATTGATTTCTTTTCAAAGTAGGCTTTTGAGGGAGGACTCTGTTTATGAAATGATAAGGAAATTGCAGAGGTATTTCAGGCCTTAAAATGATGTTGTCTTATGTTCATATGGTTATAGATCAATTATGGTTTTTAGAACAAGAAGAGGTTTGTGAATAATGAAGGCTGTTTTGTTAATCCTAACAACTGAAGCAATCTATTGTGCAATGGATGACAATCTGAATATGAAGTGCAAGTGCAATGAGTTAATCTAAGAATGAACTTAAGATGCCACTAATCTAGAACAATGCTGAACTATAAGTCATCATCAAACTCGAAACAAAGTAACTGAACATGAGTTAAGTGCAATTAAACTCCGGAGTATCCTAACTATGCTATCATGCATTATTCTATGAAGTTACACAATCTGTTTGTCCATAATTAGTGATATTTTGGAAGAGTTCCTTCTTTTGGAAGAGGTATTAGAACAATTCTGACTGTGTAATTGAATGCAAATGCAAGCAAAAGACTGAAAGCAAATGAAAAACTAAGATATCATATTCATATCCTACTCGTCATTATGATGTCTTGGGCAAGCGTTTAAGAGCAAGAACAGAGATGATACTTAGTACAAACACACAACTAAATCATTCATTATCACGGTCATGTCTTGAACTTCTTAAGAATTTCTTGGAAGAGTTTCTTCTTATGGAAGAGTGATTAGAACAAGTGTAACTGTGATAGTGAACAACAAAAACTACAACTAAATCCTACAATACTATAGCCATTCATCATTCATCATTATAATATTTTGGAAGAGCTTCTTCTTGTGGAAGAGTTAGAATGAATATAACTACAGTAGCTAATTAAAACAACTATTAATTCAAATGCAAAACGTAAAGGCAACTAGAAGACTTATCTAATTTACGCAAAATAAATCCGTGCAAGAGGCAGGGGCCCTCTACCACCTGACGGAATTCAACTCCAAATTAAATCAACGCCTTCACAATAACATTGTCTACTTCATTAAAGATGAAAGAACTTGAAAATAACACTCTGCATCTTCAGAAATGTAGCACAGAGTCTAAACAAAATCTAGCATCAAATCTAACATAAAATTTCTAACATAGTTCTCGGTCTCCCAAGTGTTTATAAAGCAAATGCACATAACAAGACTTGCAATAATTCAGGAACGTTGTCTTTCCTTATCGGAATCACGTTAGGACTCTTTGAAGTGGCTGCGTGAAGAGGAAAAGACATATGGACTGAGACAGTCCTAATAGAAGTCTTCCTTCCTAAATGTGTTCCCACGTTCAAAACCATACCCAGAATTCGTTTCTTCCTCCATGATGAGCAACGAACCATGTAGACATGACGTGGATCATGCCCATATGCGGTTTTTCTCAAGAGGCCACCTGGAACATACTCAAACATGAAGGCAACTGCAGAATCGCCGGTTAGCTACGGAATGTCTGCATTCTGCAGCTAGTTCCGGTCAAAATGCTTTACAATGGCAAAAATCACAAAACTTAGCAAGTCAGTCATGTAAATCATTCTAGAAGTAATTTTAACTATATTCATTGATCAATTGGGTCTAGGATAGCAAGGGACAAGGGAAAATGAGGTAAAATGAGGTGAAGGAAAGCACAATTTTGAGGCTCAACAATAGTCACGCCAATCCTGTGAGCTATTAGGGTTTGCTGTGTTTCATGCTTTCTAGGACTGACTTCTGATTTTGATCTTGTTTTTTCAGCTGTTTGAGTGCACTGGAGTCTAGTTTGACTGATTGTAACCTCCATCCTTTGGTTGTTTTCCTATTTCTTTTGATTTTGCATTCGAGCCCTAGGGCATCTAGGTGCTTTTGTGAGTCGAGCCTCCCTTGGGAGTTTTTGGTTTTCGTTCGTTCAGTCGACTTTGGGATTGCCTCCTTGCATTCGTTTGACAGTTGTCTATCATTTTATTGCGCTTTTTGAGTGACTGATTTCATTTTCATTCGAATTTCACTTTGCTTCATTTTGGGCCTAGATTACACGGCTCATTAGTGTCTTTGGGACTTTTCTTGGTTTTGAGAGACTTTTGGTCGATTTGAGATCTGATTGTTTGTGACATTGAGTGAAATTTTCTTGTTTTTGCTCTCTTATTATCATTTCTCAAATTGCTTCTCATCTATTTTCGGTTTGTTTAGTGCATCTAGTTCTCAAACATTGAAAATATAAACAAATCTCTTTTGCTTTTGATTGATTAGTGCAAATTAAAATCTTTTCGGTGTTATTAGTAATTAGTGACTTTGAAAGAAAAGTTTTTATTTTCATTAGCTGCATTAGAGATATCACTGATTGTCTTCTGATCATTTTGTCTGTGTAAAAAGCTCTTAACTCTTCTGTAGCTAGCTTTCATCGAACGAAATGATATACTGTGGCATGTAGTTTTGCATTTAGGAGATTTTTGAGACATCACATTCGTTAGGGCCTGAAAACTGAAACGTAATTGAAGATAAACTTTAAAATCTACTCAATTTACACTAAGGCAGCATTGAAATCTAACGAAACACATTTAGAGGTCTAGGCTAGAGACGTGTTCCGGCGTCTTAAAACCTAGTAGCTGTCGTTCACCTCTTGGCTTTAGACAACACTAGTACGGACTTGTGCTCCCCGTACCGTCGCGTATATAAAGGGAGACCCCACTAGGTTTCAATCCTTTATCCATAAGAAGCCGAGTCTGCCGCCCTATATCTGTGATACACCGGACACAGCATTCGGGGAGATTGCCTGCACGTACAGAAAGTCCTTGATTGATTTCTCTTTCATTATTGGAACCAAGGTGTATATTGCAGTTCACGGCTATTTGGTACACCCTTTTGCATAGTATTCCTGAGTAGTCATTTTATCTTTTCTGACTCCCTAAATTTGAAAGGATCACCAAGCGCTTGTCCTTTCACGCTTGTATCAAATCTGAAAGAGATAGAGTCACCTTTTCGACCGTTTATCGACTCTTAAAACATGAAACGGTGAAGTTTCTTATTTTTCAATGTGGTAAAAAATTAATCACCCACGATCACACGCCTTGTTAGATTCTGCTTGTTGACCATTTGATTGTGTGTCTTGACTCTTTTTCAGCCCGTGTGCGTGTTTGATCTTTTTCTCTTGTCCTTACTACCACAGTGGCAGAACCCTCGGTTTCGTCCACTGGTAGTCCTTATATGGACGATTCATCAGAGGTTTCCCAATCCTCTGCTGAACCACAACAGCCCATTATTTCTGAGCAACCTTTTGGGGGACCAGTTGAATTCAATTGGCCCTTTTCTGACCCTTTGTCTGAATTGAGATTAGGAGTTGATTTCCTTTCTCTTACATTGGGTTCGACTTTTATAGCTGCTGTTTTTCCTCCTAGTCCTCGCCGTCTATTACAAGATCTAGCGGCAGGCTCAAACATGAGTGATTCCAGTGAGGAAATCCCAACGTTCGGTGAAGATTACCAGTTATTTCCTCGGAAATTATTTCCAGGAGACGACTCTGAACCTGCTGTTATGTCATCATCCGGTCTCTCACTGCCAGCAGGGTATAGATCCTTGGGTCAGATCATTTCCGCCGCAGCCTCTATGGGAGTGTCAGCTCCTTCTATGAGGCCGGTTGCTCCTTCATTGGGGGTGTCTCCTCAGATGCCCGTCACTTCTGTACCCTCTCGGCCCACTGTCTGTGTGGCCACCTCTGCACCCGCTGTCACGGCACCCTCCGTGAGGGCTATGCCGCCTCCCGAAGACGTTTATTTAGAGACTGCTATACCAGAGAACCTCTCTCTGGAGGAGTATCGGTTGTCCCTACAACAGCCAAACCCCAAGGTTGGACCATCCTCCCAAGATCCCAACCGCTCTTCTTTTTCGCACTATGCACAAGATGGTACACCCGTGTATGCTTTTCCAGATCAGTACGATGAGCACAGGGACATTTTACGTCTACCCACTCCTGAGGCTCACCTCCATGCTCAAGGTTTACCTTATAACCAGGCTTATAACCCGCAAGGGCAACCTTTCCAAAGCCAACCTTCAGGCCAACCTGGCTATCCTTATGACCCACAAGGACAGCCTATGCAAGGCTATCCTGCGGGCCAACAAGGGCCAGTGTATGGTCCGCAAGGATAGTATTACAACCCTTCCGGTCAACCTGTCCAGCCTTAGTCGGGGTACCAACCGGGGCCGGTCTATGGTCTTGGGGGGTAAATCCAGCCTTCTCGACCTATGCAACCGCAGTATCCTATTGTGTACAACGTTGCATATCAGCTGGGACCATCCTATGGTCCTGCTCTAGGTCAAACTGGTTACCAGCAACCACCTGGCTCTATTCCTCCACTAGGCCAACCGGCCCATCTGGTACAACCTGGTGTTCCGCCTCCAAGCCAACCGGCCCATCCGGCACAACCTGGGGCTCCTTCACAGCCAGGTCAACCTGCACAACCGGCACAGCCTGTCTATCTGGGTCAACCTGTTCACTCAGGGCAGCCTGCTCATTCTATTTGATGGGAGCGCGTGTGACGGAGGAACAAGCCATTGCGCGTGCCCAATATCTGGATCTTGTATATTCGCAGTCCGACACACTTTATGATATCTTGCCTGATGCTCCATGGTCCGGAACCTCTAAGGCTCCACCTACCTCTGCAGTGGATGGTGTCATTGGTTCCGTGTCTCAGAATTTGAAGAAATCTTCGAATGGGAAGCAGAAGTCTAACTCGTCCAATAATTCTACTCCTCTCGCCCCTACCGATTCTGGAAAAACTATAGAGGTTAACGCCATTCAAGCTAATCCTACGGAGAAAGCCTCCAAAGGGAAAAAGAAGGGCAAAGGTAAATCTAAATCCGATGTCCTAAAGCCAGAATCCAAACCTCGTACTAAGGATGGTTCTCAGCATAAACCGAAGTATCCCTGCCTCATTTGTGAAGGAGACCATTATACCAAGGATTTTCCACGACGATATGAAGTTAGTCAACTTCTCAAACGCTGTAAAGGGACTCCAGCAGTTCTTAAAGAACCATTCCCGTCTCAGCAGACCCAGATGGTTGAACAACCTTCACCATATGCACCATTTGGGTCCCAAGTTTTTATGATGAATGGTGCTGCACCTATCTCTGTTGCCACACGTTCGAAGGATTACAACGAATTGCGGCAGGCACCTAGGAAGGTAGTTGCTGATGGACCACCTCCCCCACCTGTCTCCGGTTCGTTGGAAATCAAGAAGCCTACTCCTGAACCTGTTATGAAGCCACCTTCTAAAGGTGTTCTCCAAATATCTTCTTACAATCTGAATGCATGTGCCGCTCAGCACTACAATATTTTTGAGGATTTGGCACAGGCGCCTTCTGTTATGTCTGCACAAGAAGTTCTTCAGAGTTGTCCTTCACAACGAAAGGCTTTATTGTCTGCCATCGGTGGCATTGATCCCGCCAATTCAAGTCTTCTCACATTCGACTTAGAGAATTTCACCCCCGACTTCCACATCAGATCGCTCTTGTTATTCAAGTCAGGATCAACGGTCTTAACATCCATAGGGCCATTGTGGATGAAGGTGCCTCTACATGTGTTATGTCATCTGCTTGCTGGAAGGCCATTGGCTCTCCAGCCCTGTCCTCATCTCCCAATGCCCTAGAGGAATTTGATGGTCGGGAATCCAAACCCTTGGGTGTTCTCGAGAGTTTAGCGTTCACTTTACAGGGGAAGACTATCAACGTAGAAGTAGAAGTGGTTGACGCCAGGCTCAACTACAATATACTTCTCGGCCGCAGCTGGACTCATGCCATGCTATGCGTACCATCCACCGTCTTTCGACTTCTTAATTTCCCTCACGAGGGAAAAATCGTTACGGTGGATCAATTGTCCTTCTTCACCTCCACCTCCGAGAACAACGTTCCATACATGGATCAGATCCCAAATCCACCTGACAGTGTAGGACTCGGTCTCTTCAAGGACCTCGTTCTCATGGGTATTTTTCCTGCACCACCACCGCACACCACTCAAGTTAACATGATTTCCAGGTCTGATGACCCCTGGCTCATCCCTACGCCTGAGCAGGTGTTTGAGTTTGGAGAATCAATGCCCTTGACTCCAGTAGAGATTAGCTACTGTGAAATTGTTGCCACATCTGATCCTCCACCTCCGCAGCATGCTCCTTTGAGCATGGCTCTAGATGTATACTCTCAATCCACCTCGTTAAAATAATGAAACACGAGCATTTTCAATTCGAGTTTTGATAGATTTAGTTCAAATCTCCTTTGTTTTCAACCTTCACTCTATTTCCTATGGACTGAAGCTTGGGGGGCATGCACCTTGAATTGAGACACCATGCTGGGGGGGCATGCCCGTATTTAGTGTACATAGGTGAGTATTTTTCATTTGTGTGCATGTGTGGTGTGGTTTGTAATGTAAACATTTTTCTGCTGATCAAGTCTTCCTGATTATGCAGATGTCCATCAATCCGTTTGTTGGTTTTGCGGATGGCGCCTCCCGCAGTACCAGGAATCTGTCTTCGGCGGCCTGGGTAATCTACGATCCTACTGGTGATTTGGTCAACCTGCAAGGTGTGTGTCTGGGACGTACTACAAATAAAATCGCGGAATATAGTGCTGTGGTAGAATTATTAACTGAGGCTGTAAACCTTGGTATCCGTGAATTACTTATGTATCTAGACTCGCAACTTGTAGTATCACAACTGAACGGACACTATTCAGTAAGAAACCCATCCATTTTATGTCTGTATCTGCGTATTCGTTTACTGGAAAGAAATTTTGACTATATTACATATCATCATATACCCATGCATATGAATACGTTAACTGATGCATTAGCTAATATGGTTCTAGATAGACATTTGCGCAATTTGTAAATCGTCATCACATGTAAAAGGAAAATCCATCCAGAAATAGATATGTATATATATAGATATCGAATGTTTGCATGGTGTGCATCACATTAAATAAAAAATATACATGTTCATCTTAATACATCCGGAGACGACATGTCTTTCAAAAAATATGCATGATAAAAGCCCTAGGAGTCTAATCCGCGTGGTGCTCATGATAACAAGTGACTGCACATACTAAGCATCTCAGAAGTCGGTGGAGGCGACTAGGTACTCCCACCGTATGTCTCTGGTATGCCATCGGTACATCTGCCAGCCGGGCGTAGTCTGGGATCCCTCGGGAAATACCCTCAAGATTCTGGATCAACTCCCCCCCTCTGCACCCTCTACCTGCGGGTCAGGTGCGGGAAGAGTCCTCCGCGCGATAGGAGACATACCGGCTGGTCTCTCTGGGCCCATGTCTGCATGCATATAAAATGTCTCAGGAAGAACGTGTATTACCAAAAAAAAATCATGAAATATAAAAATCAAAAAGAGAAGAGGTCATACCCAACTCCTCGTCCCAATCATCTCCCTCCGGCAGTGGGAGATCTGGGTCTCCAGTGAAATCGGTTCCTGCATATGGCCAGTCTTCCACTACAACCAACTGACGCTGCAACCACCCAAAAAAATTCGGCCTCCAGGACATCTGTCGGCCTCCTCCAGCTCTGGGCATCAGTGCTGCCCAGCGAGCCATTTTTGGCTATCATGGAATCAGCTTAGCTACTACGGCCCCTTGGCCCTGGAAGATTGGTAATTGTTCCAGAATGAACGATACCAGGATAGAACCGTAGCCAAATTGTTTCAGTTTGGCCTGCTTACACTTCGTGAGCTGTCTCTTGATATTTATTGTCACTACTGTGGCCCAGTCGAATAATAGGGGACTCATGCACTCTGAGGCCAGTAAGAGTTGGGCCTTTGTTGCCTCATGCGGTGCCTGCGATCCCGCGGTCCGCATGATGGTATAAAGCACTACCCTGAGTGCTAGATCAGGAATAGTATAGATGTCCACCTTTCCACTTCTTGATCCCAGTTGTGCCCCTCGGCACACTCGTGCCATCACTTGCTCCATCTTCTCTCCAGACGGTCTGCTCCCTGTCAATATGGGCACCGGACCTCTGTGTGATAGTCCGGTTATGAAGTATACATCAGAAACCTCCAGTTCTAATACTTGGTCCCGCAACTTGAACACTTGTTCATGTTCATCCCATATGCTGATCAGGTATTGTAGGAGCTTAGGCTGAGCTCGTAAGCAAGGTGTTAGGAAGAACTTCTTAAGCCCACAATTCTTGAGGGCATTCATGCAATTTTCATTCTCCATGGCCTGTTCATCCTCTTCCCCGTGCTCCCTCTCTTTCCACTCAATGACCATTTTGATCGGTTGCCTGCATTCACATGGTCAAACAACTTCAATTAGACCTCTGCTATCCTTAAAAATTCATGCAATTCATTCATTGTGTGGAAATTTCAAACAGAAAATTGGATTGCGCTGCTAGCGCGACTATTTTCCTAACAGTCGCACCAGTTGGTGCGGGCCCTTTGGAAATAAAATTCCATTGGCGCGGGTCCGTGCTGGATACCTGCGCCAATGGGCGGAGCCCTAAAAATTCAAAAATTCCTCATAAGAATTCTAATATGCAATAAAAATTTATGAAAAATGGATTGAAATGGAGTACAAAGAAGCGCCTCTGACCTAGAACAGACGAGAATCTGAATGGTAGCCCGGATCGGTCGCAATCGCCGTCAGAAGTTCGCACACAAAATGGACCACTGCTGCTCTTCAGTGAGGTAAATAGTGAAAAGTAATTTTATTTTTACCATTTGACATATTTATAACTTCTTGAACTCAAAATAGGTTTTGAAGGTTATTTTTCTGAATATTTTAATATATTTTGTCAAAATTGGGTTTTACACTTTCTTTTTCTGCAGCGACAGGTTTTTTTTTACGCGACTTAAACGATGAAACGAGTTGTATTTTATACTTTTTCAGACTCGGTAAATACACGAAAAAGTCACTTTGGAGTCATCTTTCAGCTCTTTTCTAACGCTCTAAACATGAAAATATTGCCGAGGCCCTTGTCGTTTCGATCTCGTTAAAGTGGACACGAATCGACATCTACCCAGTATACGTTTACCCCTTTTTCGGGCTGGGATGGATTATTTACAAAAAAGGAATACCCTGGCCTATTGCGACTAGGAGGTTTTCTCAGATATTGTTTTCTACCTTTTCGGGTCCGAGGAACTATCTATGAAAAGGGACCGCTGGAGTTTACTTTTCTGCTGTATTTTCAAACTCTCTAAATATGAAAAGACGTCGAGTTCTTCCTTTGTCAGACTCGTTAAACCCTGATGACATCGGATTCAGTTGAAATGACGTTATTCGAGTTTCTCCTTCCTAGGGCTTGTTAAATGTACTAGGATGGATTCGCCCGAAGGGCAGACTTATATTACAAGCATATGCTATCCCCTTCAAGCTTGTTATTAAAAATAATTGGGGTACTCGCCAGAAATGGTGGGGAAAAATGGAACCAGCATCATTGTCATGTCGGCAGTATGTCGCTCTTGAACATGGCACTTGTCTGCATTCGTGTCGGGTTGGGGACATCTCATCTTTTTCTTCACTTGCGTCCGTGGGTTTGGATAATCCATTTTGACCTCTCATCTGCTCATTGCCTCGTCACCATGACCTCTGATCCGGTGATGTCAAATACTTCCAAATCCACTATGGTGCCGTTATATGTTCAAGAGAAGTTGACCTCTGCAAGTATCAACCTTCCTCTGATTCTCATATGATTCACAAAAAAAAAACATCATGTTCCTCTATCTCGTGTCGATGATGTGGGAAACATTATGGCCCACCTTCGATCAAGGTCACTTCCTGTCGACTTCAGCTCATTATCCGGGAAGCTGATCTAGAGACTCCCTTATGGTACCTTGGAGCCTGCATGCCTCAATGGCAGGTTCGTCGCATTCGACGTGGGGTTTTCATCATTGGCCTCTGATCGAGTTATCCTACAGATGTTCGACGTTAGCTCATTGATTCGCATGCCGTAGGTTGTATCTTTAGTACCTTGAGGGCCATTGTCATTATTGGTGGTACCTCTCGCGTCCGTTAACAGCTTTCATCATTGGCTGGTAATCAGACAATGTTCTTGCATGTTCGACTTCAGCTCACATATTCGCATGCTTGAACTTGTACTTTGTTCAGGTCGAGATGGAGCGCAAGACCTTGGATTGTGTCTGTTGTAATCCAGGCTGCAATTTTGTGGATTATTATGATTATTTACATCACTCATTGATTGGATGGCTGCGACCATACCTAAGTCTATTTATCGATCCTCTCTGGATGGCTGTGTCCATGCCTTGGATCTCGATTATTGTATACTCTGTTATAGATGGCTGCGCCCATACCACGCATATATATCATGTATCTGAGATATCAGTTGTACTTCGCTCCGCAGGTTTTCCGATGGTAGTGTTTTCAGTCGACATGATCTCGTAAAGCATTTCACCCCTCTCTCTCTCTCTAGCCTCATGCTTTAGGGGGCATCTGTTACACAGCAATTTGTCACCATCCTTGCCATTCCCCATCCCGCACATTGGAGGGCTCATTCCGTGACCTGTGAGCAGAGACAAGACTTGAAAATACTTTCATTGCATCCCTCTGAAGATAAGCTTTCATTGCCCTGAAGACATCTCCCTACAAAAAACCCTAAAAATAGCTCTTTTTCCATTGGCGCGGTTCCACAGTTCAGCCCTCGCGCCAAGGGGGCAAATCCTCCAAAGAGGACGCACCAATTGGTGTTTTGTCATAGAGCCGCACCCGCACCAACCATATTAAGAGGTGTTTTTAAAAAATAAATGGCGGAAGTTTCATCCTAACAAATTACTGGACTGATATCTATCTTGAGTTGGGAGGTTTGGCTATGGATTTCCATAGAGAGGAAGTGGTTTGCCACCTCTCATGGAAGCTTCCTTGATGATAGGGCCAATCCCATAATTATAGGGATCCCAACTCCCCTTCCTCCATCTATAAAAGCTTGCCCATCTCCTTTACAAGCTAGTTCCCAAGAGCTTTCACATCCTTATGCTGCAAGAGCCTTCTTGATTCCCTTAAGGCCAAATCCAAGCAAAGAGACTATTCTCAAGTATTCGGAGAGAGAGGCTTGTCCCATCCTTGACAAGCTTTATCGAGACATGTTTTGTTGACGACCCACCAAAGGAGAATTCGGCGTCGAAGCTATGGTTGTATTCTTCTTTTGACTCATTAATGATAAGCGACTACTGGTTATGGTTCCACTCTTGTTCTTGATTATGTTCATGAGTTATGTCCTCTTCGACTGACATATAGTTGTATATACTAGATTTTATGCGTGCGTTTGTGTTGTTTCTTGCATGTGCAGGTGTCCGATCACGGAGATCGTGAGGATTGTGATCTGCCAGGGCGAAGGAACGGGAGCACCACCTCTTCTACAAGTGACAATGTTGGATTCCAGGTAAGCCTTCATCGCAAGTCGGTTTATTTACGATTAGTAACCTGCACTGTAGCGTGTTTGATTGTTGCTAGACCCGATTTGGGCTAGTAGGGATCGCCTCTGTCTGCAGAGGGGATTAACCTCTTCAACAGATGGGAAGGATTGCACAATTTTCATTGGAAAGAAGGTCTAACTGGCAGAAGGAATTGTGCACTACGAAGTCTCAATAGTCAGGCTTAAAGCTTGAGGCATGAGATTGTGTAATACATAGTTCAACCTAGGAAGTGAGCTGGGAGAGACTACGCATTGTGCAGTCTCAGTGGTAAGGGATGCAAATTGAGCCTTGTAACTGCACAATGTGTAGTTGGGCCAACGTATACTGCACACTGCACAGTTCCATTGGCCAATCTCTCAGCTTGAGCCTTAATATTGTGTAGTGCCTAGGTGGGCAAAGTGAAAATCGACCAAGGGAATGGTAGACATGCCCAAGTGAAGTGTGAAAAATGAGCAGATCTGAGAGATTATTTTGGATTGAATACAGATCTGACTAAGTGTGAATGTAAAAAGACATATCAAGTGCAGAAACTGGATAAACGGGAATAAAACCAAATTGGTGAGGAGGGTCGACACAATGAAAACCATTTGTGAAAAAAAAAAGAAACCAATGCAACACTTGTGAAAGGAAAATGATAACTTGAAAAAGCATGTCATAAGATAAATCAAGTTGAAAAGCCAACATGCAGGAAAAGAAACAAGAAAAACACCACTCACACAAACAAAACGGAAAAAAGCAATAGAAAAAGTGACAAAAAGAGATAAATGCGAAACTCACGCAGAAAAGAGATGATGATCATACCGAAAATGAGTTGTAGGGGCATCGATTAAATACATTTGATAAAATTGGGGTTTATGATGTGCATACCAAAAATTAAGGAAAAAACGATACATGGTGAAAATTTACAAAAATAACAAGTGTTCCTCCTTCAGGTTACTAAAACTAGATCTCTAAATTTTAGGGATGCGTTTTTATTTTTTAGATTTTTTTCCTTTTCTAGAGAAACTTTCTATGCAGATCACTGGGAAATATTTCACAATTTTTGGAACTTGACAACTTTCTGGCTAAGTGCAGTGTGCAGTTTCTAAGCTCAGTGAGGGATTACGTAGTTTCTGGGCTCAGTGCTGGGTTGCCTATCATGAGTGCACAATTTCTGAGCTCAAGGATGAATTCCAATCATGATTGTGTAATTCTAGTCATCAAGGATGCTTGCCATCATGGATCGTGTAGTTCCTGGAGGCAATCTAAGAACTGTTGTACAAGATTAAAGAAAGAGGTTAGCTTGTGACTTAGAAAAAATAAGCTAAGTGAAAAGAAAGAGGACACAAGCATAGGTAAAGGGTAAAAATCAACCAAATCATGAATACATGAAAGCAGTGCAAGATAATCTCCTTCGAAAATAATGTTAGTCTCCAAAATCTACGCAAAGGAAAAATTTTGGAGGGTGGTTGTAGCCACTACAATACTAGCGATACACTGGTAGAACTCCGGCTCTCTAAATAAATCTTGTCGCATGAAAAATTGGTCTCACCCTTTTAGAAGTATTGTATAATTCATTGATTACAAAAACTCCCTCACTTATTCTGATTTAAAGACATAATCCATTCATCCTCTTCATCAACAGCACACTAGCCAAGACAATTCAAACTGAGTTGTTTCGATTGGGGATGAGGAGTATATAAGTGCACAAGTAAAATGAATTTTCATATTTTTATTTTCATCTATGGTGATGCTTCACTCCTAGCAGTCTTGGATAGTACCCCGACGGAGTCACTTCAAGAACACAAACATTGCTTCGTTGCCAGCAATTCTAGATAACACCTTAGCAGAGTTTCTTGCTTCACCTCTCTATGCACGAATTCTTTCTCTTCTTTCTCCCTTTTTTTTTTTTCATTTTTTTCATTTTTTTGTGTTCAAATAAATTTGCATAAGCTCTTATTTATTTCATGGGGTGGAAGAGCAATCTCAATTTATTGAGAGGAAGATAGGTTGGTCCTTTAGAGAAGGTTATTTATGTATAACTCTGACATACTTGTTAAGGTTTTCCTCCACTCCTAACTCTACTCGAATAGGCTGACAAGGATTAACCTAACAGATAAAACTGATTAGAGAATTTAGTACTAGTTAAAATCCAAACATCATGACTTTACTGCAATTTTCTCTAACAAGAAACACATGTTCCATCATAGTATCATCAACTTAAAGGAATGCAAGATTTACGCAAATATAAGGAATAGATGATCTAGGCAGATATTGGTGGCCACGTGCCTATTCCACTTGGGGCCCCACCATTGTCTCTTTTAGTTTTTCAGTTTTGACACGACTTGCTATTTTTAGCAGTTTTTCGGGTCCTGAACTTCCGGAGCCATTTTGAGGCCCTAAACGAGATTTTTTGGGATAACCAATAGAAAAATGGGTACTTGGATCGATTTTTATCACATCAAAATTTGTATTCCTTAGATAGATATTTCTAACGAGGTATGGTGTATGTCAAACAGAGATCGTATGCCAAAGTTACGTCCCCAAGAACTTGAAACACCAATTTACCCAAACAGGGCCCATAGTTTTGGCGCTTCATCTCCTAAGGTTAGGGTTTTGGATGTTTAGGGTTTTCCATTGTTTCTAAACAATAAATAGGACCTTGAGCATCATTGTAACATATTTTAGAGGCCTATATCTGCCACATATCTTCTTAGAGATAAGCTACCAGCACCCTAGCTAGTTTATTTCCATTTTTTTTGTAAGAAAATTTAAGTTCTTTGATATTAATCAAATGAAGTGTTATTTCCACTGCATCTTTGTATTTATGGTTATATGTGTATTCTTTTGTGTTCCTACATAAATCCAAATCAGTGGTATCAGCGCGGTCTAATTTTTCTTGATCCTTCTTTGCATGTCCCCAACGAGGTCAGGGTATAAGGAGTTAGGGCTTGATCTGGTGGAACCTTTGGAAGATCAGCCTCACAAATCTTGATGGCCACCCATGGGGGATGAAAAGAAAGATGAGGGAGAAAGATATCCTATCAAAATATTTCTCGAGGATGCCCTCAAAAAATAAACGAATGCGATGATGGATAAATTTTCCCAAATCCTTCAACGACTGCCCACTGGCGGCGTATCTGCATCTAGTAGCCACTCTGGAGGCACGACTCCCTTTAAGGTACAAGTAAACTTTTACATTTCCATATTTGAGGGTCAAATAGATGTATATGCCGTAGATACATGGTTGAATATACTAGAAGGATATTTCTCGCTTCATGACTTTTCCAACTAGGAGAAGATTATTTTTGCACTCCTCAAAGCTACCCCCCATGTCGTAACCACTTGGAATTATTTCCGAGATTCCATCAAGGAACAATACTATCCTGTGGGGGGCTATGAGGACAATTACATACAATGGGCCATGCTGCGACAACAAAGGGATCAAGATGTGCATGAGTTGACTAATCTGTTCCATACCCTGTGCAAAAAGTTGGGTATCAAAGATTCGGAGAAACATTTAGTGTTAAAGTATCGCAGTTGTATACACAGATACATTCAGGAGGAAATTTATTTCCTCGACATCTCCTCGCTTGGTACAACATACCGGTATGCTACCAAGATTGATCAGAAATTCAAATAGAAGAAACAAGACTTTGGATATGCAAATCAAAATCAAGGGAAAGGTGCCCCCAAACCGCAGAACAAAAGACAAATCCAAGGCATGTTCACCCAAGTCAACCTATCAACGCCACAAGCAAAGAACAACACCGTAAAACCAAAGGACATGGGAAAGTGGTGTGAGTTCCATAAGAGCTCCACTCACAACACAAGTGAGTGTCAGGACAAGCAGTCATTGGTGACTGGGATGAGGGCTTCTAAGTTAGATGCATGCTCTGACTCTAAATCAGAACCTGACAAGGGGAATGACAAAGGGAAATAGATTATTGATGTGGAGCCCAACGTTGCTATTGCCACTGTAAAAATCCAAAATGAGGAACCAGGAGATCCAGAGGAGGAGTGTCTCTTCCACTCTAAGATGTGGGTAAAGGGTTCCCTACTAAAATTCATTATCAACAATGGGAGCTAAAATAAAATCATTTCAACAGACGCCATGAAGCGGTTGGGCTTGCTGACCACATCACACCCACAACCATACACCATTGGGTGGCTTCACCAAGGATGGGATCTCTGCATTAGCCAAAATTTATGCCTTATCTATAGCGTCAAGCCCTTCACGGATGAGGTATTATGTGACATTGCTCCTCTTGATGTTTCTGATGCATTATTAGGCCAACTATTCTTGTGGAAGTGACATGCTGTGTATGAGTCCTGGCCTCGTGCTGTTATTGTTACTTTGGGAAATAAGTTGTACAGGATACCAGAGGTACCACAACCTACCACTATCTCTTTGGTTACTGTAAAAAAATACAGTAAGCTCATTTCCCAAACCAGGAATTTTTTTTCCTATTGATCCACCCCGAGGGAAAGAAGAAGACTATGGCCACGACCTCTAGACAAGGCTCCTCTACATGACAACAACAAATGGGAAAGGTTTTGGAGGAGTATGGAGACATATTCACCTCACCCACATGGGTTCCTCTGCACTATCAGGTCAAGCATCCCATTGATCTGACCCCAGTTGCACCGCTACTCAATGGACCGATCTATTGGCACTCTATTCTGGATAACGATGAAATCAAGAGGCAGATTTAGGAGCTGCCATAGAAAGGTCACATCTCGCCAAGTTCATCGCCCCGTAGGAACTCGATCATGTTGGTACAGAAGAAGGATGGGACTTGGAGACTCTGTATTGACTATCGGCCACTGAACAAGATCACTGTTCAGAATAGGTACCTGATCCCACAGATTTATGACCTTCTGGACCAACTCCAAGGGGAAAAATATTTCATCAAGATCGACTTGAATTCTGGGTATCACCAGGTACCAATCAAACCCTTCGATGTGTGGAAGACTACCTTCAAAGCCAAGAAGGGCCATTTCGAATGGCTGGTCATGCCTTTCGGGTTGACGAATTCTCCTGCAACCTTCATGAGGTTAATGGACAACATCTTGCGGCCATTCACCAACTCATTTGTAGTCATGTACTTGGATGACATTCTGATCTTCAGCCAAACTTTGGAAGAGCACCTCCACCACATATGACAAGTCCTACAAACACTGTGGCAACACAAGTTGTGTCCTAATTTATAGAAGTGCACTTTTGGCATGACCCAGGTTCAATATCTGGGATACATTATTAATGAAAGGGGGGTGCATGTGGATCTAACCAAGGTCCAAGTCATTTAAGATTGGCTAGCCCCAACCGCTCTGTTAGGTCCCTATATTACTAGTATAGTCCCTTATTGTTGTTAGTGTAACCCCCTTAGTGTTATTGTTGTACCTCTGTAACCCCCATATTGTTATTATTGTGCCCTTACATTATTATTGTAAGGTCGGCTAGGATTACATTGTGGCCTATATATAGAAAGGTGGTTTTGTCATTTGTATCATCCAAGAATTTTTCATTTATGTAATTTATTGGAGGTTTCCCCCTCGAATTGCCTTATTTCTAAGGCATCGATCTCTATTTTCTTCTATTTTTGGAGTTGGTTTCATAACATTTGATATCAGAGCTTTGGATTCTAAGGTTTCACTGCTCCAAACAGGTCATCGTGGAATTTTCACTATAAATTTTTTCTACGAAGGTCAGAAGCTGAATTTTTTATAGAGCGAAGCTGAAATACTTAGGAACATCGTGTAAACATTTCAGATCTTGGTTTGCAATATTTTCGGAGATATGATCTGTGGAAGTTATGATTTTTTAGGCTCCCGAATTTCACCTAAAATAGGTCATCGTGGAATTTGTGCTATAAAGTTTTTTCTATGAAGGCTTAGAAGCTGAGATTTTTACAGAGTGAAGCCGAAATACTGTGCAAACTCCTACACAAATTTCATATATTGGTTCGCAATATTTTAGGAGATATAATCTGTGGAATTTAGGGTTTTTTCAGGCTCCGGAATTTCATCTCAAAGAGGTGACCTTGGGAAAATCGTCATAACTCTCTCTCTGAGGGTCAGATTGGAATTCTGTAAAATGTGGTTGCAATGACACGAACTGTAGTTTCCAATGTATAAATGTTAGAGTCAAAGGAGGAAACCGTGACACGTGATATGTCATACAACTTCACTCTACTGAACAAGTCCATAATTAGGTCATTGTGGGAGATTAGGCATAACTTTTCCTTGACGAATTCAAATCAGGTTAGACTTGTGGCATTCAAAAGAAGATTCAGAGTGATACTAGAGGGAAAAATTTCAAATATTGAAGATTTGAAATCACTGATATATTTCAATTTCAATATCGAGCTCCTCAAAAGCAAGAAAAATGTGTGTAATTTTTTTTCCGAATTGCATAATCTTGTTTCAAGAATCAATTTGAATTGATTCCAAGGGCATATTGTAGAATAGATATCAGTATTGGGTTCTAAAATGCCTCCTAAAAAGAATTCAACACCCATTAAACCTTCAGAAGGCTCTACTATGGCTCATGAAGATGAAGAAATGCAACATGACATATGAAAATTACAAGAGCAAGTGCACCAAATTTCGCTCTCGCAAAGAGCAACAAAAAATGAAATGGATGTTTTGAAGAAAAGCATGGAAGCTATGATGGATGGTTTGAAGAATGGTATGGAAGAAAAAATGGATGGTTTGAAGAATGGTATGGAAGAAAAAATGGAGGGTTTGAAGGAAGACATGGAAGGTTTGAAACAAGGTTTGTTAAAGTTGATACAAGAAATGATTCCTAATGGTGAAAAGATAGTAGAGGAAAATAATGATGAGAAAACAATAAATGTTAATCGTAATGTCATAAAATCTAATGTTGGATTGAAGAACCACCATATTCCAAATATGGATATGAGGAAGTTTGATGGTAAGGATCCCGTAACATGGATACTATAGATGGAGCAATATTTTGATCTCAATAATGTGAAAAACACACAAAAGGTACGCATTGCAACTTTACATTTAGAACAAAATACATTTGTAGGGTATCGATGGCTTTGCTCCTGTAAAAAAATTGTCACTTGGTCAATTTTTACGGAGGAAATGATAGCACATTATGAGGATACAAAGAGCAACACCTTCTTTAGCCAATTGATAAATCTCAAACAAAAGGGTTTAGCGGGGTAGCACATTGAGGACATCCAAAAATTGAATATAAGCATAATTGGTATTCTAGAGGAACATATGATAGATCTCTTCATAGGCACTTTAAAGGATAACATCAAACATGAAGTTCACTTTTTGGAACCTGATTCATTGGAGAAGGCATTCAGGTTGGCAAGAAAATTTGAATGTAAAATTATGGCAACAAGGAAGCCTACCACTCAATTCTATAAAGAAGGAAGTGTTGCTACACCTAGATTTCCACAACCTACAAGGTTGACACCACAACAATAGGAAGAAAAAAGAGCAAAAGGGATTTTCTACAATTGTGATAGAAAATACACTAAAGGTCATAAGTGTCTTTGAGAAGAATTTTTTTACATAGATTGTGAAGAGGGAGGAAGAAAATGAACGAGAAAATTGAAAAGAAGAGGATATACACCGGAGCAGCCCTAGAAGAAGAATAAATGAGTCCGACCATGTAATATTCGACCATATATGTAATGCATTGGCATGAATTACCACTCCTCAAACTCTCAAGATAGAACGACATATCAAGAAGAAAAAGGTAATAGTGTTGTTTGACTTGGGTAGTACCCATAATTCTATTCATTGTAAGGTAGCCAAGGAATTGAATTGCTTCCTATACCCAGCACCTGAATGTCAAGTGATGGTTGCAAATGGAGGAACTATAAATTTCTATGGAAAATTCCAATATTTATAGCTAACCATGGGGGAATATGTATTGAATAATCCAATTCTTTCCATTCCAATGGTAGGTGCTGATGTTTTACTAGGAGTACAATGGCTACAATATTTGGGGATGATAGATTTTAATTTTCAATAAATTTTCTTGATTTTTTTTTTCGAGAAAGAAAAGGAATCGAATTACGGGGTTCGAATTACGGGGGTATTTTAGGAAAGCCGGGAAAGATAATAAGCTCTAATGTCATGAAAAATATTCTAAAGAAAAAACAGCGAGGCATAATTGTACAATTATGCTCACTAGAAGTTCCAACATCAAAATCATCTATTTCTGCAGATCTCCAACAAGTCTTGGACAATCATTCCAAGGTGTTTGAAACTCCCATAGGACTCCCACCTATTCGTGATCATGATCATGCTATTCATTTGATTCCAGGAAGTGTTCCTCCAAACATCAGGCCTTATAGATATCCTTACTTCCAAAATAGTGAAATTGAACGTATGATTGCAGAAATGTTAGAGGCGGGTATAATTCAACCTAGTCAAAGTTCTTTCTCTGCTCCTGTAGTATTGGTACACAAGAAGGATGGATCATGGCGAATTTGTCCGGATTATAGGGAGCTCAATAAGCTCACCATTAAAGACAAATTTCCCATTCCTGTGATTGATGAATTATTGGATGAATTACATGGAGCAATTTATTTTACCAAGTTGGATCTTCGTTCGGGATATCATCAAATTAGAATGAAGACTGAAGATATTCCAAAAACAACATTTCGAACTCATGAGGGTCATTATGAATTTTTGGTCATGCCTTTTGGCCTTACCAATGCACCTTCTACATTTCATGGGTTGATGAATTCCATTTTCAAACCCTTCCTTAGAAAATTTGTGCTAGTATTTTTTGATGATATACTAATCTACAACAGGTCTTGGAAGGATCATGTTCAACATGTTGACAGAGTGCTCAAACTATTGGAGGAGAAACAATTATATGCAAAAACATCCAAATGTTTCTTTGGAGTACAAGAGGTGGAATATCTGGGTCATATTGTATCTCATGAGGGTGTTAAGGTAGACCCTAACAAAATTAAACCCATTAAGGAATGGAAAGTCCCCACAACCATAAAGAAGTTGCGAGGATTTCTCGGGTTAACAGGGTATTATCGCAAGTTTGTTAAGAATTATGGGAGAATAGCAGCACCTCTAACAACATTATTGAAGAAAGATGCATTTTCATAGACTCCTGAAGCAACTAAGGCCTTTGAACATCTTAAAGAGGCAATGTGCCTAGCACTGGTCTTAGCTACGCCAGACTTCACAAAAACCTTTATTGTGGAATGTGATGCCTCGGGAAATGGAATTGGTGTTGTTTTAATGCAAGAAGGAAGACCCATTGCTTTTGAAAGTCATTCAATCAAAGGAAAGTATTTACAAAAGGATATTTATGAGAAGGAAATGTTGGCAATACTACATGCACTAAAGAAATGGAGACCTTACCTAATGGGAAGACACTTCAAGGTAAAAACTGATCATGATAGTCTTAAACACTTTTTGGAACAAAGACTATCTTCAGAAGAGCGGCAAAAATGGGTCACAAAGATGTTGGGTTATGACTTTGAAATAATCTACAAAAAAGGGAAGCTAAATGTTGTTGCAGATGCACTCTCAAGAAAGAATGAAGAGGTGGAAGCATTGTTTTGTGCCATTTCTATTATCCAACCAGATTGGATAACCGAAGCAAGGGATGAATGGAAGAAGGACAAAGAAGTGTGGACACTCATTCAAAAGTTGCAGCAAGATCCTAGTACATCTGATACATTTAGTTCGAAAAATTATTGCTTATGGTACAAATATCGCTCATATATTTGCAAGAATTCCCAACTAAAACAAAATATTCTTTTGGAATTGCACACTTCTCCTTTAGGAAGACACTCGAGATTTTTAAAAACTTACCACGGGGTGAAGAAAGAATTTTTTTGGGATGGCCTTAAATTTGATATTCAAAAGTTTGTGGAAGAATGTTTGGTTTGCCAGCAAAATAAAGTTGAGACAATTAAGACCATGGGTCTTGTACAACCGTTATCCATTCCAAGTCAACGTTGGGAGGATATTTCAATGGATTTTATCGTAGGTTTACCTCAGTCTGAAGGAAGGATTGTCATCATGGTAGTAGTTGATAGACTTACCAAGTATGAACACTTTTGTGCATTATCTCATTCATTTAAAGCAAGTACAGTTGCTACTGAATTATTTATGGAAACAATTCAAAAGCTACATGGAAACCCGAAGATTATTGCAAGTGATAGAGATCCCATTTTTACAGGAATTTTTTGGACGAGATTATTTTCTTGTTTGGGTAATCAACGAGCTCATAGCTCATCTTATCATCCTAAATATGATGGTCAAAAAAATATAGTGAGTAAATTTTTGGAAGGATATCTTCGTTGTTTTTTATCTGATAAGAAAGCACAACGAGTCAAGTGGTTACCTCTTGTTGAATGGTGGTATAACACTTCCTTCCATACTGTAGCGAAAATCACCCCATTTATGGCACTTTCTGGATATCATCCACCTTCCATCACATCTTCTTTAAGTGAAAATTATAGGGTTCAAGCAGTGGAAGATCACATCGAGCATCAAAAAGAAGTTCTCCAACTCTTAAAGGATAACCTAAATTTGGCACAAAATCGAATGAAACAACATGCAGATCAACATCTCAGTGAGAGAAATTTTGATGTAGGAGACTAGGTATTTTTACAGTTAAAACCATACCAACAAATGTCCCTCAAGCAAGCTAAGAAGGATAATAAATTATCGCCAAATTACTATGGTCCTTACAAGGTATTGCAAAAGATTGGTACTATGGCATACATATTGGAGCTTCCTGCTTCTTCGCAAGTGCATCCAATTTTCCATGTTTCATGCTTAAAGAAGGTTATAGGGGAAAAAATTCCAGTTCAAACAATATTTATAGAGATTGATGAGGAACGAAAAACCATATTGGAACCTGAAGCTATCACAGAAACAAGAACTCGACAGCTATGAAATCGATCAATTTTACAGTATCTCAAAGATTCTACATGGGAGGATGATAATTTTATACAGAAGCACCCAGAGCTACTCAAGCGTTGAGACACCACTTTTTTGAAGGAGAGGATCATGTTAGGTCCCTATATTAATAGTTTAGTCCCTTATTTTTGTTAGTGTAACCACCTTATTATTATTGTTATACCCATGTAACCCCCATACTGTTATTATTGTAACCTTACATTATTATTTTTAGGTCAGCTAGGATTACATTGTGGCCCAATGGACTCCTATATATAGAAAGGAGGTTTTTTCATTTGTATTATCCAAGAAATTTTCATTTATGTAATGTATTGGAGGTTTCCCCCTTGAAGTGGCTTATTTATAAGGAGTTTATCTCTCTTTTCTTCTATTTTTGGAGCTGGTTTCATAACATCAAGCCCTTCACGTATGAGGTACTTTGTGACATTGCTCCTCTTGATATTTCTGATGTATTATTAGGCCAAACATACTTGTGGAAGTGACATGTTGTGTATAAGTCTCGACCTCGCACTGTTATTGTTACTTTGGAAAATAAGCTATACATGACACCAGAGGTACCATCGCCTACTGCTATCTCTTTGGTTACTACAAATAATGCAGTAAGCCCATTTCCCGAACTAGGAAATTTGTTTTCCTGATGATATGCCCCCAGGGAAAGAAGAAGACTGTGGCCATGACCTCCAGACAGGGCTCATCTGCATGACAACAAAAAATGGACAAGGTTGTGGAGGAGGATGGAGACATCTTCACCTCACCCACAGGGTTCCTCTACACTGCCAAGTCAAGCATTCCATTGATATTACCCCAGGTGTGCTGCTACCCAATGGACCGATCTATCTGTGCTCTATTATGGAGAACGATGAAATCAAGAGGTAGATTCAGGAGATATGCAAAAAGGTCACATCCAGACAAGTTCATCACCCCGTAGGAGCCCGATCATGTTGGTACAGAAGAAGGACCAGACTTGGAGATTCCGTATTAACTATCAGGCACTGAACAAGATCACTGTATGCAATAGGTACCTAGTCACAAGGATTGATGACCTTCTGGACCAACTCCAAGGGGCAAAAAATTTCAGCAAGATCAACTTGAAGTCTAGGTATCACCAGGTACCAATCGAACCCTCTGATGTTTGAAGGACTGCCTTCAAAGCCAAGGAGGGTATTTTCAAATGGCTGGTCATGCCATTCAGGTTGACGAATGCTCCCGCAACCTTCATGAGGTTGATGGATGACATCTTGTGGCCATTCACCAACTCATTTGTAGTGGTGTACTTGGATGACATTCTGATCTTCAGCTAGACTTGGGAAGAGCACCTCCACCACATCTGACAAGTCCTCCGAACACTGCGACAACACAAGTTGTGTCCCAATTTGGAGAAATGCATTTTTGGCATGATGCAGGTTCAATATCTGGGATACATTATTGATGAAAGTGGGGTGCATGTGGATCCAACCAAGATCCAAGTCATTAAGGATTGGCCAGCCCCAACCACTCTAACAGAGCTTCGCAACTTTCTGAGTCTTGCTAATTTCTACCGTAGGTTCGTGTTGGGATTCCCTCATATCACTTGGCCCTTGAGTCAAGTCACCAAGGGAGGAGTGAAAGAAAAATTCTTTTGGTCAGAATCTCAATAAAATGTGTTCATAGAATTGAAACATCGCCTCTTTTCTGCCCCAGTGCTCACATTACTAGACTTGCAACAACCATTTGAGATCGAGATAGATGCCTTTGACTATGCTATTGGGGAAGTTCTTACTCAACAGGGGCATCCAGTGTCATATCATAGTGAGACATTGTCCGACACTGTTCACAAGTATCCCACTAATGACAAAGAAATGTATTCCATTGTGCATGCTTGTCGACAATGGAAGCATGACATTTTGGGGAAGAAAACAATCATCCACATAGACTACTAGCCCCTGTAGTTCATATGGACACAAGGGAATTTGCAGAACGATTGCCATCAGAAGTGGTCCACATATCTGTAATAGTTTCATTTGAACATAAAGTACAAGAAGAGTAGCACCAATAATGTTGCAAACTACCTCAGCCGACTGTTGATCATGTCGCTAACCATTGTTATCAACTCTTTTGGGCACGAGACTTCTAATTGGCCACTTCTCTATGAGAGCGATCCAGAATTTGGCCACACATACAAGGTACTCTTGGGGGGTACGCAAGTTCCAAATTTTCACCTCCAAGATGCACTGTTATGTCACCTGGGACACCTTTGTGCTCCTTCAAGTGAGCATGACAAGATGATATGGGAAGAACACTAAAATTGATTCGTTGGTCATTTCGTGGTCGAGAAAATAGTGGCAGTACTATAGAAGTATTTCTATTGGCCGAACCTTTGACGGGATGTTGGGAAGTACATCAGATCCTGCACTGCTTGCGTCATTACCAAACCGACCATCAAGAAGCAAGGCCTCTATACTCCACTACCTACCCCTAGTCGACCTTGGGAATCCATATCCATGGATTAAATGTCGGTCCTTCCTTCTACTAAGCATGGAAATGACTATGTTTTCATGTTCGTTGACAGATTCTTAAAGATGGCAATTATGGTGACCTGCAAGAATAATATCACAACAGAAGCCACTACTAAAATATTCTTTGAATGAATGTGGGTGCACTTTGGGATCCCAAATTATATCATATTAGATCGGGACAATAGGCTCCTCAGCACATTTTGGTCTAGCCTTTGGTCAATTCTGGACACGAAGCTCCGCAAGTCCACAACTTTCCATCCCCAAACTGATGGCCAGACAGAGGTCGTAAACATGATGTTTGTACACATTTTTCACATGTAAAATTCAAATAATCCACGCACATGGGATGAGAGCCTCCCCTATGTACAACACAGTTATAACTGGGATCTACACAGCTCAACTGGCCAGATCCCCTTTCAGGTGGGCTTGGGATTCCAACCACTATGTCCCATTGATGTAGCCATGCCATCTGCGGCTACTTAGGCTGATTTGGTTCATGTCCAGTCTAAAGATGACAAAGGGAACAAGTTCATCAAGCATAATCAACACATTCACCAATAGGTCCATGAAATATTGGACAGAGCCAATGCTAAGTACAAGAAATGACATGATCAACATCGGGTGCCACACAACTTCCAGGTGGGTGACAAAGTGTGGCTACATTTGCAGAAGGAGTAACTCACTGGACCCCAACGCAAGATTTTTCCACTCTGATATGGGTCATAAACCATCACCAAGGCTATAAGGAACAATTCTTTCGAGCTCAATATTCCACCATTCCTTGTTCTGCACCCAGTATTCAATGTGGATCGCCTTCTTCCCTACTTCCCACCTCTACTAGACACCTCTGACATTGCAGAAAAACTCACACCAATAGAGTTAAACCCAGAATACATGGAACAGACCACCATAAATTGTATCATGGAAATTCAAATCAAGAACACTCACCAATAGAAGATCCAACTGTATCAAGTTGTCAAAGCTAGTCAACTCCTACACCAAGGCAAGTGGTTCACTAGGGACCAAGTTCAGTAGAAGTTTCCTCATCTCATGGAGGAACTCAATGAAATGGGGACCATTGCTTCCTAAGGGGGGAGGAATGATACAGGTTTATACTGGTGGCCACTCACCTATTCCACTTGGGGCCCCACCATTGTCTCTTTTAGTTTTTCAGTTTCGACACAACTTCCTATTTTTAGCAGTTTTTCGAGTCTTGAACTTGGAGCCGTTTTGAGGCCCTAAACGATGTTTTTGGGAAAATCGAGAGAAAAATGGGTCGATGGACTAATTTTTCTCACACATAATTTTAATCCTCGAATAGATCTTTCTAACGAGGTATATTGCGCGTCAAATGGATATCCTATGCCAAAGTTACGTCCCCGAGAAGTTGAAACACCAATTTACCCAAACGGGGCTCATAGTTTTAGCGATTCATCTCCTAGGGTTAAGGTTTTGGATGTTTAGGGTTTTCCATTGTTTCTAAATAATAAATAGTCCCTCTACCCTCATTTTAACACAATTCAGAGGACTGTAGCCACCACATCTATTCTCATAGATAAGCTACCAGCGCCCTAGCTTGTTTATTTCCATTCTTTCTGTAAGCAAATTTCAGTTATTTGATATTAATGAAATGAGATGTTATTTCTGCTAGATCTTTGTATTTATGGTTATATGTGTATTATATTTCATTCTTGCATAAATCCAAATCAATAGACATCAAACCAAGCATTGGCAGTAGCATAACTTCCTCTTGGATATCACCATGCTTTCTTCAGAAGCAAAACATAGTCTCATGTAGAAACTAACCTGTTAGACTCCTGTAATTTACAGTATCACAAGGTATCTGGGTATCTCATACAAGAAAATTATCATATTTTACATAAATTTCAATATTCAAGTGATTTCCAACCAAAAATATAAAAAATAAATAAAAAGAAAAAGAAAACAAGGTATGAAAAATAGAGAAAAAGAGAAAGAAATAAAACCCCAAAATATGTGATACTGAAAGTGATGGAAATAAAAATTCCACGAATTTTTAGATAGGTTGGTTCAATCATATAGTTTAATAATGATTTTAAAATCTTGAATTTTTTTTGAGAGGTTAGAAAATAAGGATTTTCCAAACTGTTTAATCTTGGCATATCAGTAGATAGGTAGAGAAATGAAATTGACTCAACAGTTTAATCTGAGTCAATAAATGATGTTTTAGGGTTTGCAAGTCCAAATGCAGCTTGGAAAAGAACAAAAAATGTTATATTTGTAGTTTGGGTAGGTAGAGGCGAAGAAAATAAAGAACGGGGAAACATGCAATTTTTCCTATAGAGTGCAGTTTAAAGGTCTCATGTTTTCTATGGTCGAAGGAGAAAAATTAAAGGACAAACGATGTTTGTATTCTAAAAGTTTGGACAAGGGGTGTATTTTAAAGTTCAGTAATTGATCTGTATTCAAAAGCTTTATGGCATATTTTATGTCATTTTCCATTTTATCCTAAGTCACAAACTTTCTATTTACCCTTATCCTAACCTCTGAAACATTAAACTCCCTATTGGCCCTCGTTTTTTTATCTCTTTTTGTTTATGAAAATACACTTTATTTTCCATAATATCCATCTATACACCATAATATTCATGCCATTTTTCCTAATAAATTCATATACAGGTATTTAAATTATTTTTTTCAATTCTTATCAGTTTTTATAAAAAATCAATTTTAAGTGCATTTTTGGACCAGATCAGAAATTCCCATAATGGCCTCATGGTTTGCATATTTGCAAGACAATTGGACTTGAGTTGGATATATTTCTAGAAATATTGGGAAATAAGATTAAATTTACACCTTTTGGTTCATTCAAACTGAGCTTTAAAAGGCCCGGTTAAAGGCAGTCAAACAATACCTGTTTTTATGGAAGATCCCTAAGAACTAGGTCAAATTTCTTATATTATGGGATTTTACAGATTTTGATGGATCTGATGGATGAATTATACCTGATTGGATAAGATAAGGATATCCATGGCTATAGGAGGCATTTAATATTAATTTGATGCATATTTTATCTATTTAAGCCTCAGACTTTGAAGGCATTGATATGTAGAAATTGTATGACTTAACATTATTATTTCTGAGACTTTGGAGAGTTAATTGAAGATCTGTTATATTTCATTTGCTGCTATTATATGCTTATTTCTTGACTTAATTTTTATTAGCTGAAAACACTTTTAGAGTGCGAGGCAAGGGTGGAGGGCCCCACAACGAGATAAGTGCACTTTCTAATTATTTGTAGTTGAAGTTTATGAACTATTTTGTTCTATTCTTAACTTTTTGATTAGATATATGTTGATGTTTTATGAATTTTGATGAATCTAATTATCATTTTTATTCTACATATGAAAGGACAATCAAATGTTTAAGTTAAACATTCTTTCTATCCGATTAAGATCTTAAGCTAGAATTCATCTTTTCTTGCTTTTTAATGCTTTTTTGAATTCCTGTTTTCTAACAATAGTATTATTGATGAGTGAATATATGATGAAGGAAAACCAGGATCTCTTCAGTTAAGAGCCTCTTCAATTATTGTTTCATGCATATTAATCTATTGCTCAATTAGTGGTTTTTGATTTCTAATTCACGAAGTAATCTTGTGAGAGAAGGACAGACAAATATCTTAAGTTAGGAGATTCCTCTGTTGCTGATTGCGTACTTGAATTTAGAAATTATTTAGTTTAGATTTATATTTGTAATATTCATTTCCTTAATCATTGATAAATCATCTTCTAACTTGATCATAGCTGAAACCCATATACCTTGGAGACGATTCTAAGTCTTGCTAGTCTGGATTGATAATAAATACTTGTGTTTGTTTACCTATTAAACAACACAACATTTTGGCATCATTGTGATGCGAGCGGAGCTGCACAAACCCCGAGAATCTTTCCAAGATTTGCATATAAAAATGCATCTCAACATTTACACCAGAATTGAGATCTTAAGTCCGAAATTTCATACATTTCCCAATTGCGAAGCATCATATGGTTCACAACTTGGAACCAACCATCTTCATACAAAAATTTCCTCATGAATTGAAACTTATCAAAACATAAGATTCAAAGCTTAGATTATTACATGCATCTTTTATCATTCCCAATCCAATTAATTATCGGTCTCATCATTCGGACCCATTCACGTCTCATACACCATCAGAATTACATTCACATATCTTGGATTCAGTAAATTCAATGAAACAATGCGCCCATGTTTTAATATTCAATTTGACATTATTTTAATCAACGAAAGACTTGGACTTGTCCTTACTCAATGCGCCCTTCGAACCTTGGCAAAATATTATACATTCCAATGTCCCCATAACCAAACACTTGTCTTCATTTCAATGTGTTCAATTTAACATTTGTCGAATCCCAAATTTTATGCACCCTAGTTTTCTATATTGACCATAATACTATCCGCACTTCAAATCTATTGTGAATAGTTAATAAGCTTTTAAATTCACCATTCATAATATTCACACACCAACTTCCTGCTAGGGTGACCATGAAAAAGCCAGAATTCAGTTAAAATCAAATGCCAGAACTTCATACTTACCCAAAGCTGCCTTCAACGAATTTTCCAGACTTATATTTCTGCATTCTCCAGCGTTTACTGTTCAACGATTTACATTAAATTTTCAACACAAACTTAGATCTTCGACCGCTGATCCCAAACTGCAATTCGATTCAGAATTTTCGTTGTTTTTACATTGAATCGGCTCCTGCAAACGCTGTCCCTCAATTCAACACGGTCGCTCCTGCAAACACTTTCTTTCACAAATCGATGTCAATTTTACAAACAAATCATTCCTTCATGTGGTAGCATGGATCGAATACAATCAGAACCGATCTTCCTCCATTTTGAAATAGAATCGGAACTCTCGGTCTCCATTGAGAAAATGCCGCAGTGATAAATTCAATATGGTTTCAGCGAATCAACATTGTTAATTCCGTCAATTTCTAGTCTGTAGATTCTAACACAGGTCAAAATCGAATTTTGCAACCGATCTATCTTTTCCTATGCATTTGAATTCTGCAATTCCAATTCATGACTTATCATATTTGACCACAACATAACCGTGGTTAATTTCTCCAAACATCGCTCTCCGTTCAATACAACAATTTATGAACAGTCAATACGTTATTCCATTCCATGATTTTTTTAGACTATTTCCATATTGAATTTCCATTTCACTTAATAACTCTCATAATCGAATTCAATTCTGCATTCATATATATAATAACCAGAACTAGACCTTCTGCCGTCCTCAATAAAAGAAGTCAAAAACCCCGTCGATTCTCCATTTAAATCTTCTCACACAGGTTTAACGCATTCAATGATCATTTGTCTATGATTTTAAGGATTGTGGTACTCAGATAAATCCTATGTTGATTAACAAAATCGATGTTGTTCTATATCACTGTGCGCAGATAATAACAGTGGTTGCATTCTCAAAAAGCCAGAATTTTGTACATAGAGATTTCCATTGAAATGTTATGAGCAAACATAACTTAACAATACAGCTTCCTTCAGTCGATCTTTCCAACGATCGATACCTCAAAACCATACAACTTTCACAATCAATCAACCAATGTATATATATAATCTGAAATAAAACAAATTACTTACAACTATTATTGGCCAGATATTCCAGATCTGTGGCCCTTTATAATCTACCTGAAGGCTCGCAAGCAGAAACCCTTGCTCACTTTTCACACTCTTCAACTATTCAAGTGTATTTTTATTCACAAAAACCACTCCTATTTATACACAAATAATGCATTTAATTCACTCAAAATATCTCTCCACCTAATCCTCAACTAATCCCATACATAGAAATCCTAATCCCAAATTTTGCTCCTAAACTATTTCTCTCATATCCTTTTATTTATTAAAAGAATATTTACATAATCCTCACTTTTCATAATTATCTCCTATTTTATTAAAAATAAAAAATTAATTAATAAAATATTAAAAATTGTCACACCCCCTTTTCTAACATATTTACAAATGAAAAATGCCCTTGATGCTCCTGCATCACATTGCCTAGGAAGAATATTTCAAAATGGTCAATTAGGAAGATAAAAAGATAAAAAAAATATAAAAAACATCAAAAAACACAAAAGCATAGTTTTTCTTTAAAGTTATGTTTCTTTATGCCTAGAGATAGAGATCTAAAGGGTATATTTGTAAAACAAAACCCCCCAAAAACTCATTCATCCATAGGACTAACAACACCAGTTGTTGGAAGACCTACTATAGAAGACTTAGAGGAAAAACATAGATCGGAAACCTCATATTGAAACACTGCATATCTTTGAAAAAGAAATGGCTGAATAAGGGAAGGATCAAATAGGATAAACATGACTCTTGAACAAAGACTTGAATACGAAAGAAAACAAAGGGAATGGAGAAGAAAAATGGAGGAATAAAGAAAAATTGAGGAAGAGAGAAAGACAGAGGAATACAGAAGAGCAGAAGCACTTAGAAGGATAGAAGAAGAAGCAAGAAGAGAAAATCAAAATAGAAGAACACATGAAAATGAACAAGAAAATAACAATGATTAGGAAACTAATTTTATCTTTCCAATATTAGATGCAAGAAAAATATTAGGAGAAGAAATAAAAATGAAAAATATTCCACCTTCTATATTTTGTAAGTTCTATGGAATGTCAACAGAAGATCTTGATGCATTCATGTTTGAGTTTTATATCTTGTGTATAACTTATGGATATACAGATGATACACACAAGCTTCGAATTTTTCCTGCTACTCTGAAAGTAGCAACCTTGAAATGGTTTATGGGATTAGGAGAACATACAATTGCTTCTTAGGATGAAATGAAGAAATTTTTTCTTAAAAAGTATCAAGCTTACTGTAGGGCTAGAGATTCAAAATAAGAAATTTCTATAATGACACAACAAGAAGACGAAAGTTTGGAAGAACATTTGGAAATATCTCTTCACAATTTACAGAAATCCAAACATCATTCTCTAATTCCCGATGCCATCCGTACAATATTTATTAAGGGTATCAGAGATGAATATTTAGACATCCTTAATGTGATAGGAAAAGGAGATATCTCCAATTTACCATTTGAAGAAATTGTTGAACTCTGTTAGAAATACTCTAGGGGAAGAGAAAAGAGTGGAAAGAGAGATATTTCATCAAGAGCTTCCAAATCTGCAGCAAGTGCAGTAACAAGAGCAGAAATTGGAAGTTTACTAGAAAATTTCTAAACAAATCTCTTGAGCACTTTGGGAACACAAGTATATGTCTTAAAAGTTAAGAAAGAGAAGGAAGAACAAGATGAAATCTTAACAATATTTTGTCCAAAGTGTAGGCAAAAACATCCACTTAGGAAATTTCCTTTGTAAGGCATACAAGTGTGTGGACTATGCACAGAAAATCATGCAACAGAAAACTGTCCCAAATTAAAAGAGTTGTAAGTGGAAGAAGTGCAAGGAGTAGATTCTCTTTACTATATGGAACCTAGGAGACCTTGGCAACCAAGGATGCCTCAACAGTTCTCTAAAAAAAACCCCAAAATTTTCAATATCCTCAAAATTCATGGAAAACTCCAATGCCATGGTAGGCTTGGCCTCCACAACAATATCAAAATCAACCTGCAAAAGGTTGGAGGGGATATGGTTATGGACACTAGCCACATTAGCATATGTATCCTCAACAGTATCAATATCAAAAACCATACCCTATACAACCATTTCCTCAATACCAACAATTATATCAACATCAACCAATGACATTTCCATCCCAAAATCAACCAATGTTAACTCAACCTCAGCAGCTTCAGCTACCTACTAACTAACCACCTCCTAGACCAACATAATTTCCAGCTCAGTTAGTAGCTAATCCAAGTAACAAGGTGGATAGACCAGCATACCATGTGGAAGAGGCAACATATTATCCTACTTATTCTATTCTTCCCATACAATATGTCCACCTAAGGTCTGGGAAGGCATTACAGAAAAATTCTCCTCTGATAATAGAAGAACATACTGAACAAGGAGAACAAAGTCAACAATCTCAACCATAACAAAAAATTCAGAAAGGTAAATCTATTATGAATCAGACTCCACCATATCCAGAAAGATTAATACAACAGAAAAACCTCAATATAGCTGCCTGAATTTGATATTCTGGATGAATTGAAGAACACATATGTTAAAATTCCTTTGTTTCAGGCAATTAAAGATATTTTGATATATGAAAAAACAATAAAGGAATTATGCATTAAGAAATATGGCAGAAGAAAGAAAGATCAATCTAAAATCCAGGTAATTAGAATTTTAGCTAGTCTCATGTATACAAATACAACCATTAAAAAATATTTTTATCCAGGGATTCCTATGGTTACCATTTCAATCAACAAATTTTCAATCCCAAACACTTTAATAGACTTGAGAGTAGCTATAAATGTTATGACAACAGAGACTATGAAACATTTAAATCTGAACAACATTAGACCTACTGCTACAGTCTTAGAACTTGCAAATAGATCTAAATTTGTACCAGAAGGTATATTGGAAGATATCATTATCTCACTGGATTCATGGGAGTATCATGCAGACTTCTTGATTTTGTAGCCAAAAACAAATTTAGGAGGGCATCCCTTAATTTTAGGCATACCATGGTTAGCCACTACATATGCTTACATTGGATGCAGGTCAGGAAGTATGATTATTTCACATGGAAATGAAAAAAACATGTTACATTTTATCCTCCCATTCAACCTCCTTCTTTAATATCATGGCTTGATGAAGAGGGAAAAAGGAGCTTCAATCTGTTCTTAGTATTAATCAAGTTTATAATTTTAGAGAGGAGGAAGAAAATGAGGACTTATTAGATATTTTCATCTCGATACCAAACATATATTAGCAGCTTAGAATAACTCAATACGAAGTTTCAAGTCACCTTTTAAGTCATTTTTTTCAGGAAAAAAACACTATACAACCATTGAAAAATACATTTGAAATTATTTTTCCTGTTAATTCAATTACCAATTCAAAGAGAAAAATCATTGAGATCAGTCCTAGGAGAAGTTTGAATATTGGTAATAACTTACAATCATCACAAGATCAAGAGCTAATAACATTGTTACAAAAATACTCAAAAGAATTTTCCTTGGATTACACAGACATGCAGGGGAACCATCCGAAAAAATGTATCCATCACATTTACACTGATGATCAAATTAAACCTGTAAGGCAACCACAAAGAAGGATGAACCCTATGATGAAGGATATAGTGAAAGAAGAATTACAGAAACTGTTACAAGTTGGATTTATCTATCCTATTTCAGATAGTTAATGGGTTTCACCATTAGTTGTAGTACCTAAGAAAAATGGAAAGTGGAGAATTTTTGTAGATTACAGATAACTCAATAAAGCTACATTAAAGGATCATTTTTCTTTACCATTTATTGATCAAGTGTTAGATTCATTAGCTGGAAAGAAATTCTTTTCATTTCTTGATGGATTTAGTGGGTACAATCAGATAAAGATAGGATTGGAAGACCAAGATAAGACAAAATTTACATGCCCATGGGGAAGATATGTATACAATGTATTACCCTTTGGTTTATGTAATGCACCTGCTACTTTTCAGAGAGCATTCCTTGCAATCTTTGTTGATTTGATTCATGAGTGTGTAGAGGTTTACATGGATTACTTCATTATATATGGTGGAACATTTAATGATTGTTTACGAAATCTTGAAAAAGTATTGAAAATATGCATAGAGACAAATCTATAACTCAGTAATGAAAAATATTTTATGATGTTGACTGAGGGAATAGTGTTGGGACACCATATTTATTCTTCAGGAATCAAGGACCTAGAAAAAAATCAAGTCATTGAGAATTTAATACCAGCGACAACACAAAAAGAAGTTAGAAGTTTCTTGGGTTATGGAGGCTACTATAGGAGATTTATTGAAAATTTAAGTAAAATAGCTTTTCCATTATTCATGTTACTTGCGAAAGATGTGGAATTCCAATGGACAAATAATTTTCAAAATGCCTTTGAAAAATTAAAAGAAAAATTGTCAATTGCACCCATTCTTCATGGACCTAATTGGTCTTTTCCATCTCATATTTCAACTGATGCATCTGACACTTCTATCGAAGCATCACTTGGACAGAAAGAGAATTAGTTTAATTATGCCATATATTTCATAAGAAAAAACTTAACACCGACAGAATTGAACTACACTGTTATAGAAAAATAAATGTTAGTTGTAGTACATGTAGTTAATAAATTTATCAATCACAAATGGAAAAATAACTAGATGGCTGTTATTAATGCAATAATTTAACATTACTGTGCAAGATCGACCAGACAAGGATAATCAAGTTGCAGACTTTATATCAAGACTTCATTCACCTAGTGATCCAAATCCAGTATTAGATAATTTTCCAGATGAACATCTATTTTCTATAAATGTCAAAACTCCATGGTTTGCAGATATATCCAACTATTTATCATCTGGCATCCTACCATATCATTACATAAATAAATAGAAAAGAAGGATAATTAGAGAAAGTTCTAGATATAGTTTGTTCAATGGTGATCTATTTTATACTGGTGCTGATATAATAATTAGAAAATATGTTAGAGAATATGAGATTATTCATATTTTGAAAGAATTTCATGACGAGCCATGTGGTGGTGATTTTGCAGATAAGCAAAAAACATACAAAGTGCTAAAACTTGGTTACTACTGGTCAGCCATCTTCAAATACTCCAAGGCCTATGTGAAGAGATGTGATAGTTGCCAAAGAATTGGAATACCAGTGGCATCAGATGAAATGCCATTAAAGCCACAAGTGCTTATTGAACCATTTGAGCAGTGGGCTCTTGATTTTGTGGGACAAGTCAACCCTCCATCAAATGGAAAGAAGTACATCCTTGTGTGTACATATTATGTAACTAAGTGGGTGGAGGCCAAGGGAGTAGCACGGGAAACAAAAGATATTGTTATGTCTTTTCTATTTGAAGATATATTTGTAAGGTATAGAGTTTTGAGATAGATAGTAACTAACCAAGGCACATAGTTCACATCAAATCTTGTTTGAGATCTTACAGAGAAATACAAGATCAAACACAAAAAATCAACTCTATATCATCCTCAAGAAAACGTACAAGTGGAATCAACAAACAAATTTCTAGAGAACATCATGACAAAGAATGTAAAAATGAATAGAAAGGACTAGTCATAGAAATTAAGAGATGCAATATGGGCATATAGGATAACATGGAAAAAAAAAACTAGGTTCAGTCCATATCAGTTGGTGTATGGAAAAGAAGTCCTATTACCCATATAATTTCAAATACATACATTCAATCTAGCAGCATAATTGGGGATGGAATTATTTGAGGCACAACAACAAAGAGTCATAGAATTAAATCAACTGGATGAGATACGAGTAGTAGAACACACATCTCTTGTGCAAGAACAAAGAATTAAATGGCATGATTGATTCATAAAGAATAAAGTGTTTCAAAAGGGAGATTGGGCACTATTTTTCGACTCCAATTTTAAAGATTTCAAAGAAAATTTTACAACTCATTGGCTTGGGCCATATGAGATTGAAAAAATATTTGACAATGGAGCTGTAAAGATAAAACAATTGATGAGGCATCTATTTCATTTGTCGTTAAAGGACATAGGCTTAAAGTTTATAATAAGCCTATAAATAAAGAATATTTTATGAGAAAAATTTCAACAGATATTGATCTAGAACTAATGGGACATATTAACAATATGCCTCCCATAATTCCAGCAGAAGAAAAAGAATAAAAAAATTATAAATAAATAAATAAAATAATAAAAGAGTTTGGTTGTGAAAATCTAGGAAATTGGCACAATAAAAGCTCGAATTCATATCGGAAAACCAACTTGTTTGGCCAGTATGAATTCTCTTTTTGTTTTGATTTTAATTCAGTATGATTTTTGCAGATTTACCCTTCGAGACATGTCAGACTTGAGGACAAGTCTTAAGATCAACAAGGGGGAAGTGTGTAATAAAACTATGTAAATAGTTTAAGCAGTTGAATTGAAGAAGGAATTTGAATTACAAGTACAAAGAGACCTATGTCATTACGAAAAAATAATTTTAAAACATTGTTGCCAATTACACCAGAAGGGACCTGAAAAAAACATTTCATAAGGGACCTGACCTACATCAATATTGAAGATCATGATAGAAGGGACTTGAACTGTCAAAATTAAACATACAAAAGGGACCTGAACAACATCATTCCGAATCAATAATCATATGCAAAGCAGAAATAAGTCTATACATAGTCAGGAAGAGCCATCGTTATAAAAAAACACAATGTCGACCATCATTAACATCAAATGGTTTGAGGGAATAAAAGTATAGTAAGAAAAATATTTATCTTAAAATTTCAATTTTTTTGAAAATATTCTAGAATTGTTAAAGCTAATTTAGTACTGGATTATTCATTTTATTTACCTACATTTTTGTCACCTACATTCTTATCCCTATTTTTATCCATATCCACACCACTATCCTAATCATTTAATAAACATTCCATAACCCTACATATTTCCTATCCATACCATAATAACCCTACTTTTTGTAAACAAAAATATCATAAACAAAAGGCTTAGAATCGAACCTTTGTTGGACCTACAATAAACAAACAAAAGGTTAGTTTCATTGTAAATATTTTATTTTAAAAATATGACCATTCCATTGGTCATTTTTAAAATTAAATAAAATACAAAACCTAAAGTTTAAATCATATGATAGCGCACTATTAAAATTTCGAAAACAAAAATGAAAATGCAAACTATAGTGTTGAAAGCGCAATCATAAATATGATTACAAGCTAAGGTAATGGAGCAGAAATGTAATCACAATGCAAAAAATGAAATGCATATGCAATAAACTAACATAAGTATGATGCTATGAAATGACAAAACAATGAATGGCAATGATGCATATGATATGGATGGACGAAATATGGAGAAGCAGTGATGCATGTACAATGGTTGAACGGAAATATGATGGTGCATATTTCATGAGGCATGATGCGTTTCGATGGAGAGAGGAATGCAAACATAGTGATCAGCACAAGCCATGAGAATGAAACATAAGGAGGACTGTGTAATAAGTAGATCCGAGGACGTGATGTACACTATGGAGCCATCATACCAAATCAGTAAGGAAAGGTAAGACAAAGAGGTACGAGTCAAGCGGTCGATGAATGGTCAAACAAATTCAAAATGCAATATTACAAACCCTGTGTAAACTGTTGAGAGAAGAACCTCCACCATTCTAAGACCTAAAACTACTTAAACACTGTGTGTTTTTCACCATCATTGCCCTTCGTAGGTTCAGTGAGTGAAGGAATGATGTGTAATCAAAGCACACATCCAAGAAACTTTGTGAAAAAAAAATTAAGAAGAGAAGACAAGGGGGAGCTGTGAGGAAAATAGAGGAAATTTAACACAACAAAGAGAGCAAAAGATAAAGCAGTGAGAAGGACAAAGGTATAAGGAGAGTTGACTGAGATTTCGAGCCAACATATCTGGCAAATGTGTCAAGCAAGCACGTTGTCAAGAGGCAAGGATCCCGTGAAGAAACAGGTAAGAGAAAACCCAATTTTTCTTGTTTAAAACAACGATTATTCATATGAGTAAATCTTGGGATTGTTGAGTAAACTGTGAGTTATAATTGGAGTCCTTCTGCCACAATTTTCAGCTTGTCATTTTCTTATGATACGTCACTGCCACCACTCACAAACGCTCTGCCGCCAGTCAACACAAAATCCTTTGTTGATTGAATGAGTAAATGTTTGAGATATTAAGCGAGATTTTGATAAGTTGGCGTTTCTTGAAACACAAGAACTCTAATCAAAATAAAAGAAAAAAATCATGAAGATCACTGAAAAACATGTAAACTTGGAAAATGTCTTCATATAAAGTCTTCAATTTCAATTTGAATGCAAGTAGAGAATGGAGTGTTTGATTTGAAATACACAGTGAATTCGTTTTGAATGGGTTGTGTAGTAAATTCATTTCATTTTCATACTCAGCGAGATAATTAGAACCAATATTTATGGTGAATGTTTCGTTTAAAAAGCATAGTCAACTTGTTTTTGTATAACAGAGAGCAGAGTTTGGTGAATTTCGAAGATACAGTGAACTCATTTTATGAGAATTCTTAAGGAAACAGTGAGCCATTTTCCAAAAAAATTCTTACATAATAGAGATCTTAGATTAAATATAATTCTTTTCCTTGGAAGAAGAAGGAATTATATGAAATTGAAGACATTGTTGTATAATTTTTTTTTTTTACACAGTCAAACAAAAGATGGAAAAATCTACAATTAGAGGAAGAGGATTTTTATTTTGAAGAGACATAAAATCAAATAAGGAGAGTAGATTAATAAAAACACTATTTTTTTAATGTTTTTATAAACTTCTCTACATCAAATATTTATGTATGTAGAAGCAGTAAGCTCACTTCTTTCAATAAAACAGAGGAGTGGTTTCACTTACTTGACAAAGGCAACAAATAGAGGTAAGATTCACTACTATGATGATATCTAGCACATGAATTTTTGTTTTTCAAAAATGAAGTTGATGACAGTAGGGGGGTATATTTAATGGTTTTCATAGAACATGACATCAAGAACAGAGCGTAAATACTTTAATATTGAACATTGGGGTAGAGAGAGTTGAATAACTTTATCATTCAGGCTTAATAGGCTTCCTTTAGAAATTCAAAGAGCGTAATAAAGATATTACAAGGAATTTTATAAACATTAACTGCAAACAAGATCAAACTATGGTGGGTAGTTTACACATTCCCTTAACTCGAGAATAAATTTCTCAAGCCCCTAGATTTTCCATTATCAGGTGAATATTATCACCAAGGGTTTCTTTTTAAGGACAAGGGATGGACCTTCTTCTTGGAGAAGAAGAGAAAGGGATCCTTTGATAGGACAAAGGGGATTCCCAGCTAATGGTTCAATGAACCTTGGGCTAAGTTAGTACTGATAATCCAAAAATTATTCACTTGTGATAGCAGACATATCATAGTGCACCTATACCACATTAGGTTGCTACAACATATCAAGGGAGACATAAGAATTAACTTGTTATACTTATTATATAGAAACTTGATGAGGATGATTGAAAATGTGAAATATGAAACCAAACCTAAGGAGGCCCAAATTCATCATCAATGACTCATAAAAATCATTTTTGATTACTAGTTTAGGACTAAGGGTATGATTTTGAAAGATTTCCTAATGCATAATAAATTTGTAGAGCAAGCCATAGAAGACAAACTCAAACCAGTGCAAGAAACAAGGATATAGTGAATTCACCTCTCTATCCAAAAACCAGATCTAAGAAGCAACATGAAACAGTCATGGTAGATGGGGAAACATCATTCTTGACCATTTCTAGGAGATAAAGAAAGAGGAATTCAGCAGATAGAAGCAACAAAGAAAAGAGCCATCAAATCATCGAGACATCTCCCTTGACCAAACAAGCCAATGAAATTCTTGAGAGATTGCAACAGGAGGTTTATGAAAATATAGTAGAAATAGGTTCATATTTTTACAATGAATATATTGAGGCTACTTCAGTTGCTAAATACACCAATGAGGAAGAAAAAGACCAAAACCTTAGCAGGATCAAAGAGTTAACTGATAACTTGGAGGTAAGCAGGATAATGGAAAGGCGCCTAAAAAGAGAAAATGAAACATATAAGAAAAATAATGAAAATTTAATTAAATAAAATGAGAAGCTAAGTGATGAAATGGGAAAATTGAAAGCCAAGAACAATCTTCTTTACATACAAGCATTTAGGTAGCTTAAGGAGAAAAATTCTTGGAAGGTCAAATTTGAGAAGCAGAAGGTCAAAGCCTCAATATACAAAGAAGAATAGTAAAAAGGTATGGACTCTCTTTTACATGAATCACAATAGGAAGCTTCAGGCTCAGGAACATGATCAACATCAGATTTCACAAGGTCGAAAAGGAAAAATCAAGCAACGAGGACATGCTTGAACATCAACTTGGGGGAGATGTTGGCCCTTGTTTTTTATCTCCTTTTGTTTATTAAAATACACTTTATTTTCCATAATATCCATCTATACGCCATCATATTCACCCCATTTTTCTCAATAAATTAATATACAGGTATTTAAATTAAGTTTTTCAATTCTTAGAAGTTTTTTTTAAATTTCAATTTTAAGTGCATTTTTGGACCAGATCAAAAATTCTCGTAATGGCCTCATGGTTTGAATATTAGCAGGAAAATTGGACTCGAGATAAATATATTTATAGAAATATTGGGAAATAAGGTTAAATTTACACCTGTTGGTTCATTCAAACCGAGCTTTAAAAGGCCCGGTCAAAGGTAGTCAAACAGGACATGTTTTTATGGAAGATCCCTAGGAACTTCAAATTTATTATTTTATGAGATTTTCCAGATTTTGATGGATCTGATGGATGAATTTGACCTGATTGGATAATATATGGATATCCATGGCTATAGGATGCATTGTAGATGAATTTTTTGCATATTTTATCTATTTAAGTCTCAAACTTTGAAGGCATTGATATGTAGAAATTGTATGACATAACATTATTATTTCTGAGACTTTGGAGAGTTAATTGAAGATCTATTCTATTTCATTTGCTGCTGTTATATGGTGATTTATTTACTGAATTTTTAGTATATGAAATCACTTTCAGTGTGCGAAGCACGGGTGGACGCCCCCCACATCGAGCTAAGTGCACTTTCTAGTTATTTGTAATTGCAGTTTATGAACTAGTTTGTTTTATGCTTAACTTTTTGATTAGATATATGTTGATTTTTTATGAGTGATAAGGAATCTAATTATCATTCTTATTCTACATATGAAAGGACATCAAATGTTTAAGTTAAACATTCTTTCTATCTGATTAATATCTTAAGCTAGAATTCATCTTTTCCTGCTTTTTAATGCTTTTCCGAATTCCTGTTTTCTAACAATGGTATTATTGATGAATGAATCTGTGATGAAGGAAAACCAGGATCTATTCAATTAAGAACCTCTTCATTTATTGTTTCATGCATCTTAATATATTGCTCAATTAGTGGTTTTTTATTTCTAATTCATGAAGTAATCTTGTGAGAGAAGGACAAATAGATCTCTGAAGTTAGGAGATTATTTTGATGTTGATTGCATACTTGAATTTAGAAATTATTTAGTTTAGATTTATATTTGTAATATGCATTTCCTTAATAATTGATAAATCATCTTCTAACTTCATCATGGTTGAAACCCATATACCTTAGGGATGCTTCTAAGTCTTACTAGCCCAAATTGATAATAAATACTTGTGTTTATTTACCTGTTAAACAACCAAACGCTCCCTATCCTCTAAGTCCTAAAATATACCACCCGTCACATATATTCCTCGACCCCACCATCACATCACAATTCATATCTGCACTAACCACCCCCCATATTCCCATCATCTCCGCACACCTCCTCATCATCCGATGACCGTCATAGCATTCCCCCCCCCCCCCCCCCCCTAGCCTCCGAACGTTAACATCAAGGGGGTGGGGGAGGGGGTCTGAAACCAATGGTATTCAATACCTCGTCTATCACTACATGTTGTGCCTGGATCATTTCGTACCCCTTTAATCCATTACCACTTACTGCCGGGACCCCCTTCCAAAAATCTGTTCCCACCACAATCCAAACCACCATTCCTTCGACCGTTTAATTGATTTTTATCTTGTGCTGTTGCGCCACGAATTTTCCTACCTGTCCTCTCCATCCAATAAAATCTGCCACCACCAAATACCTTTTAATGCATTTAATTGGTTGGGGGCCATTATCTAGTGGGCCCGCTACACATCAAATGGTCGCCCAATCACTTGATAAAACACAATATCATGACCGAGTGGCAAGGTTTACTGTGCTATTGCGTTAAAACATGCAGGTTGTAAATATTGTAGAGAATTCACGACAAATATTGGTGAAGCAAAGCCCCAATGATCAAACAAAAGATTACTAGTTCCCTGCAAGACTGTTCACTATCCCCTTTTTATTTCTCCCCTCCATATTCTGATCTACAAACAAGTTCCCCCTCTCCGTTCCCTTCTCCTTTCAATCCCTTTCTATTGTAATAGTGAAAAAACACAGTGATTCAATCACAGAAGACAAAATTCCTCCTAAGAAAGATCAATATCCACTCAATCCTATGGTATACCCTCAGGTGGACTTGGATAACATAGCTCTAGCTGATAAGGATTATAAAATCCATGAGACTGAGTCAGAATCCGATCTCCTCGATGTCTACTGCTGGATCGAGGATAAATTACTTGATGAGGTTGATGACATTGGCCTTTGGGAAACTAAATTTCCATACTATATTTTCCCCAAAGCCAATAACTTCCCAGAATTCATTAGAAAGTGCCATAGAACCATAGTCACCCGAATAGGAGAAGCTATATTTACCATTAATTCCCAATCAATCCAACAGATGATGCAGGCCCCCACTGCTGTAGAAACCATTCACTTCTATCATGAAGCTTTTGGAGAATTATATTAGAAACTAGAATTTACCAGCAGAGCTAAAATTTATATCTCTTCATGGCCACTAATGCCCCAATGCCCAAAATAAACCCTCCAAATCCTACATCCACTTTCTCTGGTAGGACCTAACAGATTTTCACTGTCTTGTCCTATTTACTAGGGTATCATACATACCAGTGGGTTGATGAAGCTATGATAGGTTTATTGTCTATACTTCTAGCAGATTCTAAGCCCTCTATCATGTTTAATTTTTCATAATTCCTTGCTAATGCCATCCATGACCAATTTTTTAAGTTTCATGCAGAGGAGGTGTTTAAATACACCTCTGTTTTGGTTTACATGTTTGTCTATTTTCAATTCAGCAGGTCCCAATTTGAGATGACAAAGCTCAATGATGACTTTGAGCCTTAATCTGTAATTTTTTGGACCACCTTAATAATGAAAGAGAAGAAAAATTACACATACAAGGATTTTTTGGATTCATTGGTACATCCAACCATAAATACACTCAATAATACAACAGAGCCAAGGGTGAATGAAGAAATCAAGAAAATTATGAGTGAATCAGAGATAGGATTCATATAGGAAGAGGGTGAGGATTCATATGGATATTAATAAAGGGAGTGAACCAGAGCAGAAGATAGTAATACACATCATAGAAACCCCTAGGTCATCTCTAGTAGGTAGTCAAACAATGGCCTCCCCCACATCTTCAGGCACAATGTCTATTCAGCAACAGGGTATACAAACATCTACCTCTAGGACTGCCATAGAAGGCCAAGAACATTTTGTCTAAGACATATTTCGAGAGATAAAGTTGAAGAATGAAGTGTTGAAGACCAACACCTACAACCAATTTTGGAAGCAGACACTGAGTTCATAAAGCAGGCTGCTGTCAGCCTTTGATACTCAGAAAGGGAAAGTTCAAATGGAATATTTAGAAGATCAAGTCCCACAGCCTCAAGAAGAAGAAGACTATAAGAAGACATCTTTCGAATTTAGTACCAAAAATATCCACCCAATTGATCAGATGGAGCTACACAAGAAAACTAGAGAGATGGTGGCCTCCACATTGACAAGTGCAACCATGAATCTGGCAAAGCTGTAGGTAACCTTGTCCAATTATCGGTCTTAGCTCAAGATGGAGAATATTTCCTCCTTTTCCAAGGATTCCAAGATCAAGTATTTGGAGGAATTATTTGTGAAAATTGGTTTTGATCCATCCAAGGCATGAGCAGTGGAGGAGCTTCTTAAGAAGAAAACTGCTGATATTGCTACCTTGAGAAAGCAGCTCAAGATGCTAGCCACCAAAGACCCTTTGGCCGAGGACATAGAATAAAATTAAGTGCAGAAGTCTGAAATGATGATGTTAATAGTGGAGAAGTTAGTATTTCTCAAACAAATGGAGACAGAGATGGAGAAACAATTTAAAGAGAAAGAAGAAGCAACCCAGGTAGCACTCATCCCTTTGGACGCTGTGCCTATTGCATCAATTCCATCTGTTGTTCCAGAAACTCCAGGGACATCAAGTGGGATAGATCAGTTGTCCAATTCCATGGAAATCATGACCCTCCAGACACAGGAAATTAAGGAAGCATAGATTGGCATCCTGAGAGATCAGAAGGCAAGATCTGAAATTTCCCATGAAATAGCAAGAAAATAGATTGAAAGGTTAGAGAAGGAAGAATGGGACTTTTGAGCTATTAATATTTTGAGGCAAATGAAGATGATTATCTAGGGTAGTATCATAGATTTGGTTGATGAAATTTGGCACTCTATCCATATTATATTTGAGCATAAGTAGTTGATTGATAGGTGTCTAGTAGCCTTTGAAAAAACTAGTTAGGAGTTGGGAAATATGCCTACCATAGCTCCCAAGATCATTAAGTTACTGAATTATAAAAATAGTTTTTATCTTGAAGACCTAGATGTAAAAGACATAAAAGAAACTACATTAGAATTGAAAAGGGTCCTCACTAGGAGGAATTTGGTCAAACAACTGGTGGAGAAATATCACGAAATGGATGTGGCAATCGGCAGGTTCTTCAATAGACTTGATCCCTTAATGGAAAAAGGGTTGCCTTCTCCATATGTCATCAATGATAAACTCATCCAGAAAGGAGATTACATGACAAAGCTCAGGGAGACAACCGAAGACACCACAAAATTCTCCAACATTAAAGGAAACGTGATCGGAAAGGTTGTCCTATAACTTTTGAGTAATGACATCTTCATCCAACACGAAATGAGACACATCTTCCTCGCAAGACCCACATTTAGTAAATATATAGAGGTGGATTAATTTTATCGATAGGTCGTACGGACAAGAATTATAGGTAAGAAAGAGTGGGAAAAGCTATTCATGTATCGGGATTGAAGAGTAGTGAATTTGTCACCACAACTACCGATCTGCTAAAGGTGCCAGCACCGCATTAGAGTTAATGATCCGTAAAAGGTGGTCCAAAAGGTAGATATAGATGTCAGTCTCATTTATCATTTCCTCTTCGTGACCACACCAGCCAATTTTAGGCTAATTTTATATTTCGTAAAGAGCTGCCGAAGATAATACCGCAAGCAGTGATTTTCCAATGTATTTTTTCTTGGCCATTGCATTGCCACACTTGTCTAAATTTGATTATTTGTAATTAATAACATATTGCCAAATAGATAGGGAAATCAATGTAGTTTGTAGTTAAATACTGTATGTATTGGAAGTATCAGGGGTTGGACCCTGTATTGTAATTTTTTGTATTGGAGCACTGTAACTTTTTGAAGCTGGAGCATCAATAAAAAGAGACCATTTACAGGATACTTGAGTTGTGTTTTTATGGTGATGTGGTTTCTTCTCTGTGTTAAATGTTTTCATTGTTCTTCTTACTGTGTACCATTTTAAGCTGATTGTAAAGTAGAAATTTTAGATTAAGATTTGTTGTTGGAGCACCTTAATTCAATTTGTGTTTACAATCTAAATGCTTTCTTCTGAAGTTTGGCTAAGAAATTATTAATTGATTTTTAACCATTAATAAAATTCACTATTCCTTTCACCTCATAATTCATACTACTTTAAGACCGAGAAAGAATAGTTAGCTTGCCCTATGATGATCTTGAAAAGTTGATGAAACAAACCATACTTTTATGACTTCATAACCCAATGGATTATTTTAAACCTATCTTCTTATCCAAACAAAAAAAAATAATCAAAAAAACCAATTCCCACAATCAAGATAACTAGCCTAACAATAGTATTCATAACCTATACTTAAATCATAAACAGGGTGAGCCCTCTCTGAGTCTAGGAGGGCTAGATCCTGAATTCAAAAGTGGTTTGATGTTGTCCTTTATAGTTTATTCCTGCCAATATTATAAATTATAGAGACACAACATAATGGTGACCATACTGGGGAATAGAAACCTTTGAGAAACGTAACATTTCATTCAATGGATGAAACCCCAGTCAAAAACAGGGTGTGATAAAAGTATTTTCCAATATTGGTTTCCTAGCTTTTTGCAAATACTCAGTCAGTCTGTGCTTAAGGCCTGAATTCTGACTCCTGGAAGAATCTTCACTAGATCTCACCCTGACCCAAATCCTCCCACAATATTTGATAATCCTAAGAAAATCCTAAGAAAAACCCCCAGAACAGAGATTCAAACTGGTAGCCAACCCCTTCATAGAGAAAATCCCCCCCTGGAAACCTTGTGACCTTGCAGTACATCCAGTTTGATCTAGATTTTGAACAAAGTTTATTCAAATCCAAATCTCAGAATTTGATAGCCCGGACAGTTTTGACCCATCTATCCTAAAATAGAGACCGGTTAGAGAAGCCTCCACACCAACCCAAACTTATCTTCAACTTATCCAACACTTTGACTCCCTTCAGGATCTGGTAATAGGGCTGACATAATTTTTTGATGATGCTTACCTTCAACAATCTGTAGAACTACATTCTATGACTACAGTAGCTTCCTATATTGCTTCCAAGTCTACTCATCCTCATTCAATAAGGCCAGGTGTTTCTATAAACCCTACCACCTTCTTGAACAACCCCCACTAGAGTGTCCAAACCATCACACATATACCCACTGTCCACATTCATCCATTTAATCCTCCACATCCCCTTGTTAGCCATTCTTTTATTCATCCCCCTTTGGTTCTCCCACCACAAATCATGGTAGCCAAATATGCTCCACCAGTGCTGCTACCACCTATGATACCCATGCCACAGGATTACCAGTCCAAAATTCCACAATTTGATGGGACTGGTCCTGCAACTTCCCAACAACATGTGGACAAAATGAATGACTATCTTGACCTTAAAGAGATAAATGATGAAAGTGTCAATTTCAGGATGTTTTCTCAAAGTTTGGGAGGAGAAGTGAGAAAATGGTTTAAAGGCTGGATTCCAAATAGTATCCATGATCACCCTAATTTTTTTCCAACTATTTATCAATAGATGGGAAGTTAGGAAAAAACCTCTTCAAATTTTGTCAGAATATGAAAACATCAAGTGGAATACCGAAGAAAGTGTCGAGGACTACTACACTAGGTTTAACATTTTATATAACACACTTACTGCTCACATGAAACCCCCACAAGGCTTGGCCCTAGTTAAGTTCCCATATGGTTTTGATCCAGAAATGGCTTATCAACTCAGAGAGAGATATCCTGCAACATTGGAGGAAATGAAGATGAATGTTGTAAGTGTAGAATCAAACCTGCTAGCAAAGAGAGCTAGGATGAGGATCGAGAGGAGGGTTACTATAAAAGAAGAACCTGCACCTTCTACATCTGATGCTAAAATTGATAACTTGGTTAGAAATATGGATATAATGATGGAAATGATCAACTTGAATGAGAGTTTCCCCTAGAGAAAATAAACCAACTCCTGAAAACAAAAATCAAAACCTTAGAATAAACCCCCCTCAAATAATATAGAGAGAACAAAGATGCCCTGATTAGCAAATTAGGCCTCCATTCCAATAGAATTATGCTGATGAAGATGAGGGTGTGGTTGAAGAATTAGAAGAAAATAAGATTAATTTGATGCGAATTAATGAAGATGATTTTGTTTTCCTAACTAAAGAAGAACAAGGTTTATATTCATTAACACAAACTAAAGTAGAATCTGAAGAATCAGAGGATTATAAACAAGGGTTTGAGAATTCCATCATGGAGGTGCACAAACAGTATAATCTTATAAGTAAGAAAAACTCTGGTAACTCCAAGAAAAATAATTATGAAAATTCTGTCAAAAATGTCTTTGGGGCTGATCCCAAGAAAACAATAGAAAACTCAAAGAAATTTGTAAACTTTTCAGAAAAGAATGATATAGAAAGCATCACTAGCAAGTCAATTGACAACCTGCCAAAACGGCTCAAGCTAATATCCCCACTACAAGTCAACACATTGGACTTAGTTTAAAAACAATACCTGAAAAGACTGATTGTTCAAATCTACTGAAAATACAAGCCCCATTCAGCATTGAGAATGAAATTTATAAATTGAAAATATTTGTTCCTATCACTGAATTGGTAAACAAGGATGTATATAGGTCTCAGGTCCTAAATGTACTAAACAAAGGAGAAATTGTTGACACTATCAATCTAAATGATGATAAGCCTAAAATTTTGTTTGGGCTAGAAGTTGATGGTAGATCCCAAGAAGGAGGTGTTCCCACATTTTATGTCAGTTTGAATGTTCATGAAAAAATCCTCCATAATGCCATGTTAGATTCAGGTGCATCAAATAATCTTATGCTAAAGGCTGTTATGGAGAAGCTTGGCCTTGAAATAACTAGACCCTACAAATAATTGTACTCATTTGATTCTAGAAAGGTTAAATTCTTAGGTCTCATAAAAGATCTTTGTATCACTTTAGCTAAGATACTAGCAAAGAGTCTAGTGATGGATATAGTAGTGGCTAACATCCCTCTTAAGTATGGCATGCTTTTTTCACGCTCATGGGGAGCTAAGTTATAAGGGACCCTTCAAATGGATATGACTTATGCTACAATATCAGTGTTTGGCCAAAAAAGAAGACTGTGTAGGGAAACCATAATGAAATATATGGTGAGCAGTCAAAAGAAACCACACAACGACCCCCTTTACTCTGTTCATTCTGACCTTGACTCCTTCATCCTCTACAACGATAGTGACATTGATGCAAAAGTGTCTGAAGTAGAAAAGGACTAGGATAAAGAGAAGGAACATCAAAAGAAAATTGTACAACAGAACGCTGATGCTGAGCCTTTTTGGAACATGATTTTTGATGGCTCTTGTGGCAAAGCAAGTTCATGGGTAGATGTGTGGGTCTGTAATACTGGACATAACCACGCAGAGGGGCATTCTTAAAAACTCAATTTTTAGTGCACCAACAACATAGCAGAATATGAGTCACTTCTCATAGGGTTGCAATTTCTGAAAAGATTATGGGCCAAAATAATTTTGGTTCATGGGGATTTTGAGTTGGTCATTAGATAGATCAAAGGAGAATACTCAGGCAAACACCTTATATTGAGAGCATACAAGAATTTTTCCCTTGAACTTCTCAAAATATTTGAAGATTATGATCCTGCTGCAATTCCAAGAAATCAAAATGCCTTAGATAATGGTTTCACATTTTCAACAAGTACATGTCAATTGCCTCATCCCAACAAGAAGTACATAGTGCAGGTTAAAAATTGTCCAACAGTTCCTGATAACATGAGATATTGGCAAGTCTTCAGTGATGAAAAAAAAGTACATGTCAATTGCCTCATCCTAACAAGTAGTACACATTGTAGGTTAAACAACGTCCAACAGTTCCTGATAACATGATATATTGGCAAGTCTTCGATGATGACAAACAAATTGAGAATTTATTGCAATCGAAAGGTGAATTTTCAGATTGAATTTTGGACCTAGATTGTGAAGAAGACCATCCCACTAAGGAACAAATAAGTATGGATGAACCACCTCATGATTCTGATGTGAATATTTCAACAAATGAAACTTTACATAGAATATAAATATATAAAGACCCAGAAAAAGAGGAATTTGAAGTACTCCAACTCAAGGATAATATCCTACCTAGAGGGCTTGTTCCCTTCAAGGAATTGTTTGATTTCAATGGCTTGGCCAAAAAAACGAAGATATAACATACAAAGGCAAACATTGAAGAATGTAATTTAGGATGTGATCAAGATCCAAAAATGATAAAATTATCAAATAAACTGCCTACGATTACAAAATAGAAATACATTTATTTGTTTAAGGATTTCATAGATGTGATTTCTTGGAGCTATGAGGACCTGAAATCTTATGATACTAGTATTATATAGCACAAGATTCCAATAAAGGAGGACCAAAAACCTTTCAAACATAAACTGCGCAGGATAAATCCTGTCCTAATGCCCTTGGTTGAGAAGGAGATCAAGAAGATGTATGATGCCAAAATCATAGTTCCAATCAGATATTCTGAATGGCTGTGCCTACAAGAAAGAAAAATGGACTACATATTGAAAAGGGTAGTAGGCTCCAGAAGGATTTCGTTGTTAGATGGCTTCTCAGAGTATAATCAAGTGTTGGTGCATCCTGATAATCAGGACAAAACAACCTTTACTACTCCTTAGGGGACTTTCATGTACGTGAAAATTCCTTTTGGGTTAATTAATGTTGGTACCACTTTCCAGAGAGCAATGGAAATTTCTTTTTCAGAAGAAACCAACCATTTCATTTTGATCTATCTTGATGATATTATAGTATGTTCAAAAACTAACGAAGAACATCTGGCCCATTTAAGAAGTGTTTTTGAGAAATGTAGAAGGTTTGGACTCTCCCTAAACCCTAAGAAATAATTGTTTGGTCTTGAAGAAGGAAATATTCTTGTCCACATTACATCTGAAGAAGGAATTAAAATTGATCCTAGTAGGATTGAGGGCATACTTTGAATTAGTCATCCTAGGAATATCAAAGAACTTCATTCTTTCATTGGTAAAATCAATTTTTTGAGAAGATTCATACCAAACCTTGCAAAAGCGCTGAGAAACATCACCAACATGATTAAGAGAGATTCAGGGATTAAATGGAACATGGAGGCTAAAAAATCCTTTGAATTAGTAAAGTAGGCACTCACTAAAGCACTAGTTCTCATCAGCCCAAATTTCACCAAGGATTTCATCATTTTTTCCTTTGCATCAAAACATACTATTGTTGTTGTATTGTTGCAGAAAACAAAGGAAGGAAAAGATAAACCCATAGCATTTTTCAGCCAATATTTGAGGGATGCACCTTTAAAGTACAACATCATGGAAAAACAAGCCTTTTCTTTGGTCAAAGCACTGAAAAATTTCAGTGTACATCTTACATTCACATATCATTGCTTTTGTTCCCAACAAAATTTTCAAAGACATCCTAACACAGAGTCCTGATGCAAAGAGAGGAAAGTGCATTGTTTTTATTCTAAAATATGATTTAGAAATCAGACCTACCAAACTGATCAAAGGACAAGTATTAGCCAAATTGATGGTTGAAACCAATTTTCAAGCAGTGTATATCAACATGATCTATTCATTGGATGATCAAGATGGCAACTCCACCTATTGAGGAAGAATTCCTAAATTCTTCCTGGTATGAAGATATGTTATATGTTCTATTCAATTTAAATGATCCCCCTGGTTTGTCCAAAACTAAAGCTAGATTCTTGAAATTGAAAGCAGTCAAGTTCTGCATCCTAGAAAATTCCTTGTACTGGAAATATTCTGGAGGCATATTACTTAAATGTTTACTAAAAGAGGACGCACATATGGTTATGCAGGAATTCCATGAAGGTGACTGTGGAGGCCATATTTACTAGAAAACCACTGCTAATAAGGTCCTTAGAGCTGGTTTTTATTGGCCTACTCTTTTCCCTGATATCCACAAGATGGTAGCTGCCTGCCACAAATTCCAAATTTTTGAAGGAAAAAGAAAGTTGCTTCCCTTGCCCTTACAACCAATTTCTGTTGAGGCCCCTTTTCAACAATGGGGTTTAGACTGCATTGGAGAAATTCACCCCTCATCCTCTGCCTAGCATAAATGGATCCTTACAAACACAAACTATTTCGCCAAATGGATAGAGGCCATCCATTCCAAAACTTCCACTGAATTGGTTATCATCAAATTCCTTGAAGCCAATATCCTTTCTAGATTTGGTTGTCCCAGAAAAATCATCACAGATAATGTTGCATCTTTCAAGTCCAAGAAAATGGTGGATTTTTTTCACAAGTATCATATCTCCTTGGGACATTCATCAACCTATTACCGTCAAGGTAATGGATTGGCTGAATCCTCTAGCAAGAGTTTAGTTAATATCATCAAGAAGTTGTTAGAAGACAACAAGAAATCCTGGCATAATAAACTGGTGCATGCATTGCGGCCTGATAGACTGACTACTAAGAAATCAATTGGCATGTCACGCTACCAGTTGGTATATGGAATGGATGCAGTTTTCCCAAACTCATTAGGAGTACCAGCCATGAAAATCATTCAATAAGTATAGGTTGAAGAAAATGATATACAAAGAATGAAAAACTAGATCATTCAGCTACAACAGTCCAGAGAAGAAGTTTACAACCGAACTCAGGTTATACAAGAAAATGTAAAGAACATCTTTGATAAAATAACAAAGGAAAATGATTTTAGTATTCGAGATAACGTACTAATATGAGATTCCAAAAGAGAAGATAAGGGGAAACATGGCAATTTTGAAAACCTATGGGAGGTCCCATATATTTTTCATTCTTTCAGAAGGAATAATGCATTTTTGCTACAAGATATGGATGGAACGAAGTTGCCTGAAGCTCCTGTCAATGGTAGGATGCTGAAACATTACTTTTCCTAAGTGCAGGGAATTCCCCACTCCGTTTTAAATATTTTTGGGTTCGAATTTTATTTGTAAGCTACCATTTATTCTAACAAACAACAAAAGGAAATCCATTGAAATCATTGCAAAATAGAAGTGCACACAGCTACTGATCTTAGTGTTTTTGACACTTCCCTTGGTGAAGTGCCATCCCTAGCTGGAGCCACTATTAGGCTCCTGTAATTTACAGTATCACAAGGTGACTGGGTATCTCATATAAGAATATTTTCATATTTTACATGAATTTCAATATTCAAGTGATTTCCAACAAAAAAAAGAAAAAGAAAATAGGGTATGAAAAATAGAGAAAAAGAAAAAGAAAGAAAACCCCAAAAGAAGTGATACTGAAAGTTCTGCAAATCAAAATTCCACTTCTTTTTAGGTAGGTTGGTTCAGCCATACAGTTTAAGCATGACTATACAGTTTTGAATTTTTGTTGATAGGATAGAAAATAAGGGTTTTCCAAAATGTTTAATCTTGGCATATCAGTAGATAGGTAGAGAAATGAAATTGAATCAATAGTTTAGTCTAATTCAATAGAAGAAATAAAGGGTAGATTTTAGATTAGAAGTTTGAAAGAAAGGATTTTTTAGGGTCTACAAGTCCAAATGCACCTTGAAAAAGAACAAAAAATGTTAGATTTGTAGTTTGGGTCGGTAGAGGCGAAGAAAAGAAAGAATGGGGAAACATGCAATTTTTCCTATAGAGTGTAGTTTAAAGGTCTCATGTTTTCTATGGTCGAAGGAGAAAAATTAAAGGAAAAAGGGTATTTTCATTCCAAAATTTTGGACAAAGGGTGTGTTCAAAAGTTCAGGAATTGAGCTATATTCGAAAGCTTTATGGCATATTTTATGTCATTTTCCATTTTATCCTAAGTCTCAAACTTCATATTTACCATTATCCTAACCTCCGAAACATTAAACTCCCTATCCTAAGTCCTAAAATATACCGCTCCTCACATATATTCCTCGACCGCACCATCACATCACAAGTCATATTGCACTAACCACCCCCCATCTTCTCGTCATCCCCACATACCTCCTCATCATTCGACGACCCTCACAGAATTTCGCCCCCTCCCCCCCCTCCTCGGCCTTCGAATGTTAACGTTTGGGGGGGGGGGGGGTGTCTGAAACCAATGGTATTAAATACCACCTCTACTTCTATGTGTCACACCTAGATCATTTCGCACCCCCCCCCCCCCCCCCCACCCCGTCCATTACCACTTACCGTCGGGACCCCCTCCAAAATGTTTTTCCCACCGCAATCCAAACCACCGTTCCTCCAACATTTTAATTGATCATTATCATGTGTCGTTGCACCACGAATTCACCTACATGTCCCCTCCATCCAATCAAATCTTCTCTTGCCAAATACCCATTAATGCATTTAATTGGTTGGGGCAGTTGTCCAACGAGCCCACTCCACATCAAATGGTCACCTAATCACTTGATAAAACTAAAACTCGAATGGTAGGAAAGGTTTATTATGATATTGCATTAAAAAAATTGCAGGTTTTAAATATTGCAGAGCATTCACAACGGATATTGGTGAAGCAAAGCCCTAGTGATCAAACCGAAGATTACCAATTCCCTGCAAGACAATTCACAACCCCATTTTTATTTCTCCCCTCCCTATTCCAATTTACAAACAAGTTCCCCCTCTCCATTCCCTTCTCCTTTCAATCCCTTTTTTTTCTAATAGTGAAAAAACACAATGAATCATTCACAGAAGACAAAATGCCCCCAAGAAAGATTAGGAGCCATTCAATCCTATCTTCTACCCTAAGGTGGACTTGGATCACATAGCTTTAGTTGATAGGGACTAAAAAATCCATGAGACCAGGTCAAATTCTGATCTCTTCAATGTCTACTATTGGCTCGAGGATAAATTACTTGATGAGGTTGATGACATTGGCCTTTGGGAAACTAAATTGCCATACTATATTTTCCCCAAAACCCATAGCTGCCCATAATTCATAGAAATTTCCATGCCTATTATGAAATGAATCAGAGGACCATAGTGGGCTCAACAAGAGAAATTATGTTTACCAGTAATTCCCAATCAATCCAATAGATGATGCAGGCCCCCACTGCTACAAAAACCATTCCCTTCTCTAATGAATATTTGGGAGAATTATATCAAAAACTAGACTTTGCCAAGAGAGCTAAAACTTTAGAGATATTCATGAAAACTGATGCCCCAATGCCCAAAATAAACCCTCCATATCTTGCATCCACTTTCCCTGGTAGGACCCAATAGATTGTCACTATCTTGTCCTATTTTCTAGGATATCATACAAACTAGTGGGTTGATGAAGCTATGAAAGGTTTTCTGCCTATCGTTTCATCAGAGTCTAAACTCTCTATCATGTTTAATTTTTCCCAGTTCCTTGCTGATGCCATCCATGACCAATTTGTGAAGTTTCATGCAGAGGAGGTGCTTAAATACACCTCTATTTTGGTTTACATGTTTGTTTATTTTAAGTCAAGCAGGTTCCAATTTGAGATGACAAAGTTCAATGATGACTCTGAGCTTCAACCTGTAATATTTTGGACCACCTTATTAATGAAAAGAATAAAAATTACACATACAAGGATTTTTTGGATTCATTTGTACATCCATTCATCAGTACACTCAGCAGTACAACAGAGCCAAGGGTGACTGAAGAAATCAAGAAAATTATGCAGCTAACAGATCAAGTGAGAACAAAATATTGGTACTTGTACCAAAATTACACAGAGATATGAGTTTATTGGTGTGAATTCCCCCCCTACAAACTACCAAAGTTCCTCTCCATGAGGATATTTGCACTGGAATATATAATACAAATGATAAATGCAGATGAGCTCCATTTTGTCTCTGCCAAGAAAAATTCCCAATGCAGGATCAAATAAAAAATTGGTCTTTTCATTTGTAATAATAGAGCAGTAGGAGAGGAGGCCGATAAGATACTGAAGGATATGAGTTTCAGTCATAGTTTCACTTGGTCTTATAACCCTGCAGGGATCATCTCCAAGAAGAGGGTGGAAAACAAGTCAACACCTTATGTTCATACACACATGCCTGAAATTGAAGAATATGCAAATCATGAAAAATGGGTGGCCAATACACTAAAATAAGACAAAGAACAGGTGATTTCCACCTCAGGCATTCAAACCCCAACCCCACAAGAAAGTAAGGTTACAGGAGATAAAGAAGGCAAGGAAAAAAAGCCAGAGAAAGAAATAGGAAGCAAAAGGCCAAGAGAGGATTAGTCAGCTTCGGTGACTGATACCTCTAGCAAATAATTCAAGCTAAAGTATAGGAAGAGGGCTAGGATTCATATGAATATTGATCAAGGGGGTGAATCAGAGCAACAAACATTAATACACATCATAGACACCCCTAGGTCATCTCCAACAGGTGGTAAAACAATGGCCTCTCCTACATCTTTAGCCACAATTTATATTCATCAACAGGGTCTACAAACATCTACCTCCAAGCTTGCCATAGAATGCCATGAAAAATCTCTCTATGAAAAATTTAGAGAGATAAAGTTGAATAATGAAGTGTTGAAGACCAACACCTACAACCAATTTTGGAAGAAGACATCGAGTTCACAAAGCAAGTTATTTTCAGCCTTCGATACTGAGAAAGGGAAAATGAAAATGGAATTTCTAGAAGCTCAAGTCCCATAGAATGTGGAGGCCACAATATTTTGAATTCAGTACCCAAAATATCCACCCAATTGATCAGATGGAGCTACACAAGAAAACTGGAGAGATGGTGGCCTCCACATTGACAAGTACATCCATGAATCTAGCAAATATGTAGGTAACCTTGTCCAATTATCAGTCTCAACTCAAGATGGAGAAGTTTTCCTCCTTTTCCAAGGATGCAAAGATCAAGTCTTTGGAGGAATTAGTTGTGAAAATTGGTTTTGATCCAGACAAGGTAGGAGTAGTGAAGGAGCTTCTTAAGAAGAAAAATGTTGATATTGCTGCCTTGAGAAAGTAGCTCAACATGCCAGCCACCGAAGACCCTTTGCCTAAGGACATAGAAGAAAATGAAGTGAAGAAGTATGAAATGATGAAGTTAATAGTGGATCAGTCAGTATTGCTTAAACAAATGGAGACAGAGATGGAGAAACTATTGAAAGAGAAATAATAAGCAGCCCAAGTAGCACTCATCCCTTTGGTTGTTGTGCCTATTACATCATTTCCATTTGTTGTTCCAACAACTGCAGGAACATCAAGTGGGACAAATCAGTTGTCCAAAGCCATGGAAAGCATGACACTCCAAACACAGGAAATTAAGAAGTTGGAAGAGTAGATTGGCATCCTGAGAGATCAGAAAGCAAGATCTGAAACTGCCCATGAAATTACCAGAAAACAGATTGAAAGGTTAGAGAAGGCAGAAAGGGACTTTTGAGCTAGTAATATTTTGGGGCAAATGAAGCTGATTATCTAGGGTAGTATCATAGAGTCGGTTGATGAAATTTGGCACTCCATCCATATTGTATTTGTGCATAAGGAGTTTATTGATAGGTGTCGATTAGCCATTGAAAAAACCAATCAGGAGTTGGGAAATATGCCTACCATATCTCCCAAGATCATAAAGTTCCTGAATTTTAAAAATAGTTTTGAGCTTCAAGACCTGGATGTACAGGAAAAAACAGAAACTATACTAGAAGTGAAAAGGGTCCTCATTATGAGGAATTTGGTCATACAGTTGGAGGAGAAATGTCACGAATTGGATGTGGCAATTGGCAGGTTCTTCAATAAAATTGAGCCCTTAAGGGCCAAAGGGTTGCCTTCTTTGTATGTCATCAATGATAAACTCATCCAAAAAGGAGATTTCATGACAAAGCTTAGGGAGACAGCCAAAGATACAACAAAATTCTCCAAAATTAAAGGAAACATGACTGGAAATGTTGTCCTGGAACTTTTGAGTAATGACATCTTCATCCAACACGAACTGAGACATGTCTTCCTCGCCAGGCCCACATTTAGTAAATATACAGAGGTGGATGAATTTTATCAATAGTTCGTAGGGACAAGAATTCCAGGTAAGAAAGAGTGGGAAAAGTTATGCATTTATTAGGATTGAAGAGAAGTGAATATGTTAGCACAACTACCGATTAGTTAAAGGTTCCAACGCCGCATTAGAGTTAATTAGCTAGCAAAAGCAGTCCGAAAGGTAGAGCCAGATGTCACTCTCATTTATTGTTTCCTCTTCATGACCACACCAGCCAATTTTGGGCTCACTTTATAATTTGTAAAAAGTTGCCTAAGTTAATACCGCAAATGGCGATTGTCAGATGTATTTTGTCTCAGCCATTGCATGGCCACAATTGTCTAAATTTTCTTATTTGTAATTAATAATAGATTTCCAAGGTAGATAGGGCAATCAATGTAGTTTGCAGTTAAATACTGTATGTATTGGAAGTATCATGGGTTGGACCCTGTATTGTAAATTTTTTTGTATTGGAGCACTGTAACTTTTTGAAGCTGGAGCATCAATAAAAAGAGACCATTTATAGGATACTTGAGGTGTTTTTTTTCTGGTGATGTGGTTCCTTCTCTGTGTTAAATGTTTCCATCGTTCTTCTTACTGTGTACCATTTTAAGCCAATCGTAAAGAAAAAAAATTAGATTAAGATTTGCTATTGGAGCACCTTAATTCTGTCTGTGTTTACAATATAAATGTTTTCTTATGAATTCTAGTTAAGAAATTCTTAATTGATTTTTAACCATTACTGGATTTCACTATTCCTTTCACCTCACAATTCATACTGATTTAAGACCTAGTAAGCATAGTTATCTTGCCCTATCATGCTCTTGAAAAGTTGATGAAACAAACAAACCTTTTATGACTCCATAGCCCAATGGATTAGTTTAAACCAATCTTCTTATCCAACCAAAACAAATCAATCAAAACAACCAATTCCCACAATCAAGATAACTAGCCTAACATCAATATTCATAACCTATAGTTAAATCATAAACAGAGAGAGCCCTATTTGAGTCTATGAGGGCTAGATCCTAGATTAAAAAGTGGTTTGATGTTGTCCTTTATAATTTAGTCTTGCCAATATTATAAATTATAGAGCCACAACATAACCTATAGTTTAAAACAAGTAAAACAAAATAAGCGAGAAGGAAAACAAGTGAATGTAAATCTAATCAAAGAAAACAACGAAGAAAAGAAAAAAACTACTCCTAGTTGTAACCTAAGTATAACATAGGCCAAACTCACATGAAGTGATACTTCTAATGCAACCATCGACGTGTTGGTTGGGCTACGTGGGAAAGGTAATTCAAGTAAAGAAATATATACATGCATGTTAGCCAACAAGAAAGTTAAAACAATATAAATCAAAATGTTCTAAGTTTGAGTGTATACACATAAAAGTAAAGCTGAAAACACACGAAAATAAATTTGTGGTTGTAAGATGGTGTTGTGACACACTGTGGGTTGAAGACTTACAAACAACAAATTTCAAAAAATGAAGAAGAGCAAACAAAAAGAAAGATTTTTTTTTTTTTTTCACAATGCTCGCTACGTATGACTCTTCTAATGACTAAGCGATAGGATCATGTAACACAGGTGGAGGTTGAGAAAATTATAAGCTAGATTGGTCTTCAATATCTGTAATGGAGTTATGAGGAGCTTCAAAATATTCAACACTCTTCTAATCAGAGGTGGAACTAACCTCAAGGCTATGAGAACCAGACATAACCATCAACTGAGAATGAAGTGCGTCGAAATCTTGAGGAAGTTCCAACTAATTGGAAGATGGATCATCAAAGATCAGTGGCTTCGACAAGTAAAAAAGAGAATAATAAAGATAGTGACTAATTGAATCAATGAAAATTTCAAAAAAATGATGATTAGAAAATTGAATATCAAAAATGGATGTATCCTCATGATATGATGAATCATACAGAGGGAGAGATAAGAAACGGAAAATTTCACCCTCTACATTTTCAGAAAGAAAAGAAGAGAGTTTGGGAGGATAAATATTACAATATTCATGATTTCCACATCTGAATGGAAAAATGATGTAGAAAATTTTCTGTGAATGATTGAAATTATTAACATGATTGGAAAATAAATTCTCACAAGATTCAACTTGAATGACATAATCGTGGAAAATTCCTGGATGATGTGGGAGAGATGCAGAAGGAAGGAAGTCATCCTCCATCACATATTCTTGTTCAACAAAGAGCTCCCACACATACTCATTGTAAATTATGTCATAATTTGGCTGCTCAACAGCAATTTCACCCAAAATTTGATCCCTATGAACATCAAAAGGGAGATTTGAAGTAGATGAATACAAAGACTCACAATCTGGAGGATTAGTGGGACCAAAGGATGGAGGATGAGGAGATAAAACTTCATATCAACCATCGAGCTTACAGTGTAAACCTGCACTAAAATTTTAAGCATGTGGGGTGGGAGGAGATAATGGTACATTAGCAAATGAATTTTTAGTCTTTCCCCCCTCAACATGCGGCACTGGAGCAGTTTGATGAGAAGCGAAAAGAGGGTTACTTGGAACAAAAACCTTGTCTATCACAGATTTAGAAGCTCTATGTGTGAGGTATGTTGGGAGTGATATAAGAGATTCTAACTTGCGAAGAGTAAGTGAAATGTGAAAAAAATATATAAATATTTAGAATAAGAAATCCCAATCAATTTCATATTCTAGAAATTCAAAACAAAAATGCATAAAACGATTGTGATAATGATGTAATGATTCATCAGGTGATTCTTTCAATTCTAATATTTTCTTGAAAAAATGTTTATAATCATACTTGTCAAAATCATGAAACAATTCAGTGGCAAGATGTTCGAAAGAGTGAATGGAGGCATCGGTAAATGTGTGACACCATTTCCCTATGCACCCTTTGAACGAGAGAATGCACAACCAACAACCAACATCCTCAATGGGGATGTTGTGCTTTGTGAAAAATTGAAGAAAATGTTTAATATGCTCAGTTATGGTCATTTCATCCTCTCCGTCAAATTTAATATGTGACAAGTCATCAATGATATTCATTGCCACTTGTAATTTTATGTCTCTAGAAAAACATGTCGGGAGTATGATTTTGGAAAAAGTCATAAAATGAGTACGGAAATTCAAAACAAAAATCAAGGGCTCAACTTGTCATCTGCCCTCCTTTTAGAACCATAAATGTTGACAGTGATGGACTTCCAACATTCAAGGGATATCCCTGATATGAAGTCCAAGCTAGACCTCACATCATTTGGCGTAGGAGTCCCAACAGTGGGGTGTTAGTGATCTTCCTTGGTTTGCAAAAAACATAGAGTGGTGCACGTTGTCTTCAGTGAGAACAACTGAGAGACCCTGTGGAGAGTAAAGCACGATGCATGACGGTTCCAACACATGAAATGGAAAATGAATTTTTCCCCTTGGAAGCCTGTAATAGTACGCAACTTAGAAGGAACACATGAGCTAAATGACATCACACGAATTAATAAGCGAAATAGTCCACAAGTTAAGGTGACGGATTAACACATCAACATGCATCCAAAAAGATACATACAAATTCAAATGAAATATTTCATAAGAATATGCATAAGTTAAATAACATACATCACAAGTATAAGACTATTCCTACTATATTCACAATATATGCATGAAAGCGTGTTGACTCTTAGTTTTATTAAAATTGATAGTTCCAACCGTACATAAAACATTTGACAATGCACTTACCCCAATAGTGGAATGTGAAGTCTAAAACACTTGCTCCTCCAAAGAAGTATACTCCCTCTACACTACAGAGAAGCCAAGGCTTACAAAAAACTTCCAAGCTCTTCCTAAGCCAAAGCCTAGCCAAATATTGGCTCCCAAAATACCTTTACAAGAGTTATGAGGATATATTTATAACAAAGGGGGGTGACTCTTAGCATACCCCCTTTTTGACTCTTGGAATCCTTTCATGACTCTTTAAATTATTACAAAATAACTCATTAAATTACATATTAATCTTCACATTGCAACAAGTACACTTGGAATTCCACTTTTACGATAATTAGAAATAATATTACATTTTCCACTTGTACCCATATAAGACAAAATATGGTAGAGAAAAATTTATAGCCTAACAAGACAAAACAATATTATGCTACAGCTGGGGTGAACTAAAGCCAGGAAACATTAGCTTTATGCCTGTCATTCACATAGTGATGCCAAGCTTGGTACTCTTCGATGGTCTCCCCAAACTGTGAGATAGTGTCAGGCTAGAGGCGAACTCTTCCTTCCATGGAATCTAGGTACAATGTCTTGGAACCATTTTGAACCTCTTTCTCAGCTAAGAGCAACATTGTTTTTATATGAACAAGGCGAGTGATGTAGGTCTGCATTTTATGTACATTCAACTCTAAGTCCTCCCGGGTGGCAGTCTGTTTCAACTGCTCCAAGTAGTGCTCGATCTCCTGTTGGAAATACTAATATGGGTGGGTGAGGGGTGGGGTGAACCAATATTTCTTATCAATTAGCACTTTTATATATTTTTCAGAGCATTAGCTAGTCGTTAATTATTATTGATGTTTATCCAGTAACAACAGTAAACAATAAAACACAATAGGCACACTAATTTTAGGTGGAAAACCCCCTCTGGGTCAAATACCATCGAATGCTTTTCTAATAAATTATTTAATCTTCAGCCCCAAATGAAATGAAAGGTACAAATTCCTAGAATTCTAGAAAAGTATTCTTCTCCAAATCCCACTGAAACGACGCCGCAACACCCTGGTTTCTTCAGTAGTCAACTAAATGGATGCCCCAACATCCTAGAACGACCTACCACCCTGAAGTGTTCACAGGCTCCAACATGTAGGTGACTTCATGCATCAACCTAGCACCACCTTTCCACCCTATAATGATAAAAAATAATACAAGAGTGTGGACTCCCATACTAGGGACTATGATCCACCTTACAATATGATTCACATTTATTTTCTTGAACTAGACCAATCACTCAATCATATTATGACCTACAACCCAACCATAACATTATCCAAAAATTACACTTATACCTCCCAACAATGCCTCGCCAACTATAGGAATATTGACCCTTTTACTACAATGACTCTTTTACAATTTTACAATGATGATTTTTACAATACTAACTTTTGACACGACCTGATACTTGACTTGACACCGCTTCTTTGAACACTAGCAGTTGTTGAGTTATTGTTATTCTTGCTTCAAGTAATGGTACTTTGGCATTGCATTGTCCTTCTAGTATGTGTCTGAGTTGTCCTAATGTGCCCTCCTTCCTGTACATGCACTAATAAACAAAACCCAAACCAATATACAAACAAAATATTTAAATTGTCCTATAAACCATATGTCAGATAAATATTCAAAATTCAAATGTAAATACGCTCAACATTTATGAAGAAAACCAAATCAAACATACATACAAAATATTTACACTATCCTGCAATTTTTTTTTGTCAAAGATGATATTCAAATAAAAATTCAAACACTAATCATACATACCTTGACTGTTGATGTGTTGTCCTTACTGTAGTGATCCTCGAATGCATATTTTTTCTTTCCTTCTAGAAGCTCGATATTGAATATAATGTATCTATATAATTTCAGATTCTCCAAGGTCTGAAATTTCACCCTATGTTATCCCTATGAGTCCTATTTTCAACCTCGTAGAATATTGGAATCTTCAAGAAATAGTTATGACCAATCTCCTATGATGACATAATTATAGACTCGTTCAGTAGAGCTAAATTGTATGAAGTGCCACGTGTCACTGTTTCAACCTTCGATCCTGGAAATGATATGCAAAAAACTACAGTCTGTCCTCTTTCTATGACATTTTACGAAATTTTAATCCAATTCTTAGAGAGAAATTTATGAAGATTTTCCCAAGGTCACATGTTTGACGTAAAATTCGGGAGCATGTAAAAACCCTAAATTCCTTAGATCATATATCTGAAAATACAAAGAACCAATATCTGAAATTTAGTCACACACTTCATCAGGAGTTTGGCTCAAATGGGTTTTTTTTTAGCATCTGAAGCTTCATAGAAAAAAAAAATTATAATGATAATTCCACGATGACCCGTTTTAAGTAGCGAAATCCTTGCATCAAGAGGGTATGAGGGTCACAATTTATATAAATTATTAGGTTGAGAGGGTCTTCAAAAAGTAAACGTTGGAGGTATTTTATGATTTTAAAAAATTATTAATTATTGAATATTCAATGACCACAACCAATGATTAGTTCAATGCCACAACCACATGAGGTTTTAGCCCAGTAACTGGGGTTACTAACTTCAAACACGAATATCTCTTAAACCATGAAGAATTACATGGCGTGCCATATATCAACGGAAACATCTCGACAAGTAGAAACCATTTAAGATATCCTTGACTCAGAATAGAGTAAGTTGTCAAGTAAAAATTCCCATGAAATATCGGGGTAGCCCCTAGTGCTGCTTGGGTTGACATCAATGACAACCACTGATCAACAATATCCCCCATTCTCATTGATGGCAACACAAGTAATCCCCCTGTGATCATGACACCTCTTTCTACAACATTCTATCCCCCTTTGTCATCAATGGCAAAGGGTAACTCACCCTGAAAAACGTCATCCTATGGACCTGTACACACCTCAACTCCCCTTTTTTTACTTAGTTAGATAAGAGAAATATTCTAATGAGAACTTGGGAGAATCCCAAGCTTTAAGCGAAAATACTCAAATGCTTCACGAGGAAATGGTTTGGTAAACATGTCAGCAATTTGTTCCTTTGTGCCAACATATTCAAGCTTGATATTATTTTCGGTGACCTTCTCTCTACCGAATTGATATTTGATCAGAATGTGCTTTATTTTGGAATGCATCACAGAATTCTTGGAGATATTTCTGGCACTGGTGTTATCAAAAAATATGGGAATAGGATCATCAAACTTGACTTCAGTACAACAAGGTTTTTCTGCGATATATTCCGCTTCTGTTGTAGATAATGAGATTGAAGTTTTCTTTTTACTTAACCATGAAACAAGTCAACCACCTAGATACAATGTTTCTCCACTGGTACTCTTTTGATCATCAACACTTCCTGCCCACTCTAATTCTTTATAATCTTGGATAACTAGATTATTTCCTTTCGGATACCATAAACCATATTCTGTTATTCGCTTAAGATGTCGGAGAATTATTTTGACAAAAATAATATGATATTCTTTTGGTGTTGCTTGGAATATTTCTACTTGTCCAACTGCCTCCATTATGTCTGGTCGACAAGTTGTCACATATAGAAGACTTCCAATCATCGATTTATACAACCTATGGTCCACACCCTTTGACAAATCTTCTAAACTTAACTTGCAACCTGTTACCATTGTGGTAAGGACATGCTTGAAATCTTCCATATTGAACTTCATGAGCATTTCATTGATGTACTTGGTTTGATATATAAATATTCCTTTATCTTGTTGAGAAATATGAAGTCCTAAAGAGCATGTCAGCTCACAAAGTAGAGACATTTAAAACTCACTTTACATATTTGTGGCAAATTTTTTACTTAATTTGTCATCATTGCTTCCAAAAATTATATCGTCCACGTATACTTTGATAATTTTTAGGTTATATTGATCCACTTTCACATATATATTGTTGTCGATGCTTCATTTATTGAATCATCGTTGATGTAGATATCCATTAAGACAAGCATACCAAGCTCTAGGAGCTTGCTTGAGACCATATAGTGCATTCTTTAAACTGCATACATAGTCTTCCTTTTCAGAGAGAAGAAAACCTTTAGGTTGTTCAATGTAAACTTATTATTCCAATTCACCATTTAGAAATGCTGACTTAACATCCATTTGGTAGACCTTGATTTTTATAGAGCATGCACAAGCAAGAAACATTCTGATAGCTTCCATTCTGGCAATGGGAACAAATGTTTCTTCAAAATCAATTCCCGCAACTTATGCATATCCTTTGTAGGATAATATTTCCTTATTCATGGTAACATGTCCATCCTCATTCAATTTGTTTCTAAAGACCCATTTAGTTCCAATATCATTATTATCCTTTGACTATGGAACTGATTCCCAAGTGTCATTCTTCTCAATTTGATCTAGTTCTTCATTCATAGCTGCTACCCAGTGTTCATCTTGACTAGCTTCCTCAAAATTGCTAGGCTCAAAAGTTGATAAAAAATCAAGGTGGGATTGTTGTGATGAAAAAAGTTGTTGACTTATTCTAGTTCCAATTCCTTCATTTATGTTGTCGATGATTTTATTTGAAAAATGATTATTTTGACACCATTATTTTAAATATTTTGGAGAATTTTCTTGTACATCTTGCTGATGATTTCTTATTTCCTCTTGGTTGACTGTTGTTTCCTTATTTGATTGGTCTTGTTCTGGAGATTTTTCTTCATCCTTCAAATATTCTCCCTTAGATCCCTTATATTTTATTGAAGGGACAATCTCATCGTCATCCTTTGTAAGACAATATTCATCAAAAGTAACATTTATGCTTTCCATTATTTGTTTTCACCTCATATTGTAGTATTTGTAAGCCTTCATTTTTCATGAATAACCAACAAAAATACCATCACTGACACGGGAATCGAACTTGCCCAATTTTTTATCTTCTCATGTAGCATTTTCTTCCAAATACTTTGAAGTATTTGACATTAGCTGGTCATCCTTTCCATAATTCGAATGGAGTCATGTTACAATTGTTCCTTAGAAAACCTCTGTTTATAATGAATATAGATGTATTGATTTCTTGAACCTAGAATTTATCATCTAATTTTGAGTCATCTAACATTATTCTGGCCATTTCCTATATGGTTATTTTTTCTTTCTTTCAAAAAATCCATTTTTCTGCGGCATTCTCGTTGTTCAGAATTGATTTTTTATTCCATTTTCATCACAGTACCGATGAAATACCTTGGAAGTGAATTCTCTGCCATTATATGATCTCAGACATTTTCTCTTCAAATCAATTTCATTTTCGACCAATTCCTTGTATATTCTAAAACACTCAAATGCCTCAGTTTTTTTCTTTAAGAATCTGACGGCTGTCATTCTAGTGTAATCATCTATCATTAGCATAAAATATAATTCTCCATCTAAACCTTTTGTTCTCATAGGACGACATATATCAGTATGTACTAATTCCAATGGACATGATGCAAAGTATTATTTTGTCTTAAACTCAACTTTTGTCTGCTTGTCGTGCTGATAAGATTCACATATTGTACTGGTAGGTTTTGAAATTTTAGGTATTTGTCCTACTGCTTCCTTCTTGCTGATCTTGACCAAATTGTCAAAAATTTTATGTCCCATTAGTTTGTTCCATAGCCAAATTTCATCTTCTTTCACCAAAAATCACCCTTTAGGTGTCTCATCCAAAATATATATGTCATTTGGAGCTCTACTTTCTGTAGCCATAATTTTACCAAAATTTCCTTTCCCGATTTCACATTTATTACAATTAAATAACATCTTGTGTCCTTGATCGCAAATTTTTCCAACATTGAGCGTATTGTGATTCATATTTTCAACCAACAACACATCTTTCTCTAATGAATTCTTTCTTCCAAGTGCGACTGTACCTACTCCTATGAATTTTGAAGACCTGTAATTCCCAAAATACATTGTTCCATCCTTATTTTCCTTCAAGGATATGAAATTATTGATATCTCCAGTCATATGAGTTGAGAGACCACTATCAACATACCAAACGTTTCTATTGATTTGAACCTTGAGAGCGATAACACATTTTTCAGTCTTCTTTTTCCATATTGGTTCATTATGATTTTGCAAGAATTCCTTTAAATAAATTCTAAGTCTACAATATTTAGCTAGGTGTCCAAAATTGTTACATTTGTAGCATTCAACATCATCTCTCAAATGATTAAATCTGTTAACATTCTGCTGAGTTCCGAAATATCCATTTCTGAAAGATCTCCTAAAACTATATTTATTCCAAACATACGTTCGACATTCTATAGCTCTATGTCCAAAACTTCCACATGAATAACAATGACCATAGGAGATAGGTTGATACCTATGAGAAAATCCTCTTTGAGGAATTGTCTTCCATGGTTCTTCTTGCGAGTCCTAATCCCTTGTGTTGGCTCATAGGTCTACCTGCTTGTTATATTTTGCATATCCATCTTCTTTTGTTGTCATAAAAGGATTTGGCTCCTTTTCAGATTTTTATTTGTAACCAAGATTAGTCTTTTCACTATTTGATTGCTAATTGTTGATGATTTCTTCCAATTCCTTGGAGTTGTTGGTGTAGTTTTGAAGAGTTTTTCCATTTTTTACTTGCTTTCGTAGAGAAAATATTTCAACTTCCAATGCTTATATTTTTTTGTTTCTTTCCTTTAATTATTCCCAGAGTGATTCTTCAATTCATTTGTATTCTTCAACCTTCAGTTTAAGATTTAGGACATTGTCCCTTTTTAATTCGTCTTCAAGAGTTTTGACATGCTTCTTCTCGACCTTGAGATCTTTGATAACCCTGAACACTTCGTTTTTAAATTCAACCTCAGTAATATCTTCTTCTTCATCTCCTTCTTCATCAGATGCTTCTTACTTATTATTCTTGGCCATAAAAAATACTCTTCCATTTATTTCTTCTTAATTATCACTGTCTTCATCATATGAGGAGCTATCTTTGTTGGAGAAGAAAATATTCTTAAACCATTTCTTCTTGCCTTGCTTGTTGATCTTTCCTTGTTTCTTTCATTTAATTCTTCCCATAGTGATTCTTCAACTCATTTGCATTATTCAACTTTAAGTTTAAGATTTAGGACATGCTCCCTTTTTAATTCATCTTCAAGAGTTTTTACATGCTTCTTCTCGACCTTTAGATCTTTGATAACCCTGAACACTTCATTTTTAAATTCAACCTCAGTAATATCTTCTTCTTCATCTCCTTCTTCATCAGATGCTTCTTACTTATTATGATTGGCCATAAAAAATACTCTTCCATTGATTTCTTCTTAATTTTCACTGTCTTCATCATATGAGGAGCTATCTTTGTTGGAGAAGAAAATATTCTTAAACCATTTCTTCTTGCCTTGCTTGTTGATCTTTCCTTGTTTCTTTCCTTTAATTCTTCCCAGAGTGATTCTTCAACTCATTTGTATTCTTCAACCTTGAGTTTAAGATTTAGGACATGCTCCCTTTTTAATTCGTCTTCAAGAGTTTTGACATGCTTCTTATCGACCTTGAGATCTTTGATAACCCTGATCACTTCGTTTTTAAATTCAACCTCAATCATATATTCTTCTTCATCTCCTTCTTCATCAGATGCTTCTTACTTATTATGCTTGGCCATAAAAAATACTTTTCCATTGATTCCTTCTTAATTATCATTGTCTTCATCATATGAGGAGCTATCTTTGTTGGAGAAGAAAATATTCTTAAACCATTTCTTCTTGCCTTGCTTGTTGATCTTCCTTAGACCTTTATTTCCTTTCATAACAACCTCATTTTGGTGAGGAACACTTGGCTGCAAAATGCCCAACCTCACCACAGTCAAAACATATCAATGGAAGTTTACCTTTGAATTTCCTCGCACCTGTTCTCATTTTTTGTGTGAAGTAGGAAAATTCTTTATCTGGAGATTCTTATTCATCTTCTTCATTTTCTTCTTCCTTACAATATAATTATTTTTTTTAGGAGTATGATTGTCCTTACTAGTCTTCTTAGATGCAGTGAATGTTTTTTCTAGGTGAGATGTGTCGTCCTCTTCTTCAATCCTGATTTCATATGTCGTAAGGAGTCCATGCAATTCATCTTGGCTAAGATTGGTTTTATTCAAACTATACTCAAAGACAAATACCTTTGGATTGAACCTTACCAAGAAGGTTCTAAGGATCTTTCAGACAACAATTTTCGTGTCGACAGGTTCTCCGAAACCTTCCAATGGATTTTTTATTTCATCAAAACGCTATAAGTATGCATCAATATTTTCATCTTCCTTCATTTTAAGTTGCTCAAATTTTTCCCTGTAAATTTGAAGCTTTGTCTCTTTCACATTTGATTCACCTGCATATATATTCTCAAGCTTGTCCCATACTTCTTTAGTAGTTTTGCAACTTAGTACCTTAAGATAGACAGATTCTATAAGCCCACTGATAATGAGGTATTTAACCTTTACATCATATACCATATTTTTCTTACCTTGTTCATCCTGGGTCGCTGTAAATCCTTTTTCAATGATTTCTCATGCTTCGTATCCTTGTGCCAGCAAATGAACTGCATTATTCCACTCCAAAGTGCGTATTTATTTCCATTTAACAGAGGAGCTCTATTCCTAGTATACTCCATGATCTCCTTCTAGTTATTAGACTACTATTGAAGGATCCAAGCTTTCGTACCAATTGTTGAAAATACTGAGAGGAGTGGGGGGAGGGAGGGTGGGGGTGAATAAGTATTTCCTATAAATTAGAAATATTAAATATTTTAATAGAATTAGTTAGTATTAAATTATTCTTCATGTTTATCCAACAACAATAGTAAACAATAAAACACAATAGACACACGAATTTTAGGTGGAAACTCCCTCCAAGTCAAAAACCACCGAACGCTTTTCTCATAAATTATTTAATATTCAACCCCAACTGAAATGAAAGGTACAAATTCCTAGAATTATAGAAAATAATTCTTCTCCAGCTCCCACTGGAAGGATGCCCCAATGCCTTGGCTTCTTCAGTATTCAACTGAATGGATGCCCCGACATCCTAGACCGACTTACCACCCTGAAGTGTTCACAGGCTCCAACCTGTAGGTGACTTCATGCATGAAACTAGCACCTCCCTACCACCCTATAATGATCATAAATAATACAAGAGTGTGAAATCCAGTACCAGGGACAATGATCCACGATACAATATGATTCAAAATGATTTTCTTGAACTAGATGAATCACTCTATCACACTATGACTTACAACCCAACCATAACATTATCCAACAATAACACTTATGCCTCGCAACAATGCCTCTCCAACTCTAGGCAGATTGAATCTTTTATAACAATGACTCTTTTACAATTTTATAATGATGATTTTACAATACTGACTTTTGACAGGACCTGATACTTGAATTGACACTGCTTCTTTGAATACTAGCAGTTGTTGAGGTATTATTGTGCTTGCTTCAAGTAATAGTACTTTGGCGTTGCATTGTCCTTATAGTATGTGTCTAAGTTTTCCTATTGTGTCCTCCTTCCTACACATGCATTAATGAACAAGACCCAAACCAATATAAAAAAAAAGTACTTACACTGTCCTGCAAACCATGTGTCATAGAAATATTCATAATTCTAATGTAGATACGTTCAAAATTTATGAACAAAAACCAATCAAACATACATACAAAATACTTACACCGTCATGAAAAATCACAAGTCAGAGATAATGTTCAAATTAAAATTCAAACTCTAATCATACATACCTTGTTGTAGCATACTTATTGTTGGAACGGGGTCTCCTAACAAGATGCGAAACTAGTCCAATTTTGATATTTTTGGTTATATTTAGCATAGCGGAGGGGTTTTGGAGCAGGTCAAAGCCCCAAATGCATTGTAATGGGTCAAAGGGTAAACTAGGGGTCTGAAAACCATGAGTTTTGGACCATAGGAAAGTAGAGGCTATATTGTTATAAGTAGAGATGTATTTTGTATCGAAACGGATAGGAAATGATAAGCTATTGATGCGATCTATTGGTTAAGTGATCTGTTTGGGTTTTGGGGAACATAATCCTGCTGGCTGTGTGCATGGAGATCCTAGTCCAACTGTGTGTGGACCCTGCTGCTGTGTGCGCAGGTTGGGAAGGGGATTGGAATTGTAAGGAAGAATTGATGAATGAATGAATGCGAAAGATTGTTATAGAACTGAATCTGTGAGTACTGTTATATGAATTACTGGTAATTGTTGTATTGTGTGTTTTATGTCCTTAAGTTGCGAAATATCTGTATATTGTGACCCCGGATCTAGATATTTTATGTTCTGTTTATGTACTATTGAGTTGATAATATAATGAGCATATAACTATAGATCTAGTGCACGTGGATGCAAATAGAAACATAATTAACCCTACGTAGAACAAGGTGATCTGGGAATTACAAAACCAAGATGCAGTTGTGCTTGCCTTACCCATCCTTTCTCAGGGTGCAGAAACTTGGTTCCAGCACCCACCCATACTACTTCGGGTGAGACTTTTATGTGCGAAAGCAGGTCACTGCCAAAAGGGCCAGTAGTATAAGGGTTTGTTGGCAAACCTTCTAGCAGAAAGGTAGCACCCACTAGCAGCATAGTTTTTGACATAGGTTGCCTTCATAGAGAGCACAGTTGATAAGAGTAGAATATCCTAGGTCAAACCGGACTTCTTCTTCTTTTATTTGTTTGACATACGCATGCCTTTCTCTATTTTCTATGGGATATAGAGCAGGTTGGACCACCTCACCTCCAAAACATGTTGTTGTCCGTCCCGAACTTGAGTTAGGACCCCTCAAGCCAAAAAATGGTTCCGTTGCCGGGACCGGAAAAAGTCTAAGGAAGTGATCTGGTGCTGGCAAGAAAATACTGGAGATCTAATGCGAATGTGAATGAGCACTAATCTGAAGGAGAGTACAACACGGAGCATTCGCTATTGTCAAACTGATCTCGAAGCAAGTCACTCTGTCCATAGCCTGCCAAGGAAAGTGATGATGCAAGGGTTGTCAAGCTCACAGGAGGCCAAGCCCTCAACCAGAGCTTGGTTAGAAGGATACATGGCAGTACACTTAAAGTTACCTACCTTTAAAGGAGCAGCCGATGAAGATATGGATCATTTTCGGTTCGTAACCGATTCGGTATGGACGACGCAGGGGGTGGTAAGCAATACTGTGAAAAAAGAACAATTTTCCTTGGCCTTTGAAGATAGAGCACTGGATTGGTATATGCAGTACATATCTCAAAATGGAAGCATACCCCTTCAAAGTATTAAGGATGCCCTAAAACAACAATTCTGGAAGCTGAAATATTATTCCCAGCTGGTAGAAGAAGTAAAATACTTCAAACAAGGTGCGTCTTAGTCAGTATGGGAGGTTGATCAGCGATTGAAGAAGGAAATTAGGGAAGGAGGGTTCAAGTATGATGATAGACAACATACGAAGTGGTTCATCGCTATATTGTTACCTCACCTGCGTACGCTGATGAGTCATCAGACCTTTGAATCACAGGAGAAAGCTGTGGAACTCGCTATGAAATTAGAAGCTACACCCCAAGAGGATATGTCAGCAGGGGTACAACAAATCCAGGAAAAACTTGGGGTTATGCATATGTAGATACAGAACCTACGAAAAGAACTAGGAAAGGACATTCGCGTGGATCTTTGGTGTATAAGTTGCTGGGTGTCTGGCCATACGAACGATCAGTGCCCTCTGCTGATTGATTATATGCAAGCAGGAGGACCTAGTCCGATATGCCCAGGGCCAAGTAGGGAACCTGCCTTGTTACGACCAGGATCAAGTGGATCTGCACTATGGTGTGATGATTTTCGGGTAGCAGGACTACATGATTTGAACCATTTCCCTCGACTAGGTGCATATGTCCTAGAACTAAAACAACAATGGTGCTGATTCTGCCGCTCAGTGGGACATGATGAGCAAAACTGTCGCACCTATGAATTAATGAGGATCATGGGAATTTATATAGGGTACAATCAGACCCTGCATCGCCAAGACTTTCTATGCACTTTGGAGGATCACCAGCCCGAGGCAGAGGAGGTCGGGGAGGGAGCGCAGGTCGAAGACATGGGTAGCTAAGTTGTTATAACTGTGGGGAAATAGGGCACTTTTCCAGAGAATTCCCTAATCCCACTAGGCCATTGTGAAAATACTGTAGACCTCTGGACATATTAATAGCCAAGATGCAGGAAAAAAATCCAACCCCTACTCAGAATGTACAGAGAGTTAAAGCCGAGCTAAGGAGGGCAGATCCAAGTGTAAAAGTCATGACACGTAGTGGGATGGTCACCTAAGGAGCTAAGGATAGGCTTGCCTCTCGGGAAGGAGTGTCTGTCAAAAATCAAGCACCATTGGCTGCCCCCGCACAACCTCAGATAGAAGAAGGAATTAAGCCATTCTTGAAGGCATGTTTGAAGTTTCTAAGGAATCCAAAGGCCGTAGGAAATCTTCTATCATTACTAAATACTTGTACATCTCGGCCTAGTTTTATCCCTGAGACCAAGGATGTACACAAACTATATAGCTATAATAAACACACCGGAAGAGAGATGTGATTAACTGCACAGATCGGTGACTATGAGATTGATCAGGTTATCTTAGATCTTGGATCAGAAGTGAACATCTTACCAAAACATACATGGCAACAAATGGGAGAGCTTAAATTGGAATGGTCCACTATCCAACTGTGAATGGAAAATCAACAAAAAATCATCCCTCTAGGTAGGTTACCAGAAGTCATGGTTGACATTGCAGGGGTAAAGGTCCTAGTTGATTTTGAAGTAATAGAAATAGTTGAAGACGCGGACCCCTACCCTGCTCTCCTCAGACTAGACTGGGCAATAACATGGGGGGTGTCATCAATCTCAAGAAACGTAGCATGGTGTTCAAAAACAAAGGTACGCATTTCATATGACCACCAGATCCAGCCGAAGGTGCGCGATATACAGAACCAGCCTATGAGAAGGAGGAATTAGATCACATTTATAAATTAACTGCGCAGGATGAAGATTGGATTAACCCTACGGAGGAAGGAATGCTCTGCTGGGGAAAGGAAAGTGAATGTTTTTTTGACTCTGATGAAGAGCTAGAGAACTGGCAAGGATGGTTACATGAGGTCTTGGCGCTTCGAAGCCTTCATACCATCAGTAAATTCTGTCGCATCTCTAATGCTGAAAGAACCTTGCCCTGCCAGGAGGACGCAGATGATAATAGGCAGTCGAATGAACCTAAGATTCCCATAGAATGCAGGTCAAAGGCACTACCGCTAACACTATGCAGAGCACCTATGCATGGATCGGTATTATTTACTCAAGGGAAGTATTGAAGCAGGGTGATCCTGTGCATAGGGACCCCAGTGGCCAGATGGGCTCCAAGGTTAGTCGAACTACGTGGAGACCTGCTGACGTGCAATAGTCAAGGGTGCTATCGAACTCTGCCTAGACAGAATTGCTAGGGTACCTGTTGTGTAACCAGCTCCAAAAAGAGAAGAAAAGAGATATCAACGCCTTAGAAATGAGCCACTTCGAGGGGGAAACCTCCAATACATTACATAAATGAACAATTCTTGGATGATACAATTCAAAAAACATCCTTTCTATATATAGGAGTCCATGGGGCCATAATGTAATCCTAGTGGGCCACAATGTAATCCTAGCCGACCTAACAATAATAATTTAAGGGCACAATAATAAAAAAATGTGGGTTACAAGGGTACAATAATAACAATAAGGGGTTTACACTAACAATAATAAGGGACTATACTAGTGATATAAGGACCTAACATGCCCCTCTCCTTCAAAAAAAGTGTTGTCCTCAATGCTTGAGTAGCTCTGGGTGCTTCTGTATAAAATTCTCATCCTCCCATGTAGAATCTTTAGTGGGTAAGTTCTTCCACTTGATGAGATACTCTGAAATTGATCGATTCCATAGTTGTCAAGTTCTTGTTTCCATGACTGCTTCAGGTTCCAATATGATTTTTCCTTCCTCATCAAGTTTTGGCAATATTGTTTGAATAGGAAGATTTTCACCTATAACCTTCTTTAAGCATGAAACATGGAAAATTGGATGTACTCGCGAAGAAGTAGGAAGCTCCAATTTGTATGCCATAGTACCAATATTTTGCAACACCTTGTAAGGACCATAGTACTTTGGTGATAATTTATTATCCTTCTTAGCTTGCTTGAGGGACATTTGTTTGTATGGTTGTAGCCATAAAAATACTCAATCTCCTACATCAAAACTTCTCTCGCTGCGATGTTGATATGCCTGTTGTTTCATTCGATTTTGTGCCAAATTCAGGTTATCCTTTAAGAGTTGGAGAACTTCTTGCTGATGCTCGATGTGATCTTCCACTGCTTGAACCTTCGAGTTTTCCCTTAAAGATGATGTGATAGATGGTGGATGATATCCATAAAGTGCCATAAATGGGGTCATTTTTGCCGCAGTATGGAAGGAAGTGTTATACCACCATTCAGCGAGAGGTAACCACTTGACCCATTGTGTTTGTTTATCAGATACAAAACAACGAAGATATCCTTCCAAACATTTATTTACTATCTCATTTTGACCATCCGATTGAGGATGATAAGATGAGCTATGAGCTAATTGAGTACCCAAACAAGAAAATAACTCCGTCCAAAAATTTCCAGTAAAAATGGGATATCTGTCGCTCACAATAACCCTTGGGCTTCCATGTAGCTTTTGAATTCTGTCCATAAATGTAGTAGCAACCGTACTTGCTTTAAATGGATGAGATAATGCACAAAAGTGTGCATACTTGGTAAGTCTATCAACTACCACCATGATGACATTCTTTCCTTCAGACTTAGGTAAACCCGTGATAAAATCCATTGAAATCTCCTCCCAACGCTGACTTGGAATGGATAAAGGTTGTAGAAGTCCCGGGGTCTTAATTGTCTCCACTTTATTCTGCTGGCAAACCAAACATTCCGCCACAAACTTTTGAATATCAGATCTAAGGCCATCCCAAAAAAATTCTTTCTTCACCCTGTGGTAAGTTTTTAAAAATCCTGAGTGTCCTCCTAAAGGAGAAGTGTGCAATTCCAGAAGAATCTTTTGTTTTAGTTGGGGATTCTTACAAAGATATAAGCGATCTTTGTACCATAAGGAATCATTTTTCCAACTAAATGTATCAGATGTACTAGGATCTTGCTGCAACTTTTCAATGAGTGTCCATACATCTTTGTCCTTCTTCCATTCATCTCTTGCTTCGGTTATCCAATCTGGTTGGATAATAGAAATGGCACAAAGCAATGCTTCCACCTCTTCATTCTTTCTTGAGAGTGCATCTGCAACAACATTAACCTTTCCTTTTTTGTAGATTGTTTCAAAGTCATAACCCAACATCTTTGTGACCCATTTTTGCTGCTCTTCTGAAGATAGTCTTTGTTCCAAAAAGTGTTTAAGACTATCATGATCAGCTTTTACCTTGAAGTGTCTTCCCATTAGGTAAGTTCGCCATTTCTTTAGTGCATGCAGTATTGCTAACATTTCCTTCTCATAAATAGGTTTCTGTAAATACTTTCCTTTGATTGGACGACTTTCAAAAGCAATGGGTCTTCCTTCCCGCATTAAAACTGCACCAATTCCATTTCCTGAGGCATCACATTCCACAATAAAGGTTTTTGTGAAGTCTGGCGTAGCTAAGACCGGTGCTAGGCACATTGCCTCTTTAAGATGTTCAAAGGCCTTAGTTGCTTCAGGAGTCCATGAAAATGCATCTTTCTACAATAATGTTGTTAGAGGTGCTGCTATTCTCCCATAATTCTTAACAAACTTGCGATAATACCCTGTTAACCCGAGAAATCCTCGCAACTGCTTTATGGTTGTGGGAACTTTCCATTCCTTAATGGCTTTAATTTTGTTAGGGTCTACTTTAACACCCTCGTGAGATACAATATGACCCGGATATTCCACCTCTTGTACTCCAAAGAAACATTTGGATTTTTTTGCATATAATTGTTTCTCCTGCAATAGTTTGAGCACCCTGTCAACATGTTCAACATGATCCTTCCAAGACCCGTTGTAGATTAGTATATCATCAAAAAATACTAGCACAAATTTTCTAAGGAAGGGTTTGAAAATGGAATTCATCAACCCTTGAAATGTAGAAGGTGCATTGGTAAGGCCAAAAGGCATGACCAAAAATTCATAATGACCCTCATGAGTTCGAAATGTTGTTTTTGGAATATCTTCAGTCTTCATTCTAATTTGATGATATCTTTAACGAAGATCCAACTTGGTAAAATAAATTGCTCCATGTAATTCATCCAATAATTCATCAATCACAGGAATGGGAAATTTATCTTTAATGGTGAGCTTATTGAGCTCCCTATAATCCGGACACATCCGCCATGATCCATCCTTCTTGTGTACCAATACTACAGGAGCAGAGAAATAACTTTGACTAGGTTGAATTATACCCGCCTCTAACATTTCTGCAATCATACGTTCAATTTCGCTCTTTTGGAAGTAAGGATATCTATAAGGCCTGATGTTTGGAGGAACACTTCCTTGAATCAAATGAATAGCATGATCATGATCACGAATAGGTGGGAGTCCTTTCGGAGTTTCAAACACCTTGGAATGATTGTCCAAGACTTGTTGGAGATCTGCAGAAATAGATGATTTTGATGTCGGAACTTCTAGTGAGCATAATTGTGCAATTACGCCTCGTTGTTCTTTCTTTAGAAGCTTTGTCATGACATTAGAGCTTATTATCCTTCCTAGCTTCCCTGCAATACCTCGTAATTCTACTTCCTTTCCTTCTGAAAAAAATTTCAAGAAAAGTTCTTGAAAATTAAAAGCTACCGTCCCTAAAGATTGTAACCATTGTACTCCTAGTACAACATCAGCACCTCCCATAGGAATGGAAAGCATTGGACTAGTAAATACATATTCCGCCATGATTAGCTTGATATTATGGCATTTCCCAGAGCAATTTATAGTTCCTCCATTTGCAACCATCACTTGGCATTCTAGTGCTGGGTATAGGAAACAATTTAATTCCTTGGCTACCTTACAATGAATAAAATTATGGGTGCTACCTGAATCAATCAACACTATTACCTTTTTCTTCTTGATCTGTCCTGCTATCTTGAGACTTTGAGGAGTGGTAATTCCTGCCAGTGCATTACATGATATGGTCGGATTCATTTCTTCCTCTTCTATGGCTGGTTCCTGGTGTATATCCTCTTCTTTTTCATTTTCTTCTTCTTCTTCACAATCTATGTAAAATAATTTCTTTTTAGCACACTTATGACCTTTAGTGTACTTGCTATTACAACTATAGCAAAGCCATTTTGCTCTTTTTTCTTCCAATTGTTGTGGTGTCAACCTTGTAGGTTGTGGAAATCTAGGCGTAGCAACACTTCCTTCTTTATAGAATTGAGTGGTAGGCTTCCTCGTCGCCATAATTTTACATTCAACTTTTCTTGCCAACCTGAATGCCTTCTCCAATGAATCAGGTTCCAAAACACGAACTTCATGTTGGATGTTATCCTTTAGAGTACCTAAGAAGAGATCAATCATGTGTTCCTCTGGAATATTAGTTACCCTTATATTCAATTTTTGGAAGTCCTCAATGTGCTACCCCACTAAACCTTTTTGTTTGAGATTTATCAATTGGCTAAAGAAGGTGTTTCTCTTTGTATCCTCATAATGTGCTATCATTTCCTCCGTAAAAATTGACCAAGTGACAATTTTTTTACGGGAGAAAAGCCATCGATACCATACAAATGTATTTTTTTCTAAATGTAAAGTTGCTATGCGTACCTTTTGTGTTTTTTTCATGTTATGGAGATCAAAATATTGCTCCATATGTAGTATCCATGTTACAGGATCCTTTCCATCAAAATTCCTCATATCCATCTTTGGAATATGGTGGTTCTTCCCGTCAACATTAGAGTTTATGAAATCACAATTAACATTTATTTTGTTCTCATCATGAGGTTCTTTACTATATTTTCACCATTAGGAAGCCTTTCATGTATCAACTTTGTCAAACCTTCCATGTCTACTTTTAGAAAATTTTTCATGTTTTCCATTTTCTCATCGATCTTAGCTTCCATATCATCCATCTTAGATTCCATGCCAGCCTCCATGCCATCCATCTTAGCTTCCACGCCATCCATCTTAGCTTCCACACCTTTCTTCAAAACTTCCATTTCATTTTTTGTTGCTCTTTGCGAGAGTGAAATTTGTTGCACTTGCTCTTGTAATTTTGATAGATCATGCTGCAATTCTTCATCTTCATGAGTCATAGTAGAGCCTTCTGAAGGCTTAATGGGTGTTGAATTATTTTTACGGGGCATATTTTAGAACCCAATACTGATATCTATTCTACAATATGCCCTTGGAATCAATTCAAATTGATTCTTCAAACAAGACTTATGCAATTCAGAAAAAAAAATACACACTTTTTTCTTGCTTTTGAGGAGCTCGATATTGAAATTGGATTATCTCCTGGATTGTGGTTTTCTCAATATCTCAAATTCAGCACCGAATTAGCCTATTAGCACTCCGAATCTTCTTTTGAATGCCACAAAGTCTACCTTGATTTGGATTCTCCAAGACAAAGTTATGTCCAATCTCCCACAATGACCTAATTATGGACTGGTTCAGTATATCGAACTTGTACGACTTGCCACGTGTCACTGTTTTGTCCTTCGCCTCTGAAATTGATAGCTAAGAAACTAAAGTCCGTGTACTTGTGACCACTTTTTACGGAACTCCAATCAGATGCTCAGAGAGAGAGTTATTGAAATTTTCCCACGATCACCTTTTTGAGATGAAATTCAGGATCCTGAAAAAGCACTACCTTCCACATATCATATCTCCAAAAATATTGCGAACCAAGATCTGAAATTTTTTGATGAGTTTCCTTAGGATTTCAGCTTCGCACCATAATAATTTCAGATTCTGAACCTTAGTAGAAAAAAATTTATAGCGAAAATACCACTATGACCTATTTAGGAGCCTGAAACAATACCTAACTTCCACAGATCATATCTCCGAAAATATTGCGAACCAAGCTCTGAAATTTTCAGAAAATCTTCCTTAGGATTTCTGCTTCGCACCCTAAAAATTTCAGCTTCTCAACCTTCGTAGAAAAAAATTTATAGCGAAAATTCCACGATGACCTATTTGGAGCAGCGAAACCCTAGAATCCAAAGCTCTGATACCAAATGTTGTGTAACCAATTCCAAAAAGAGAAGAAAAGAGATATAAACGCCTTAGAAATGAGCCACTTCGAGGGGGAAACCTCCAATACATTACATAAATGAACAATTCTTGGATGATACAATTCACAAAACCTCCTTTCTATATATAGGAGTCCCTGGGGCCATAATGTAATCCTAGTGGGCCACATTGTAATCCTAGCCGACCTAACAATAATAATTTAAGGGCACAATAATAACAAAATGGGGGTTACAAGGGTACAATAATAATAATAAGGGGTTTACACTAACAATAATAAGGGACTATACTAGTGATATAGGGACCTAACAGTACCATTGACCTAAGCCTGCGTTGGATTACGGACCGACCTAAACCCATGTATATCCGGGAGGATTTGCGAACGTCTCAATTAATAAATGACATAGGGAGGTATGACGCAGCCTTCTCACAGAGGGACGTCCTGCCCACGTGCGAAGTAAAGGGCTTGAAAATACTGCTGACCAAATTGTAGATACACCTCGCGTGACCTTCACTCAGGGTACGTGAACGACATACAGGCGTCATCCGTGGTCTGACATTTTGTGGAAATGACCTCAACCATGTACGACGACTGTTAGCATCTCGATTTAATAAAAAAAGGGATCCTACAACTACACACAATTGGTGGCAGATCATCAATGCAGCCATTTATGATAAGATTTATCTACCTGATCGATGGTCTGTCTCACGAATGGGATACTCCACCATTAAATAGCCCCAGACGGTGTGCACATGGCCAAATAATTACACACCAGGCTATTTATTCACCCTACAACATGCTCCCGCTACCCGCATACTGGTTTTTTGTGCTCCTTAGCATTCTCTGGGTTTTCCAGTTTCGTGTTGCTAGGATGGACCCAACCAAAGAGCCTGAGAGTGCTAAGTGTATTCACAGGGGTGAACGTTGGCTCCCACCAGAAAGGATTGTTCGTGCGCCATGCATAGCAAGAACATCGTGATATAGGGACATGCTACGGCTTCTCCGAAGCTCTAGAACACCGCCTGTTCGAAGCAACGTGTGTTCCCTCCCTCAAATTTCCCTCGTCAAGGCTCCTGATTCAAATACGGGGGACCTATGAATTGATTTAGCACAGCTATCTTGTGCAGAGCTACAAGGACTTCACACCAGAGTGTTGTGCGAAGTTCACCACCGTGACCGAGCCAGGCAACAGTAGTCTAACGAATCTCAGGAAGTACAGGACCAATGGATTGTTGTGGTCACAAAGGCGACACAAATTATTCAAGAACAGCTAACGCAGGGCACACAACTGGTCGAAGAAGCTACCCAACTATGGACGGCCATCCAACACCATTCCATGCTTCAGCATATTGAGACAGAATTGCAGCAGGTAGAAGCTGCTTTGGACCAAGTCTCACCCTCCACCATCTCCGCCCAGCCTCTAGCCATCCTAGATAGGATTTAGAACCTTTTCCACAACAAGCATGCCACTCAGAAATGGTTGAAACCTTGGGCTAATCTTGCACTCCAGCTCGCCGAAGATGCACATTCTTCAATTGCGCGCCTCCACCAACTGTTGGAATGGATTATTTTGGCTCCAAATGGCCCTGCCTCCCTGACAATGGTGAACATTGTGCAACATGCCATAGCCTAGAGTAAGGAAGTGCTCCCACCACTCCTTTGCACTATGGCTACCTTGCACGCGGAAGTCGAAGCCGCACCACTGCAGTGACTCAGGACGAGTCACAAGATTGTGTTGGGGGACTGTTCGAATGAGGTCTCCTAACAAGCTGCGAAACTGGTTGAATTTTTATATTTCTGGTTATATTTAGCATAGTGGAGGGGTTTTCGGACAGGTCAAAGCGCTGAACGCATTGTAATGGGTCAAAGGGTAAACTAGGGGTCTGAAAACCATGAGTTGCAGACCGTAGGAAAGTCGAGGCTAGATTGTTATAAATAGAGATGTATTTTGTATCGAAAAGGATAGGAAATTATGAGCTATTGATGCGATCTGTTGGTTAAGCGATCTTTTTGGATTTTGGGGAACGAACTCCTGCTAGCTGTGTGCGCGGAGATCCTAGTCCAGCTGTGTGCAGACCCTGCTGTTGTGTCCACAGGTTGGGAAGGGTATTGGAATTGTAAGGAAGAATTGATGAATGAATGAATTCGAAAGATTGTTAGAGAACTAAATCTGTGAGTATTGTTATATGAATTACTGGTAATTGTTTTATTGTGTGTTTTCTATACTTAAGTTGCAAAATATCTATATACTCTGACCCTAGATCTAGATCTTTTATGTTCTGTTTATGTACTGCTGAGTTGATAATATAATGAGCATATAACTGTAGATCTAGTGCACATGGATGCAAATAAAAACATAATTAACCCTGCGTATAACAAGGTAATCTGGGAATTACAGAACTAGGACGCAATTGTGCTTGCCTTACCCATCATTTCTCAGGTTGTGGAAACCTGGTTCCAGCACCCACCCATACTACTTCGGGTGAGACTTTGACCTGCGAAAGCAAGTCACTGCCGAAAGGACCAGTAGTATAAGGGTTTGTTGGAAAACCTTGCTTACCTAACCTGGGTCAGGACCCCTCAATACAAAACTTATCCTTGACTGTTGATGTGTAGTCCTTACTACAGTGATCCTTGAATGCATATTTTTTATTTCCTTCTAGAAGCTCGTTATTGAATCTGTTGTATCTTTGGATCTCCAAGGTCTGAAATTTCACCTTGTGGTAGCCCTTTGAGTCCTATTTCCAACCATGTAGGTCTAATAAATATTGGATTCTTCAAGAAATAGTTATGCCTAATCTCCTATGATGACCCGATTATAGATTGGTTCAGTAGATCAGACTTGTACGAAGTTCCACGAGTCACTGTTTAAACCTTCGGTCCTGAAAACGATATCCAACAAACTAAAGTCAGTTATCTTTCTTTCACATTTTACAAAATTTGAATCCAATCCTCAGAGAGAAATTTATGACGGTTTTCCCAAGTTAATGTGTTTGACATGAAATTCGGGAGCCTCCAAACACCCTAACTTCTTCAGATCATATCTCCAAAAATATAGTGAACCAATATCTTAAATTCGGTCACTCACTCCATCAAGATTTTAGATCAAATTGGTTTTTTTTCAGCATCTGAAGCTTCACAGGAAAAAAAATTATAGCGATAATTCGACAATGACCTTTTTTAAGTAGTGAAATACTTGCATCAGGAGGATATGAGTGTGACAATTTATATAAATGCTTAGGTTGAGAGGGTATTCAACAACTAAACGTTCGAGGGATTTTAGGAGTTTAAAAAATTATTAATTATTGACAATTAAATCACCAGAATCAATGATTAGTGTCATGCCACAACCCCATGGGGTTTTAGCCCACTAATTCAGGTTACTAACTTCGAACAAAAATATCTCTCACACATTGAATAATTATGTGGCATGCCATATATCAATGGAAACATATAGACAAGTAGAAACCATCCAAAATATCCTTGACTTGGAATAGAGTAAGTTGTCAAGTCAAAATTCCCATGAAAGATCAAGGTAGCCCCTAGTGCTGCTTGGGTTGACATCAATGAAAACCAATCATCGACATCTCCAACCAGACCTACCATTTAATTTTAGTCTCGGTGAGTGTACCAACTAATGGGATCCCATGGGCTCTCACCAATGAAATCCAAGATATTATATACTCGTACATATGAGGCCTGAATGTTTCTGATGAATGAGGAAAGATGCTTGTTCTTTTGAATCAACATCAGAACTCTCACTTTCTTTAGATCTACCTGTAGCTTCATCTTCTTCACCACTATAAGTGGTTTTGCCTTGTATCGCATTGTTTAATCATACACGACAGTGATGGTAGCTTGCTGATTGTTAAGGATCTTGAAAAACACTCTGATTTGTCGTTTCAAATCATGTAAACAGACAAGTTCCTTATGTATGGTCATAAGCTCCTCATAAAGGTCCCGCATAGTGTCTCAGAGTGTGGATACTTCAACAAGTATTTCTCATCTCATCTCCTCCATGTAGTTCTGTGTGGAAGGTGAATTTTTTGATGTTGCATGAATTTTTTCATTCTCTTACTAGAGAGCCTGAAGATTCTATACCAACTATCTATTCTCGGTTTTCAAATATTGAATGTTATATTTCGCTACACCTGCGAAGGCCAATTTGGATTTGAAAATAGCATTTGGATTCTGTTGGTGTTCACCACTATCACCCTTTCTATCATGAATGTAGGTAACACATGATCATCCAAGAATTTCTTTCTCTGCGCTTGTACAATCTTCTTTTGGAGTTCATCAAATGATAGATTTTATGTTGTGAAACCAGCTCCAAAAATAGAAGAAAAGAGATATCAACGCCTTATAAATAAGCCACTTCGAGGGGGAAACCTCCAATACATTACATGAGTGAAAAATTCTTGGATGAAACAAATTACAAAATCTCCTTCCTATATATAGGAGTCCATGGGGCCACAATGTAATCCTAGCCGACCTAACAATAATAATTTAAGGGCACAATAATAACAATATTGGGGTTACAGGGGTACAAAAATAACAATAATGGGGTTAAAATAACAACAATAAGGGACTATACTAGTAATATAGGGACTTAACATGCCCCTCTCCTTCAAAAAAGTGTTGTCCTCAATGCTTGAGTAGCTTTGGGTGCTTCTGTATAAAATTCTCATCCCTCCATGTAGAATCTTCAGTGGGTAAGTTCTTCGACTTGATGAGATACTCTAAAATTGATATTTTTTTGTAGCTGTCAAGTTCTTTTTTCCGTGATTGCTTCAGGTTACAATATGATTTTTCCTTCCTCATCAAGTTCTGGCAATATTGTTTGAACTAGAATATTTTCACCTATAACCTTCTTTAAGCATGAAACATGGAAAACTGGATGCATTCGTGAAGAGGCAGGAAGCTCCAATTTGTATGCCATAATACCAATCTTTTGCAACACCTTGTAAGGAACATAGTACTTTGGCGATAATTTATTATCCTTCTTAGTTTTCTTGAGGGAAATTTGTTTGTATGGTTGTAGCCATAAAAATACCCAGTCTCCTACATCAAAAATTCTCTCGCTGTGATGTTGATCTGCCTGTTGTTTCACTCAATTTTGTGCCAAATTCAGGTTATCCTTTAAGAGTTGGAGAACTTCTTGTTGATGCTCGATGTGATCTTCCATTGCTTGAACCTTCAAAATTTCTCTTAAAGATGATGTGATGGATGGTGGATGATATCCATTAAGTGCCATAAATGGGGTCATTTTTGTTGTAGTATGGAAGGAAGTGTTATACCACCATTCAGTGAGAGGTAACCACTTGACCCATTGTGTTTGTTTATCAGATACAAAACAACGAAGATATCCTTCCAAACATTTATTTACTATCTCAGTTTGACCATCAGATTGAGGATGATAAGATGAGCTATGAGCTAATTGAGTACCCAAACAAGAAAATAACTCCGTCCAAAAATTTCCAATAAAAATGGGATCTCTGTCGCTCACAATAACCCTTGGGTTCCCATGTAGCTTTTGAATTGTGTCCATAAATGTACTAGCAACTGTACTTGCTTTAAATGGATGAGATAATTCACAAAAGTGCGCATACTTGGTAAGTCTATAAACTACCACGATGATGACACTCTTTCCTTCAGACTTAGGTAAACCTGTGATAAAATCCATTGAAATCTCCTCCCAACGTTGACTTGGAATGGATAAAGGTTGTAGAAGACTCGGGGTCTTAATTGTGTCAACTTTATTCTGCTGGAAAACCAAACATTCCGCCACAAAATTTTGAATATCAGATTTAAGGCCATCCCAAAAAAAATATTTCTTCACCCAGTGGTAAGTTTTTAAAAACCCTGAGTGTCCTCCTAAAGAAGAAGTCTGCAATTCCAAAAGAATCTTTTGTTTTAGTTGGGAATTCTTACAAAGATATAAGCGATCTTTGTACCATAAGGAATCATTTTTCCAACTAAATGTATCAGATTTACTAAGATCTTGCTGCAAATTTTGAGTGAGTGTCCACACTTCTTCATCCTTCTCCCATTCATCTCTTGCTTCGGTTATCCAATCTGGTTGGATAATAGAAATGGCACAAAGCAATGCTTCCTCCTCTTCATTCTTTCTTGAGAGTGCATCTGCAACAACATTTAGCTTCCCTTTTTTTTAGATTATTTCAAAGTCTAACCCAACATCTTTGTGACCCATTTTTTTTGGTCTTCTAAAGACAGTCTTTGTTCCAAAAAGTGTTTAAGACTATCATGATCAGTTTTTACCTTGAATTGTCTTCCCATTAGGTAAGTTCGCCATTTCTTTAGTGCATGCAGTATTGCTAACATTTCCTTCTCATAAATAGGTTTCTGTAAATACTTTCCTTTGATTGGACGACTTTCAAAATCAATGGGTCTTCCTTCTTGCATTAAAACATCACCAATTCCATTTCTTGAGGCATCACATTCCATAATAAAGGTTTTTGTGAAGTTTGGTGTAGATGATACCGGTGCTAGGCACATTACCTCTTTAAGATCTTCAAAGGCCTTAGTTGCTTCAGGAGTCCATGAAAATGCATCTTTCTTCAATAATGTTGTTAGAGGTGCTGCTATTCTTCCATAATTCTTAACAAACTTGCGATAATACCATGTTAACCAGAGAAATCCTCGCAACTGCTTTATGGTTGTGGAGACTTTCCATTCCTTAATGGCTTTAATTTTGTTAGGGTCTACCTTAACATGAGATACAATATGACCCAGATATTCCACCTTTTGTACTCCAAAGAAACATTTGGATGTTTTTGCATATAATTGTTTCTCTTGCAATAGTTTGAGTACCTTGTCAACATGTTGAACATGATCCTTCCAAGACCTGCTATAGATTAGTATATCGTCAAAAAATACTAGCACAAATTTTCTAAGGAAGGGTTTGAAAATGGAATTCATCAACCCTTGAAATGTAGAAGGTGCATTGGTATGGCCAAAAGACATGACCAAAAATTCATAATGACCCTCATGAGTTTGAAATGTTGTTTTCAAAATATCTTCAGGATTTGTTCTAATTTGATGATATCTTGAACGAAGATCCAACTTGGTAAAATAAATTGCTCCATGTAATTCATCCAATAATTCATCAATCACAGGAATGGGAAATTTATCTTTAATGATGAGCTTATTGAGCTCCCTAAAATCCAGACACATGCGCCATGATCCATCCTTCTTGTGTACCAATACTACAGGAGCATAGAAATAACTTTGAATAGGTTGAATTATACCCGCCTCTAACAATTCTGCAATCATACGTTCAATTTCGCTCTTTTGGACATAAGGATATCTATAAGGCCTGATGTTTGGAGTAACACTTCCTAGAATCAAATGAATAGCATGATCATGATCACAAATATGTGGGAGCCCTTTGGGAGTTTCAAACACCATGGAATGATTGTCCAAGACTTTTTGGAGATCTGTAGAAATAGATGATTTTGATGTTGGAACTTCTAGTGAGCATAATTGTGCAATTACATCTTGTTGTTCTTTCTTTAGAAGCTTTGTCATGACATTAGAGCTTATTATCTTTCATGGCTTCCCTGCAATACCCCGTAATTCAACTTCCTTTCCTTCTAAAAAAAAAATTCAGGAAAATTTATTGAAAATTAAAAGCTACCGTCCCCAAAGATTGTAACCATTGTACTTCGAGTACAACATCAGCACCTCCCATAGGAATGGAAAGCATTGGAATATTCAATACATATTCCCTCATGTTTAGCTTGATATTTTGGCATTTTCTAGAGAAATTTATAGTTCCTCCATTTGCAACCATCACTGGACATTCTGGTGCTGGGTATAGGAAACAATTCAATTCCTTGGCTACCTTACAATGAATAAAATTATGGGTGCTACCTGAATCAATCAACACTATTACCTTTTTGTTCTTGATATTTCCTTCTATCTTGAGATTTTGAGGAGTGGTAATTCCTACCAATGCATTACACGATATGGCCAGACTCATTTCTTCCTCTTCCAGGCCTGGTTCCTGGTGTATATCCTCTTCTTGTTCATTTTCTTCTTCCTCTTCACAATCTATTTAAAATAATTTCTTCTCAGCACACTTATGACCTTTAGTGTATTTTCTATCACAACTATAGCAAAGCCCTTTTTCTTTTTTTTCTTCCAATTTTTGTGGTGTCAACCTTGTGGGTTGTGGAAATCTAGGAGTAGCAACACTTCCATCTTTATAGAAGTGAGTGGTGGGCTTCATTTTCCCCATAATTTTACATTCAGTTTTTCTTGCCAACCTAAATGCCTTCTCCAATGAATCATGTTCCAAAATGTGAACTTCATGTTGGATGTTATCCTTTAAAGTACCTATGAAGAGATCAATATGTTGTTCCTCTCAAATATCAGTTACCCTTATATTCAATTTTTGGAAGTCCTCAATGTGCTCCCCCACTGAACACTTTTGTTTGAGATTTATAAATAGGCTAAAAAAAGTATTTCTCTTTGTATCCTCATAATGTTCTATCATTTCCTCCGTAAAAATTGACCAAGTGACAATTTTTACGGGAGAAAAGCCATCGATACCATACAAATGTATTTTGTTCTAAATGTAAAGTTTCAATGCATACCTTTTCTGTTTTTTTCACATTATTGAGATCAAAATATTTCTCCATTTGTAGTATCCATGTTACAAGATCCTTTCCATCAAACTTCCTCATATCCATTTTTAGAATATGGTGGTTTTTCCCTCCAACATTAGAGTTTATGAAATCACAATTAACATTTATTTTTTTCTCATTATGAGTTTCCTCTACTATCTTTTCACCATTAGGAAACATTTCCTGTATCAACTTTTTTAAACCTTCCATGTCTTCTTTTAGATCATTCTTCATGTTTTCCATCTTAGCTTCCATGACATCCAGCTTAGATTCCATGCCATCTTCCATGCCATCCATCTTAGCTTCCATGCCATTATTCAAACCATCCATCTTCGATTCCACGGCTTTCTTCAAACCATCCATCTTAGTTTCCATGCCTTTCTTCAAAACTTCCATGTCATTTTTTGTTGTTGTTTGCGAGAGCAAAATTTGTTGCACTTACCTTGTAATTTTGATATGTCATGTTGCCATTCTTCATCTTCATGAGTCATAGTAGAGCCTTATAAAGGCTTAATGCGTGTTGAATTATTTTTAGGGGCCATTGAGAATCCAATACTAATATCTATTCTATAATATGCCCTTGGAATCAATTCAACTTGATTCTTCAAACAAGACTTATGCAATTTGGAAAAAAAAAAAAATACACACCTTTTACTTGCTTTTGAGGAGCTTGATATTGAAATTGACTTATCTATATACTTGTAGATCCTCAATATCTGAAATTCGGCCCTATAGTAGAAATTTGAAGCTTCTTTCAAATGCCACAGGTCTGACTTGATTTGGATTCTTCAAGGCAAAGTTCTGCCCAATCTCCCAAAATGACCTAATTATGGACTGGCTCAGTAGAGAAAACTTGTATGACTTGCCACGTGTCACTGCTTTCTCCTTTGGCTTTGAAATTTATAGAAATGACACTACATTCTGTGTACTTCCAGTCAATTTTTACATAATTCTAATCTGATTCTCAAAGAGAGAGTTATGAAGCTTTTCCCACAATCACATCTTTGAGATGAAATTCAGGAGTCTGAAAAGGAGCTATATTCCACAGATCATATCTCCAAAAATATTGCAAGCTAAGCTCTAAAATTTTGTGATGATGTTTCTCAGGATTTCAGCTTCGCACTCTAGAAATTACAGCTTCTGAGCCTTTGTAGAAAAAATGTTATAGCGAAATCTTGTGATGACCTTTTTAAGTGAAATTCAGGAGCCTGCAAAAAGACCTAACTTCTACAGATCATATCTCTAAAAATATTGTGAAACAATCTCTGAAATTGTGCGACGATGTTCCTTAGGATTTTTGATTTTCACTCTACAAATTTCATCTTCTAAACCTTCGTAGAAAACAAGTTATAGCAAAAATTCCACAATGACCTATTTGGAGTAGTGAAACCCTAGAATCCAAAGCTCTGATACCAAATGTTGTGAAGCCAGCTCCAAAAATAAAAGAAAAGAGATATCAAAACCTTAGAAATAAGCCACCTCGAGGGGGAAACCTTTAATAAATTGCATGAATGAACAATTTTTGGATGATACAAATTACAAAACCTCCTTTCTATATATAGGAGTCCATGGGGCCACAATGTAATCCTAGCCAACCTAAAAATAATAATTTAAGGGCACAATAATAACAATATGGGGGTTACAGGGGTACAATAATAACAATAAGGGGGTTACAATAACAAAAATAAGGGACTATACTAGTAATATAGGGACCTAACATTTTACACATCCATCATTGGATCATAATCAAGGGTAACTATATCCCCTTCCTCGTGGGCTGGCTCTACGACTGGAGGTGGCTGAGTTTGAACGGTGACATGTGCTGCATTGGGAATTAGGTCCACATATTCATCTTGCAGCTCTAGTCCATATCCATGTCCACAAATTCAATCAACTTCTCAATCTCATGAGAAACTCTCATTCCTGCATATGTTCACTAACTCCTTTTGTTGTTGTCTGATCCTCTACCTTCTCTTCAACCTATATGGGTTTCACTCTTCCAATGTCGAACTTTACCTTCCTTCTTCTTCCTGCTTCTGATTCTCCTCCTCCTCTCTTCTTCTTAGATCTCGTTCTTCCTTTAGCTCTTATTCTACTTTCTGCGCTCTGAGTTATGCTTCCTCCAAGATTTTCTTGTATCTCTTTCTCTACTCTACTCTTTTCTTCCTCTTCCTCCTCTTTTCTTCTATCACTAAATATTCTTGTTGAACAATAGAAACTCTTTTCGTCTTCCAACTTTTATCCTCCTCTACACTATCACCAACCTCCCCCTTTCCCTTATCCTATATCGATTTGTTGTTGTTTCTTCCAAAACTTCTACCGTTAGAGGAGAAACTTGAGAAATGACAGCTATAATGATCAGTTCATAGGGTCTAGAGGAGTTATATAGATTATTCCATGGTTCCTCCTCTAGCCACCGATATGCCCTCCTAACCCAATTGTAGTATATTCTCACGTAGTGGTCCTTGCAAATTCCCCTCGAATCATACAGATTGAAGTATTTTGTACATAATTTGAACTTCATTATGGATTTTGATTTGGTATCTACAACTTTGAGATTATTAATCCCATATAACCTGATCTGTAAAGGAAAAGTGGGCCATCGGTCCTTATTCATCCTATGCATTGCTATTGACAACCCTGTGGTGAGATGGTAAGATACTTATTGCATGAAAATTTTTTCGATGACATATATTGGAAAAAGATGTGGAGGATTCTTCCCAGTGAACACTCTGATCAATGTGTCATCTGGTAAGGTGAACCAAACTGCAATATATGATATCAACTCCATTTATCTTTGTGACATGAAAGGTGGTTCCTTCTGAAAGATAATCTTGTATAGCGGGATGATGAAGTGATCAGTTAGTTTCTCCATAAATCCTCTATGGATGCAATCTGAAATTAGTTTGCAGTATATATGCACAAAATTTTATCTCGGTTTCCACATCTAGTTCATGTTAGGAAACTGATTTGGTGCACATACCACATCCGGTAACTATGCAGACATATAGATTCTAGCTTTCTTACCCGTGGGGGTATCTTGAGATGTTTCTACATGGGATCTTAGCTAATGAACCAAAAGATATGACCAGTGGAACGAATTCCCCTCGTTCACCACCTAGTTCAATAAGATATCACACCCCTCAATAAATATCTATGCGCTAGGTTGGACATATGTTCTAAAAGGTAAGATGACCAAGAGCTGGTAGGCCTTCCTAAGTGACCTTATGTTATGCATATTGGCGGGTGAATGTTTAAACTTCAATGGCTCCTTCACCCAACTCTTGATGATATACTTTGTGCTCTCATAGATGTGGGTGGCATAAAAAAAATGAATCCATGAACTTTACTAGCTCGGGAAGATGATACATCTGCTAAAAATATGCTGTGATAAATGCAGAAATATTTTGTCTGCTGGTGTTGCTCAATGTCATATTTTTCTTATCAGTATGTGCGACAACCCAACTGATCACATCCGCACACAGGAGGAATAGATACCTGCATGAAACCCTATAGAGTCTTGAATGATTTATGCTAAGATAAATATACTGGTCCTCTAAATCTACCCCGAAGTCCATTGCGATAGAATATTTAATCTGCTTCCATGTTAGTTTGGATCCATTTTATACAAACAACTGTGTCCACATATACTAGAAAGTTAACCGAAACTTTCTCAACTGCTTCCCCAGTATGAATTTCAGTCATTTATTTTGAGGAAACTCTCTTGGGTTCTGTTGTAACATTAACTATTGGAAAGGTGCTCAACAATTGTTGTACATGTGGAACTGAAAAGGCACTCATAACAACCAAAAATCAATTTTAAGAAAAAACACTTACAAGCCATGTTCAAGAAACAAATCAGGCATATGATGGGAAGGATTTATAAATTTTCACTAGAAAGAGGGTCTCACTGACCGAGAGAGCTACACACTGCATTGTTCTAGTAGTTAGGGTCGAAGTTTGAGGCCTGGGACTACGCAATGCACAATTGATCCTGGGAAGTGAGCTGGGAGAGATTGAAAATTATGTAGTCTCAATGGCTAGGGATCTAGAATGATCCCTAGAACTGTGAAATGCATATTTGGGCCAGCCTATACTATTAAATGTGAATTTATAGAAGCCAAGCTCTCAGCTTGAGCCTTAATATTGCGCAGTGCCTAACTAAGAAAAGTGAAAACTGACCAAGGGAATGACAGATCTGCCAAAGGGAAGTGTGAAAAACGAGCATATCTGAGAGATAGTGTTGGCTTGAGTGTATATATGAATAAGTGTGAATGAAACAAGACATACCAAGTGCAAAAATTGAATAAATGGGAAGAAAACCAAATTCGTGAGGAGAGTCACCACAACGACGACTATTTGTGAAAAAACGAATAAACCGATATGACACTTGTGAATGGAAAATGATAACTTGAAAAAGAAAATATACAAGGTAAATCAAGTTAAAACTCTATCATGCATGCAAAGAAACAAGAAAAACAACATTCACACAATCCAAATGGAAAAAAGAGATAGAAAAAGCTACAAAAAGTGATAATGTGAAACTCACCTGGAAAAGTGATGATGATTGCACCGAAGGTTCCTTGATCTCGTCGGGAATTATATATCTCCTAGATCGAGTGTGCAAATGATATATAGGGGAATTGATTAAATATATTTGATAAAATTATGGTTTATGATGTGCATGCCAAAAATTAAGGAAGAAGCGAGACATGGTGAAAATTTACAAAAATAACAAGTGTTCCTCCTTTAGGTTACTAAAAATAGATCCCTAAATTTTAGGGATACCTTTTTATTTTTAATGTTTTCTTCCTTTTCCCAAGAAACTTGTCGTGCACATCATCGGGAAATATTGTGCAATTTTGGTAATTGGGCAACTTTTTGGTAAGTGCACTGCATAGTTACTGAGCTCAGTGAAGGATTACACAGTTTCTAGGCTCAGTGATGGGTTGCTTGTCATGAGTGCTGATCCAAGTGGATATTCGTGGACACCTACCTATTCCACTTGGTGCCCCACTATTGTTTCTTTCAGTTTTTCAATTTCCTTAATTGTAGCATAGTTTACTATTTTTAGTACTTTTTCGGGTCTTGAAATTCTGGAGCCATTTTGAGGCCCTAAACGGTATTTTTTGGGAAAAAGGGGAGAAACATGGAAGTTACATTTTATGTTTCTTACATAAAAATTTGTATTCCTCATATATATCTTTCTAACGAGGAATGGTGCATATCAAACAGAGATCGTATGCAAAAGTTACGTCCCTGGGAAGTTGATGTACCAATCTACCCAAACAAAGCCCATTGTTTTGGCACTTCATCTCCTAGGGTTAGGTTTTTGGATGTTTAGGGTTTTCCATTATTTCTAAATAAGAAATTTGCCCCCAAGCCTCATTATAACACAGTTCAGAGGCCTGTATCCACCAAATCTCTTCTCAAATATAAGCTACCATCCCCCTAGCTAGTTTATTTCCATTCTGTCCGTAAACAAATTTTAGTTCTTTGATATTAATGAAATGAAGTGTTATTTCTGCAGTGTTTTTGTATTTATGGTTATATTTTTATTCTGTTGCATTCCTGAATAAATCCGGATCAGTGGTATCAGAGCGGTATGCTCTTTCTCGATCCTTCTTTGCATGTCCCCAACGAGGTCGGGGTATAAGGAGTTAGGGCTCGATCTAGTTGAACCTTTGCAAGATCAAACTTGCAAACCCTGATGGCCGCCCATGGGGGATGAAAAGAAATATGAGGGAGAAGGATATCCTATCAAAATATTGCTCAAGGAGGCCCTTAAAAAACAAAGGAACGCGATGATGGATAAATTTTCCCAGATCCTTCAATGACTGCCCACCCGCAGCGCATCTGCATCCAGCAACCAGTCTGGAGGAAAAAATCCTTTTAAGGTGCAAGTACATGCAATGGAATATGTTGCGGTAGCAAAGGGATGAAGATGTGCATGAGCTCACGAATATATTCCATACCCTGTGAACAAAGTTGGGTATCAAAGATTCAGAGAAACATTTGGTGATGAAGTACTACAGTTGTCTGCATAGATACATTCAGCAGGAAATGGAGTTCCTCAACATCTCCTCGCTTGGTACGACATATCAATATGGTGCCAAGATTTAGCATAAATTTAAAAAGAAGAAGCGAGACTTTGGATCTGTGAATCAAAATCAAGGGAAAGGTGCCCCCAAACCTCATAAAAAACGACAAAGCCAAGGCATGATGGCCCAAGACAACCTACCGAATCTGAAAGTAAAGAGAAACACTGTGAAGCTGAATAAGGACACACGAAAATGGTGTGAGTTCCTTAAGAGCTCCACTCACAACACAAGTGAGTGTCGAACCAAGCAGTCACTTGTTTGGTCTCAATCTAGTCTCCTAAACTGAGCTCATTTAATTGTCAACCAGGATTTGTAAACTGCTGAAGTGAAGTGTACTGTATGTACCTAGGTACTTGTTTCTTAATGCGTTGTGTGTAGTGTTTTGTGATGTTTTTGGTCTTTTGTAATGATTTATGATGTTTTTGGTCTTTTTGGTGGTTTTATGTTTACAAGGGAAAATGCCTAGAAAGCTAATGGAAAGGAGCTGGCGATCAAAACAGAGTTAAGCCTAATTGATGGAATGAAAAATGGCAAATGCAATTGGAAACACTGAAGCAGAATCAAATCTAAACTATGAAAAAGTAAAAGCAAAGCTTGATAATGACTTTTAAGTAAATGATTCAAAACACAAACTAAACTTGAGAAATGATCACTAAGTATGAAAATCCTCTAACTAATCAATTAAACAACTAACCTACAATGATGCAACATTTTGTCCTTGATTAGAGATTTGAAACATAATTAGAGGAAAACATTGTTATCATCATAAGATCTTCTATTCTAGAACTAGTTCCTATCTCTATTCTGCAATTCAATTGAATGTCACAAAACCTTTACTCAAAAGTTATTGATTTCTTTTCAAAGTAGGCTTTTGAGGGAGGACTCTGTTTATGAAATGATAAGGAAATTGCAGAGATACTTCAGGCCTTATAGTGATGTTGTCTTATGTTCATATGGTTATGGATCATTTGTAGATTTTAGAACAAGAAGATGTTTGTGAATAATGAAGGCTGTCATGTTAATTTTAACAACTGAAGTAATCTATTGTGCAGTGGATGGCAATCTGAATGGGAGGTGCAAGTGCAATGAGTTAATCTAAAAATGAACTTAAGATGCCACTAATCTAGAACAATGCTGAACTACAAGTCATCATCAAAATCAAAACAAAGTAATTGAACATGAGTTAAGTGCAATTAAATTCCGGAGTATCCTAACTATGCTATCATGCATTATTATATGAAGTTACACAATCTGTTTGTCCATCATTAGTGATATTTTGGAAGAGTTCCTTCTTTTGGAAGAGGTATTAGAACAATTCTGACTGTGTAATTGAATGAAAATGAAAGCAAAAAGGACTGAAAGCAATGAAAAACTAAGATATCATATTCATATCCTACTCGTCATTATGATGTCTTGGGCAAGCGTTTAAGAGCAAGAACATAGATGATACTTAGTGCAAACACACAACTAAATCATTCATTATCACAGTCATGTCTTGAACTTCTTAAGAATTTCTTGGAAGAGTTTCTTCTTGTAGAAGAGTGATTAGAACAAGTGTAACTGTGATAGTGAACAACAAAAATTACAACTAAATCCTACAGTACTATAGCCATTTTCATTCATCATTATAATCTTTTGGAAGAATTTCTTCTTGTGGAAGAATTAGAATGAATATAACTACAGTAGCTAATTAAAAACAACTATGAATTCAACTCCTAATCCTACAATACTATAGTCATTTCCCATTCATCATTATAGTCTTTTGGAAGAGATTCTTCTTGTGGAAGAGTTAGAATGAGTATAACTACAGTAGCTAATTAAAACAACTATTAATTCAAATTCAAAACGTAAAGGCAGCTAGAAGACTTATCTAATTTACGCAAAATAAATCCGTGCAAGAGGCAGAGGCCCTCTACCACCTGACGGAATTCAACTCCAAATTAAATCACGCTTTCAAAACAACACGGTCTGCTCCATTAAAGATGAAATAGTTTGAACATAACACTCTGCATCTTCAAAAATCTAGCACAGAGTCTAAACAAAATCTAGCATCAAATCTAACATAAAATCTAACATAGCTCTCGGTTTCCCAAGTGTTTATAAAGCAAATGCATATAAAAAAACTTGCAATAATTCAGGAACACTGTCTTTCCTTATCGGAATCACGTTAGGACTCTTGAAATGGCTGCGTGAAGAGGAAAAAGACATCTGGACTGAGACAGTCCTAATAGAAGTCTTCCTTCCTAAATGTGTTCCCACGTTCCAAAACCGTACCCAGAATTCGTTTCTTCCTCCATGATGAGCAACGAACCATGTAGACATGACGTGGATCATACCCATATGCGGTTTTTCTCAAGAGGCCACCTGGAACATACTCAAACGTGAAGGCAGCTGCAGAATCACCGGTTAGCTACGGAATGTCTGCATTCTGCAGCTAGTTCCGGTCAAAATGCTTTACAATGGAAAAAATCACAAAATTTAGCAAGTCAGTCATGTAAATCATTCTAGAAGTAATTTTAACTATATTCATTGATCAATTGGGTCTAGGATGGAAATGGACAAAGGAAAATGAGGTAAAATGAGGTGAAAGAAAGCACAATTTTGAGGCTCAACATCACTCATGGCCAAGATGATGGCTTATGAATCAGATGCATGTTTCGAATCTGAATCAGAACCTGAAAAGGGGAATGACAAAGGGAAGAAAATTGTTGATGTAGATCCCAACACCATTTTTGCCACTACACAGATCCAGAAGGAGGAACCAGAAGATCTAGAGGAGGAGGAGCGTCTCTTCCACTCCCAAATGTGGTTAAAGGGTTCCTCGATACATTTTATTGTCGACAAAGGGAGCCAAAATAACCTCATTTCAACAAAGGTCGTGAAGCGGTTGGGCTTTCCAACCATAACACACTGACAACCGTACACCATTGGGTGGCTTCACCAAGGACGAGATATCCACGTCAGCTAGTAGTGTCACCTTCCCTACAACATCAGGCCCTTCACGGATGAGGTATTATGTGACTTTGCTCCTCTTGATGTTTGTGACGTATTATTAGGCCAACCATACTTATGCAAATGACATGCTGTGTATGAGTCTCGACCTCGCATTTTTACTATTACTTTGGGAAATGAGTTTTACAGGATACCAGAGGAACCACCGCCTACTGTTATCTCTTTGGTTACTACAAAACAATGCAATAAGCTCATTTCCAAAACCGGGAAATTTGTTTTCCTGATGATATGCCCCTGGGGAAAGAAGTATATTATGGCCATGACCTCTAGGCAGGGCTCCTCCACACAACAACAAATGGAAAAGGTCATGGAGGAGTATAGGGACATCTTCACCTCACCCATAGGGGTACCTCTGCACTGTCAGGTCAAGAACCCCATCGATGACCCCAGGTGTGCCACTTCCCAATGGACCAATCTATCAGTTCTCTGTTCTGGAGAACGATAAAATCAAGAGGGAGATTCAAGAGATGAAAGGTCACATCCGTGCGAGTTCATCACCCTGTGGGAGCCTGGTTGTGTTGATGCAGAAAAAGGATGGGACTTGGAGACTCTTTATTGACTCTCAAATGCTGAAAAAGATCACTATCCAGAATAGGTACCCGATCCCATGGATTGATGACCTTCCGGACCAACTCAAAGGGGTGAAATATTTCAGCAAGATCAACTTGAAGTCCAGGTATCACCAGGTACCAACCGAACCCTCTGATGTGTGGAAGTCTGCCTTCAAATCCAAGGAGGGCCTTGTTGAATGGATGGTCATGCCCTTTGGGTTGAGGAATGCTCCTACAACCTTCATGAGGTTGTTGGATGACATATTGCAGCCATTCACCAACTCCTTTGTAGTAGTAATTGGATCACATCCTAATATTCATCTAAAATTGGGAAGAGAACTTCTACCACATCTGAGAGGTCCTCCAAACACTGCGACAACACAAGTTGTGTGCCAATTTGGAGAAGTGCACTTTTGGTATGACCGAGGTTTAGTATATAGGATAAATTATTGATGAACAGGGGTTCATTCGAGATTGGAAAAACCCAACCACTCTAACAGAGCTTCAAAAATTTCTAGGTCTTTCTAATTTCTACCGCAGGTTCGTGTTGAGATTCTATCATATCACTTGGCCCTTGAGTCAAGTCACCAAGGGAGGAGCAAAAGAAAAAATATTTTGGTCAGAATCTCAACAAAAAGCATTCGTAGAATTAAAACATCGGCTCTGCTCTACCCAAGTGCTCACGTAACCAGAATTTCAACAACCATTTGAGATCAAGAGAGATGCCTATGACTATGCTATTGGGGTAGTTCTTACTCAACATGGGCATCTAGTGGCATATCACAGTGGGACATTTTCTGACACAGTCTGAAAGTATCCCACTTATGAAAAATAAATGTATTCCATTGTGCAGGCTTTCCGACAATGGAAGCATTACATTTTGTGGAAGGAAACGATCATCCACATAGATCATTGATCCCTGTAGTTCATACAGACACAAGGGAATTTTTAGAATGATAGCCATCGGAAGTGGTGCACATATCTACAACCGTTTCATTTGAATATCATGTACAAGAAGGGCAACACCAATAATGTTTCAGACTGCCTCAGTCGACCATTGATCGTGGAACTAACCGCCATTCTCAACTCTTGTGGGAACGAGAATTCGTATTTGCTTCTTCTCTACAAGAGTGATCTGGAATTCGACCACACATATAAGACACTCTTGGAGGGTACGCAAGTTCCAAATTTTCACCTCCACGATACACTGCTATGTCACCTAGGACACCTTTGTGTTCCTTCAAGTGAGCATGCCAAGATTATTTGGAAGCACACTAGAGTCAAGTCACTGGGAATTTTAGGGTCAAGAAAACAATGACAGTACTGCAGAAGTATTTCTATTGGCCGAACCTTCGATGATATGTTGGGAAGTACATATGATCCTGCACTACTTGCGCCATTGCCAAATCGACCATTAAGAAGCAAGGCCACTATACTCTGCTACCTACCCCTAGTCAACCTTGGGAATCCATCTCCATTGATTACATGTCGGGTATTCCTTCTACTAAGCATGGAAATGGCTGTGTTTTCTTGGTCGTCGACAACTTCTCAAAGATGGCCATTATGGAGACCTATAAATATCACAGTAGTAGCCACTGATAAACTCTTCTTTGAACGAGTTTGGGTGCACTTTGGGATCCTACAGTATATCATGTCAGATCAGGATAGTAGGTTCCTCAACACATTTTGGTCCATCCTATGGTCAATGCTGAACACCAAGCTCACCAATTCCATATCTCTCCATCCCCAAACTGATGGCCAGACAAAGGTTGTCAATAGGATGATTGTACACATTCTGCACATGTACAATAAAAAGAACACACACACATGGGATGAGAGACTTACCTATGTAAATCACAGTTATAACCTAGCTCACCATTGCTCAATCGACCACAACCCCTTTCAGGTGGGCCTGGGATTCCAACCACTATGTTCAATTGACGTAGCCATGCCATTTGCGACTACTTAGGCTGATTCAGCTCATTTCCAGTCTGAAGCTGACAAACAGAACAACTTAATTGATAAAATTGAGCACACCCACCAACAGGTTTAAGACATATTTGATATAGCTAATGATAAGTACAAGCAACAACATGATCAACATCGGGTGCCACATAACTTCCAGGTGGGTGACAAAGTGTGGCTACATTTGCAGAAGGAGCACCTCAGTAGAACCCACCACAAGCTTCGCTCGCTCCGATATGGGTTGTACACCATCACCAAGGATATATGTAACAATGCCTTCTAGCTTAGTATTCCACCATTCCTTGGTCTGCACCTAGTATTCAATGTGGAGCGCCTTCGGCCCTACTTCCCACCTTTACTGGACACCTCCGATATTGTAGAACAACTCACACCAAAAAATTTAAACCCAGAATACATGGAACATTCCACTACGAATTATATCATGGAAATGAAAATCAATAACACTCGCCAACATAATATCCAACTGTATCGGTTTTTCAAAGCTGGCCAACTCCTACACCAAGGTAAGTGGCTCACCAGGAACCAAGTTCAACAGAAGTTTCCTCATCTCATGGAGGAACTCAACACAATGGGGACCATTGCTTCATAAGGGGGGAGGAATGATCAAGGTGGATATTGGTGGCCACCCACCTATTCAACTTGGGGCCCCACCATTTCTTCTTTCATTTTTTTAGTTTCCATAATTGTAACACAGTTTACTATTTTTAGCAGTTTTTCGAGTCTTGAACTTCTGGAGGCGTTTTGAAGCCATAAACGACGTTTTTTGGGAAAACTAGGAGAAACATGGAAGTTACTTTGATTTTTCTCACATCAAAATTTTTAGTCCTCAGATAGATCTTTCTAATGAGGTATGGTGTGCATCAAACGAAGATCATATGCCAAAGTTACGTCCCCAAGAAGTTGAAGTACCAATTTACCCAAACGGAGCCCATAGTTTTGAAGCTTCGTCTCCTAGAGTTATTTTTTGATATGTTTAGGGTTTTCCATTGTTTCTAAATAATAAATAGGCCCTTGAGCCTCATTGTAACACAGTTCACAGGCCTGTAGCCACCACATTTCTTCTAAGAGATAAGCTACCAATGCCCTAGCTAGTTTATTTCCATAATGTCTGTAAGCAAATTTCAGTTCTTTGATATTAATGAAATGAAGTGTTATTTCTACTGAATTTTTGTAGTTATGGTTATATGTGTATTTTTTTGTGTTCCTCTATAAATCCAGATCAAGTGCACAATTTATAAGCTCAAGGTTGACTTCTAGTCATGGCTGTGTAATTCTAGTCATTAAGGATGCTTGCCCTCATGGATTACGAAGTTTCTGGAGGTAAGCCCATGACTTTTGTGAAAGATTAAGGCAAGAGGTTAGCTTGTGACTTAGAAAAAATAAGCTAAGTGAAAATAAAGTGGAAACAAGCATAGATAAATGGTAAACATCAACCAAAACATGAATACCTGATAACAGTGCAAGATAATCTCCTATGAAAAGAAGGTTGGGCTCCAAAATGTAAGTAAATGAAAAATTTTGGAGGGTGGTTGTAGTCGCTACAACATTGGTGACACACTGGTACAACTTTGGCTCTCTGAATGAATCTTGTCTCATGCAAAATTGGTCTCACCCTTTTGGAAGTATTGTCCAATTCGTTGATTATGAAAACTCCCTCACTTAGTCTGAGTTATAGACATAGTCCTATCCACCCTCTTCATCAGTGGCACACTAACCAAGCCAAGTTAAACAAAGTTGTTTCGACAGGGGATGAGGAGTATATAAGTGCAAAAGTAAAATAAATTGTCACAGTTTTATTTTCATCTTTGGTGTTGCCTCGCTACCGACTAGCCTGGATAGTACCCTGGTGGAGTCACTTTAGGAATAAAAACATTTATTCACTTCCAACAAGCCTGGACAATACCCTAGCGGAGTTTATTTCTTCACCTCTCTATGCACGAATCCTTTCTCTTATTTTTCCCTTCATTTATTTTTTCATTTTTTTCATTTTTTGTGTTCAAAGAACTATGCATAGGCACTTATTCAATTCATGGGGTGAAAGGGGCATCCCAAATTATTGAGAGTATAATAGGTTGTTCCTTCATAGAAGGCTATTTATGTATACCTATGAAATACTTGTTAAGGTTTTCCTCCCATCCTTACTCTACTTGACTAGGATAACAAAGATAACCGAAAAGATAAAACCGATTAGAGAAGGCAGTACTAGTTAAAATCCAAACATCGTAAATTTACTGTGATCTTCTATGACAAGGAACACATTTTCCATCAGAGTATCACCAACTTAAAGGAATGAAATATTTACGCAAAGAGAAGGAATAGACAGCAAACCAAGCATTGATAGTAGCACAACTTCCTCTTGGATTTCGCGATTCTTTCTTCAGAATCCAAACATGGTCTCATGCAAAAAATAACCTATAGTTGAAAGAAAATAAAAGGAAATAATATGAACAAAAAAAATTGAATGTAATGCTAATCAAAGCAAACAACAAAGAAAATAAAAGCACTACCCCTACTCCTAACCTAAGCAGAACATAGGCCAAACTCACATGAATTGATACTTCTAATGCAGTCACCGATCACATTGGTTGGCCTACGTGGGAAAGGGAGTTCAAGTCAAGAAATATATACATACATATCAGCCAACAATAAAGATAAAACAATATAAACCAAAATGTTCAAAGTTTGAATGTATACGCAGAAAATTAAAGGCAAAAAAAAAAAAACGAAAATCAATATCCAATTGTAACAAGGTGTTGTGACATAATGTGAGTTGAAGACTTACAAACAAAAAATTTGAAACAATGAAGTTGAGTAAACATAAATAAATAAAAATAATTTTTTTTTCCACAATGCTAGCTACATATGGCTCCTATAATGACTAAGCAATAGGATTGTGTAACAAAGGTGGAGTGTAATATCCCAAAATGGAATAATACATTGATAGACAAACATAATATTTGTAACACAGAAAATGTACATGTAATTTTATGATCAACATAGATATATATAGAATAGCTGAGCCATTTTATTATATGGAAAATATTTTGTTACAAGAGTGTACAAAATATGAGGTAATCTAGCCAAAGAGATGGCCTAGAATAACCCTGAAAACATGCCAAAGTAGGCACTGCATAACTGGAGAGTTGCTGGAAGAAAATACTGCGTTGTCCCTTCAATAGATAATGAATATATGACTGCAAGCTGAAAAGGTAAATTAAGATCTACGAAAATCTAGAACTTTGATGATGCCAAGATTCTAGATCTGGGCTCTAAGATGGCAACCCAAGATAACCCAGAAAGGAAATTCCAGATCTATGAGATTTTAAATTTACCCTCTTGGGGTTTGATCCCTGGTCTGCTAGGTTATGTATATTTGAAGCTAGATATGATAAATAGATGACTAAAATATGTCACAAGATCAGATCTAAGCTTGAAGGGTTGATCCCTTCACTAGATCCTCAAGCTAGAAGCTCAAGATCTAGCTCCTCAATCCTCCTCTGAAGAATGCAGCTGCTACTACACAATAACTCATAAAAGTTGCATTGTAAAGGAAAGAGGCTCTCTATCCTACTACTAATATGTGAAATGTAGCTCAGAAATGATGGGAATAATGTATATAATGTGAAGGAATGGTCCTCCACTGGATTACTAGCTGAAATGCTAGCAACTTCCCTTCTCCCTTGGATCTACAAGAATGGACTGTGCAATTCCTGATGGAAATGCTACTGCTGGGAGATGAATAATAGATGGCTTGATGCCTGATGTAGATCCCAAGAACTATAAGGTTTATCTTGAAGCTCAAGGTGATAAGATGAATCCTTCACTGGTTCCTCAACTGAAATATTGAAGGACAACCTCCTCCTCTCAAACTGATCTTCAGAAATGTGCAATTTCTGAATATGAATGTTCTGCAAAAAGTAGGAATAATATGGAACCAATTCCTGATGATGATGAAGTAAAATACTCTTTCAAGATATACTCAATGGAAGAGGTGGGATTCCCGACCAGGAACACCTAGTGCTAAACAACACTTGCAATCTTAGCTAAACAACCAAATAAAGCATGGAATGTCACATGAAACTTCTAGATCTAAATACATCATCCATCAATAATAATCTCAAAAATGCCTTCTATGTTTCCTTCATCTTCATTATATATTTTTTGAACCTTCTCATGCCTTGGCCCACCTCTTAACTGCCTTGTACATGTGGACATACCTCTCCATGTTGACTGTGTTGTCTCTCCATGATCTCCATCATGCGTGAATGTAATGATCACCCTCTCCATCATGTGTGCATTAATGCAGCACTTCCTCCATCATCTCATCATAAATTCTCTATGATCTTACATTTTATTCCTTCCAAGATCTTAGTTGACTGCTTCAACCTCCATGATCTTTCTCATTAATGAGACATGATCTCCACTCGTTTCACACTAAGTAGTTGCTTTACTACTCCATTATGTAGATCTAGATCTGAAATATCCACATACACACATAAAAAGTGTATTTTATTTATCTTTGGGGTTTGTGGGTCTCTCCACCCTCTTATTTACTTAATTAACTATGGAAATTAAGAACTCTAATATTCCAAATATCACGTGAAAATTTAGGAATATTACACTCCTCCCCAGAAAAATGTTGCTTGTCCTCAAGCAACTACAAAAGTGGATGCTGCAACAAACATCCTCCCTCCAAATGGCATCCTCATGTGGAAGGAATTCCCATATATCACAATGTGTCATGCATCTCCAACTCCAAAGCTACCTCTCTAGAATGTCTAGAATGGCCTCCAACTGAAAAGTGAGATACCCTTCCTCATCAATGAATCTCCAAGTGGAAACCATATGATGACCATAGTTCTTCTCTATACATGAGATACATAAAATGAAGTGGTTTATTCCCAAAGTGGAAAGTCCCAACTCATGATCTATCTCTCCAACCCATGAAACATAGAGTAGATTGCATTTATCAATGCTCATATCATTAGCCTTGTTGGCCATGTAGGAATCAAACATCACATAAACATAGTGAAAAACAAGAAGTAGACAGACACATATGGATGAACATGAACAATTTCAAACCATATTCTCCCGATAACAACCAACGCAGCAAAGCCTTCTGCTGCCATGCTAGATCATCATGAAAACAAACAAGAGAACCACACTCTTTCAAAAGAAGCCACCACAACAATGTTTATTGTTGCCATGCCAAAAATACATCAATTTAAATATGAGATCCATACTCTCTCAATGAAATCCACCTTAACAAGGCATCTTTCTGCCCCATCAAATCATAATTATACCATGTACAATGACCATAATCACCCAACAGAAGCCAACATTGTAAGTCCTCCGGTTGCCATCCTCCAACAATGTCATGCAATGTGTGGGAAGAATTCAGCCCATACTCTCCCAATAGTAACCATAGCAACAAGCATTCTTGTTGCCTCCTTGCATTATCATGATGCAAGTCATGGAACAAAAATATATTAATGGACATGTGGGATGTCTCATCAACATAATACAAACAAGCTCCTTTATGCCACATCATGTGAGAGTTATACTTTCTCCCAACCCCAAGTACATACATGAACATGAGATACATCCCAAACAAAAATACATGTAAATACATGAGACATATCCTAAACAAGAGTAAATACATGGGCATAAGATATATCATGAGATGTCCAAACTCTCTCATTAACAACCAAAGTAACCATGCATTTTTCTTCTGCATTATTCCAGTGATGTGTACTAAGGCATGAACCAGAAAAATATGACTCCTTGAGTGGTAACCATAATCACCCAAGAGAAACTAGCACAACCATGCTTCTTGCTGCCCTGTATCATAGATCTGAAATTGGTTTGGCAACCCCTTGCTCCATATCATCAACCATTCATCCCAATGTGGATGATGGATCTCATTCTAGAAATATTTGGTATCCTCCCATTGTAGGACACCAACCTCCTCAAACTATTGAATAAATTTGCACTCCATGAAATTTTTAAGGTCACCTCCAATGAGATCTCTCCATGAGATTCTATTTTCATTAATGGCCCTCCAAAACCAATAAGGTTTTGGATCTGCTGCAGCTAGAAGTTTCTCTTTGAGCTGTGAAATGCTCATTGAGAAAGTGTCATCTAGGAAGGAGAAAATATTCCTCTTCCCAATATGTCTACCATATATCATCTTTTCCTCCATTTCTTCATGAACGAAGCTATCATTTGATTGCTCCCATAAGGAATGGGTCCTCTTCTTCTCACTGTTGCTCATTAACAGCGTTTTAGATCGGCATGGTGATACATGTGTTGTCTCAAAGAAAGGCATAATGTTGAACTCATAACCAGCCATTGTACATAGGATCATACTCATCCCATCTTCATAAATTCTACACTTCAACTCAAAGGGTTGAATGCAGTTCATCAATGAAAAAATAGGATGGTTCTTCATCTCTTCCTTGATTATATCAAGGGTCCTCTATGCAGTGATATGATGTTGTTCCAAATCAGCATGATGTTCTAACCCTTGGTAATGCATTAGCCTTGATTGCATGTCCTCATAAGTTTCAATAATATCTAGTGAAACAATATGTGGTGAAGATGTATGCATACCTTGGATCAACTAATACTCATAAACATCTTGCAAGATCACAAGAGTTTCCTCTCCTAGTTCAATGATCTCTCCAATTGCTGGTAAGAGTGGTGGCGCCACTTCTACAAGTGTACCAGTGCTAGTATCTATCTTCTCCTCATCATGCATGTTATGAATCATGCTGTTAGCTCCCCATAATCAGGAATATTGGCAAAAGTCCAACTATGCGGAGAAAAATCGTTTCAATCACTTTGGGATTCTAGGATCTAGCCCTCCTGAATCCGGAGAGGGATCTCTCCAATAAGTTGCAAAGATGGATTTGTCTTTGGAATTTTATAGTAATGATGTTAGGCTAGTTATGAAGGCCAAGGGTTTTGTTTGTTTTTGGATGGTTGAGCATGATTATTATTTGAGGTGGAAAGTCCTAAATGAAAATAGTTTCAAAGGTGAGAAGTTGCAAGCAATCAGAACAAGCTTTGGCCAAAAAGATAGATAATTGCAGGTTTTAGTCCATTGGGCTATGGAGTCATAATAGGGTTTAATTGAAAAAACCAGGTTCAAGAGTTGTCTATGGGGCAAGTCATCTATGCCTAAGGATATCTTTAAAGTTGATTTATGGAATGAAATGAAACAATAAGAAGGGGAATTAAAAAGATGAAAAACAAAGAGCAACCTAAGATTAGGTAAGTACTTCTAAACTAGCTTGCTTTTCACATAAAATTTAAGAAAGAGATAAAAGTAATCTAAGATCAGGTAATTACTTCTAAAATAGCCTTATTTTGATGCACTTTCAATAGAAAACATTTAAAACAAAAAAAAGAAGACATATAAGATAACAAAGAACAGTCTAAGATCAAGTAAGAACTTTTAACCTAACCTGCTTTCAACACATTCTTAGGGAAACTTTCAGACAGTCATTTGGGATAAAACTAGGACTAGGGCACACCATATCTTCCTTATTTTTTCTCTACTTAACATGAACTGAAAATAACATTTAAGAATAATATTTATCTAAGACAGGAGGATGAGGGAATGCCAACATTCCTACTGCTTGAATTGAATTAAATCATTCCTAAATAGCACAATTCAGAAGAAAACATTTAGATAAAGCTTATCAGTCAAAGAAGGGTACTGATATACAATAAATCCTAACTCTATGCTTGATGTTCTTTATAAGAGAAAATGGACAAAGTGGAAACAAAAATAAAATAACGATTTACAATAAGAAAAACATCACCATCGACATAGACAAGGATCCCATAAATCAGCTTGTATTGATGCTTCAAACTAGTTACAGCTTTAAGTCTAGTGTTTCAGGTTAGCAATCATCTTCACTTCTCAGCCTAACTTATCTAATCACAAGTAGAGCTCCAAAAGCCATTAAACACTATTTACAAGTAGAAGTCTCAAGCTCAATTATATCTCAAAGTTCTACAACCAAAAATTTCTCATCTTCTACAGAAGTATATATAGAAGAATGAGGAGGTGGGATCTGATAAAAGATCTCCTGGGTCAATTAATACAGACTAATGACTTCTCTGCCTTTGAGGGGCTCGATGAAGAAGTTTACACATGTTTATCTGTATAAATTGATTTACATTTAAGAATTAAGCTCGGTGGGAGCTTTTGTTGACTTTCAAGGCTCTGCATCATGTAATATTAACTCTGCTAATATTTTTTCATTAAGTTCTTTGGCAGAATTAACTCTCTGGCTATGCTGAGGCAAATATTTTCTTTTGATCAATAACTTCGGCCTCTTTTTGAATGCTTGTGGCTACAGGTGGCACTGTGGTAGCTGAGAGGAATCAATTCGCCTCTGTTGAAGCGGTGGAGGCCTTTCTGTCTGTTAACACTTATGATTTTCTTTAATTGTGTTTTAATTTGGAGGATTAGGCTTTCGATAATAAATCTTAGCCGTAATCCCCAAACTGGTCTTCAATCTTCTGTTTCTGGTATGTTTTGTCTTTGACATTGATACTCTTCGATTGTGATTTTACTCACTGTGTATTGTTGATGTGCAGTGCTGCGCAGGGCTCGTGAGGCATCAATGCCCATGAAGCATTGATGAGACGTGGAAATTCAACCCATGGATGGCTTCCCTTTCATGAATCGAAGGCGTGAGAATCGTCATTCCCATCCTTCGGCTTTTCTTTAACATAATGGATAAACCATTAAACACCTACAAAATACAAAACTAATTAAAAAATCCTGTGTTATTGGGTTTTATTGCTTCATAGGGTATGGGGAAGAGCGTGGCCATTGGATGGCATCATCGAATGGTGTAGATCCATTAGAGGAGGTTAAAAGAAGAGCAGAGGGAGAAATAAGTTAGAACCATTGATCGCACAGAGATCAACAGTGGGGATTACATGTTAAAATCCTCTTGGTGGAAGACGGAGGGCGATGAAACCATGAGAAAAAATATCTGGGACCATCCAATATGGACATGTGGACAGTCCAGATCCAATCAGAGGATCACAATTGGCGGGGGAAAAAACAAATGTTAAAAATGTACCCAATGAAAAGATTTGATGCGATCAATTGTAGACCGTTGATCTGCAGATCTGATCGACAGTGGGAGATGCATCGGGAGATCGCAATCGATGGTTTTGAATAAAAAAATTTAAACGAGCTAACAGAAAAAACTTTTATGCGATGATTTTGGGGTCGTCGATCTGCAGATCAGATCGACAGTGGAGGATAGATCGGGGACCATTGATCGGAGGTTGCATAAAAAGGGAAACACGCTTAACAAAAGTTTGTGATGCGATATTGCATGGGCCGTTTGATCGGCCCAATGATCAACGGCGGAGATGGTTTCAGATACGCGCCGGAGGAAAAACTCTTAAAACCATATGAAAAACCCAAAAATTTAATATACACAAAGTTTATATGCCTCGGGGCGGGATATATAAGGGCCAATCGCATCGGAAGGTAGAGCCCGATCTTTCAATATAACCATTTGAAATTTGCAATGCGATTAGCGCCTTGGGACTTAAAATCTTGGTCTCGGGTGTAGGCTATATGGAATGAAAAGCGGAGGGGGCGGGGTTTAAACAATAGGGATTTAATCGCATCGGAATTTTTAAAACATGGAAAATAAACTTGCGCCCTGGGATTTTGTGATGCGATTAGCACTAAGAGGGGTTAGCGCTTGGTCTTAGCACCATGGGCATATGGTGGGGGAGTGGTTTGGATTTAGCCCAAAGGGGCTTAAACCCATAGTCAAAATACTTGTTTTTTATGATATTTTCAAGATGTTCAGATGGATTTCGGGGTTTCGGTAGAGTTAAAAAAATTGAGTTTTAAACTCTATAAGGTGGATTTTATGAAGGGGGAAATGTAACGAAGGGAAAATAGAGGAAGTTTATGGGAATGGAAGGGGTAAAAATGAAGGTTAGTTTTGGAAGTGGAAGGAGGGGAAAAATGATGATTTTGCAGTAGCCTTTTCTCATGAAATCAGCAGAATTTTAGAGTATAAAATGGGAACAACAGTGAAGATTTGGACAGAGGCATCAGGCCTTCAAGAGTATTCAAGGGATAACATCTTTTTATCAATAAAATTTATTTCTTGAAGGCTCCAAAAATGATTTAGCCAGCATTTGATATAACAAATTTTATAGCTGACTAACAGTGGCTCCACTTGCTTTAGAACGTCAGACTTGCTTTCTCTGGGAGGCTGATCAGTGCCTTATCCATTGGGCTGCCTTTATTTACTTGGATGATCTTCTTTGTTCTGAAAAATGTCAGCAGCCATGGAAAACAATGGAACTTCATCAATACAAGATTTCTACCTACCCAATCCTACTGATCTAACATTTTTTCTTCTTTAGAGTGCACTTGGATTGGAAAACTCTTTTCACAACATTTTATTCTTTTGAAAGAAAAAAATATAATCTAATTATGCTCCTTATTTCTCCATGAACTCAGATTAAACAGTTGAGTCCATATGTTTCTCTACCTGATCTACTAATCTGTTAAGATTAAACAGTCTAACAGATTTTTTATTCTCAAATTTTTAAAACAAAAATTTAGAAACAGTCAAGTAAAGATTAAGCTGTTTGACTTGCTGTGATCTATGGCATAAAAACAAGCTACACATAGACATTTATTTTGCAGAAAATTTTAAAAAAAATGGAAGGCTTAGGATTTGAAATTTCAAAGCACTTCCTTCATATTTTTTCAAAGCACTTCCTTCATGATCTCCTTTTGAACCAAATGCAACTGAACAGGGTTTATTCTGCGCAGTTTCTGTTTGAAGGGCTTTTGGTTTTCCTTGAGGGGGATTTTGTGCTATATTATTCCAGTGTCATAGGATTTTAGATCTTCATAACTCCACACAAAAACATCAGAAAATTCTTTAAAAAAACTCTATGTATTTGATTTTAATGTGAGTTGGTAAAGTCTTAGACAGTTTAATCATCATAGCTTTAAGTTCACTTCCTATATTGCACTCTTCCACTTCAGTCTCTATAGGTTCCATTTTTGGCTTCCCAGCCACATCATTAAAATCAAACAACTCTTCTAAAGGTGCCAGACCATTTGGTAAACTTTCATCTTTAGAGTGCAGGATTTCTAACTCCTCTGTTTCTCACTCTGCATTCAAATTTCTTTTGTTTTCAAGTTTGCCAGACAATAGATTAATATTAACAAGTTCAGGAGACTGTTCTTCTTCACCAAGAAAATTTTCTTCACTATTGCAATCTGTTTCATAATCTGAATCCGAACTGAGAAATTCAAATTCATTTCTGAATTACATGAAGTCTTCTATTTGTTTGTCTCCGTCGAACACTTGCCAATATTTTTCGTTATCAGGAACAGCTGGTCTGAATTTTATTTGAGTTGTGTAGTCTTTGGTTTCATATGGCGTTAAGCATGCTCTAGCTACAAAAGCTAAGATGTGGGCCCTGATATTCCTTTTTCTTGGGACAAAGATCAATTGGGACTCTTCAAACATTTTTAATAAATCCACGAGATCATTTTGATAGGCCCTAAGTCTGGGGTGATTAGTGTTGTATTCCCCATTGACCTGCCTAATGATTAATTCTAAATACCCATAAACTTCAATTCTTCTGGCTCCTAACTTTTTTAACAAATGTAAGCCTAAGAGAAGGGATTCATATTCCGCTATGTTATTCGAACACTGAAAGTTTAATTTAGAATAAATGCTCTGTGTGTGTTTGTTTTCACTGTTGCAAATCCAGATACCTGCACCAACATTAGTTCTACTGCATGACCCATCAAAATACATAATCCAGAGAGGAATATTTTTAGTTTCATCTGTTTGGTGGTTGTCCTCCTCAACTAAAGTGCTTTCAGATGATTCTTGAATATCAGCACTTAATTGAATTCATTTCATTTCCTTAGGTTTTTCGTTAAGTTGAGGAACATTTTCTTGACTGCCAAGGTTAAAAATCAAAGGACGCATGATTTTTAGCTCAAGACCTGTGAGTTGTTTTCTGTTGTTCACGGGTTCAGCAAACCGTTCAAACATTTCTGTGATTTTTAACTCTTCCTCTCTATCATCCATTAACTCTATTAAAATGACTTTTTCTCTAAATGATTCATCGTTAAATAGAATAAAAGAATCAAGGCCTATGTTTACAGAATACAGAGGAGAGTTTTGAGGTCTGTCTTGACTAGTCACCATGTATTGCATATGGGACTCCCTGTAAAGTCTTCTTGATTGATTAAACATAGGGATGCTTGCATAGGTCATATCCATCTGCATAGTTCCCTGTAACATAGGCCCCCAAGACCTAGATAACAACACTCCATACTTTGGGGGCACATCCGCCACTACTATATCGATGACCAAACATTTGGCTAGAATCTAGGCTAAGTTAATGTAGAGGTATTTAATTAAACCCAAACATTTTACTCTGCTAGAGTCAAAAGAGTACAGGTCTTTATAAGGTCTGCTGATTTCTAGACCTAGGCTCTACATTACTGCTTTTGGCATTAAATTATGAGAAGCCCTAGAATCATGCATATCGTTATGCAAAATCTTGTCATGAACGTTTAAACTTATATAAAATGGAGGAACAGGTCCCTCTTGATACTTACCTTCAATATTTGGACCAAAAATAAGCTCTGGCTGGTCATCATTAAGATTGACTGTGTCATTATTCTCTTCAATGTTTAAAGCCTTCAAAATTTTGGGTCCTATATACATTCTGGGCAGCTAACTCAGTCAAGGGAACAGAGATTTTAATTTTGGAAATTTCTTGCTCAAGGCTGAAAGGAATTTGACTCTTTGAAGAACTTGTCTCAGCCTTATTAGCTTCCAGTCTATCAACAACATCAACTTGCTGATTTTTTCTATTTACATTTGAAAAAATTGTTTTCACAGGAGTACTAGCTGAAGTGTTAGTATTGCTAAGGTCTGCACTCTGTTTTTATAACGTTTTAAGTGCCTTTCTCTCTACCTTTATCAGAATTTACAGCTACTGTCTTGTCCTTCTGTTTGAAAACATTAGGCTTGTTTATAAAGTTGTTTAGTGAATATTTTTCAGAGGTTTTAGTGTTGGGAGTTTGTTGACTGGCTTTACTTCTAAGGTCATATTCTATTTGAGACTCTATGATGACATTTTCCATGTCTTGACAATAATTTTCATCATCATCTCTTTTTTCATCATAAGGTGTGTATAGACCTTGTTTTTTATCATAATGAACTTCAAAGTCATCATTATCTACTCCCAGCATGTTGATATCATCTTCCTCTATTATTTCAACTGTTTCCTCAACCTCACTCACATAGTTTTGATGAAATGGAGGAGTGATTTGTTGATCATCTTCCCTAGATCTGTTTGGAGGTTGGTTCATTCTAAAATTTTGATTATGGTTCTGGTTTCTATTTTGAGGAGCAATTTGGTTTTGATTTGTTTGTGCTCTCTCAAAGATGCTCATTCTATTCATCATCTCCTCCATCATTTTTTCCACTTTTGAGCTGGAAGTGGAAGGGGTAGATTCCTCTCTAAAGGACACTTTCTTCTCATTTTTCATTCTTGCTCTCTTCTCCATTAAGTTCACTTCCACAGCAAGAGATCCTTTTTGCATCTCTTCAAGAGTTGCATGATCTCTCTCTCTCAGCTGATAGGCCATATCAGGGTCGAACCCTTCAGGAAACTTGTTTAGAGCTGAGCCTTGTGGAGGTTTTAGATCTGGGGAAAGGGCATTATACACATTGTTAAATCTGGTGCAGTAAGCTTGAAAAATTTCCCCAGTGTTTCTATGGAGGTTTTTGTAATCAGGAAGGACTTGGAGAGGATTCTTCTTTACTTCCCATTTGTTTAAGAACGTATGATGGAAGGCTTGGAGATCGTTGATACTATGGGGGGTTAAGCCTTTAAACCATTTTCTTACTTCTCCCCCAAGACTCCGAGAAAATAATCTAAGCTTGATAAAATCATCATCTATTTCATTTGTGTCAAAGTAGTCATTCATCTTATCCACATGTTGTGATGCATTTGTACCATTGCTAGCATCATATAATGGAATTTTGGACTGATAGTCATGTGGAATATTGACTAATGGTACAGGAAGGACTAAGGGAGCATACCATGTTGCCACGATATGTGGTGGAGGTGGATTTACAAGAGGTGGATTAAGAAAAGGGAAAGTGGGCTGAAGTGGAGTGGTTTGGACAGTGAATGTGCAGTGAACAGATGTTGATGGAATAGTAGTATATTACTGAGCTGATCTTGGATGAGAGACACCTAAATTGTGAAGGAAATGTAAATCAGGTGGTGTTGTTTCTCTACTACCAGGATGTTAACTTGTTTCTGGGGATGAAAGTGAAGACTCAGAGTCTAGTTGAATTATATCATCAAATGACCTAGTTATAAATGGATTTACTAAGTCAGCTTGTGATTGTTGTAGAGCTAAAAGATTTTCAGGAACTGAATTAGCTCTCAACGGTGATCTGAAAATAGTTGAAAATTTTATCTTAGGAGACTTCCTAAGGATACTTTCTGGGTTATCAACTATCTCAGGTGGGTTTGGGTTATGGTAGGCTCTAGTATGAATCTTTCTAGGAGCCACTATGCTGTGTTTTTAGACCCAACTAAACAAGAAAAGTTCAACTAGATATGACAGTCTTTAAGAGGTTAACCAATCTGTTTTACACAAATTTCAATCCTACAGTCCTCTAACTAAGTTTGAATGATATTTCAATGATCAGGGTTCTTCCCAGTGGAGTCTTAAGGTCTGTTTGGATTCTGGAGTCGCCAAGTGGAATTTTTTAGCTCTTTTGGAGGTAAAAGGTTTTATGTTCCACCACCATGTTTATTGAATACCAATCTGAAATATTTTTGGGTTTTATGAGTTATTTTTTCAGTCCTATTGGTTGTTAAGAGTGTCCTAAATCTGTTTCACAACTTAGCTACGGTTATGAGACAAAAAACAGTCTATTCTTATGGCTAAGCCTGCTGATTTTTCAAGGTTAGATAAACTCTTATGATAACCCTAGGTTTTGCCTAGTTTGTCATTGATTCAAACAAGTTTCATCATGATTACCGTGTGTTGGTAGTGCTTGAAAAGGGCTGCTTTTACTCACTAAATAATGTTTGTTGGCCATATATGTTATGACTAACAATTCAACCAGCTAATAGAACAAATGTCATTTGAAACAAAGGAAATTCTGATTTCTTATGATTATTTGAAATGAAAATCACTCAGACTGTTCCCCAGCGGAGTCGCCAGAAATGTTAGTTGCTGGTGGCTCAGCTGGTTAATAGAACAAATGTCATTAAAACAAGGGGTTTTTGGTATATTATGATTGCATTAAACTAAAAAATACTCAGACTTCCCCAGTGGAGTCACCAGAATTTTTAGCTCCCCGTAATCAGCAAGATTGGAAAAAGTCTGACCGCGGGGAGAAACATCGTTTCAACCACTTTGGGATTCTAGGATCTATCCCTCCTAAATCTGGAGAGGGATCTCTCCAATAAGTTGCAAAGACGGATTTGTCTTTGAAAGTTTATGGTAATGATGTTAGGCTGGTTATGAAGGCCAAGGGTTTTGTTTGTTTTTGGATGGTTGAGCATGATTATTATTTGAGGTGGAAATTCCTAAATGCAAAGAGTTTCAAAGGTGAGAAGTTGCAAGCAATCAGAACAAGCTTTGGCCAAAAAGATAGATATTTGCAGGTTTTATTCCATTGGGCTATGGAGTCATAATAGGGTTTAATTGAAACAACCAGGTTCAAGAGTGGTCTACGGGGCAAGTCATATATGTCTAAGGATCTTTTTAAAGTTGATTTATGGAATGAAATGAAACAATAAGAAGGGTAATTAAATAGATGAAGAACAAAGAGCAGCCTAAGATCAGGTAAGTACTTCTAAACTAGCCTGCTTTTGACATAAACTTTAAGAAAAACATAAAAGTAATCTAAGATCAGGTAAGTACTTCTAAACTAGCCTACTTTTGATGCACTTTCAATAGAAAACATTTAAAAAAAAAAAAAAAAGACATATAAGATAACAAAGAACAGTCTAAGATCAGGTAAGGACTTTTAACCTAACCTGCTTTCAACACATTCTTAAGGAAACTTTCAGACAATATTTTGGGATAAAACTAGGACCAGGGCACACCATATCTTCCTTAGTTTTTCTCTACTTAACATGAACTGAAAATAACATTTAAGAATAATATTTAACTAAGACAGGAGGACGAGGGAACGCCAACATTCCTACTGCTTGAACTAAATTAAATCATTCTTAAATAACACAATTCAGAAGAAAACATTTAGATAAAACTTATCAGTCAGAGAAGGGTACTAATATACAGTAAATCCTAACTCTATGCTTGTTGTTCTTTATAAGAGAAAATGGACAAAGTGGAAACATAAATAAAATAATGATTTACAATAATAAAAACATCACCGTCGACATAGACCAGGATCCCATAAATCAGCTTGTATTGATGCTTCAAACCAGTTATAGCTTTAAGTCCAGTGTTTCAGGTTAGTAATCATCTTCACTTCTCAGCCTAACTTATCTAATCACAAGCAGAGCTCCAAGAGCCAGTAAACACTATTTACAAGTAGAAGTCTCAAGCTCAAGTATATTTCAAAGTTCTACAACCAACAATTTCTCATCTTCTATAGAAGTATGTATAGAATGATGAGGAGGTGGGATATGATAAAAGATCTTTTGGGTCAATTAATACAGACTAATGACTTCTCCGCCTTTGAGGGGTTCGATGAAGAAGTTTACAAATGTTTATCTGTATTAATTGGTTTACATTTAAGAATTACGCTCGGTGGGAGCTTATGTTGACTTTTAAGGCTCTGTGTCATGTAATATTAACTCTTTTGATATTTTTGCATTAAGTTCTTTCGCATAATTAACTCTCTGGCTGTGCTGAGGAAAATATTTTCTTTTGATCAATAAATTTGGCCTCTGTTTGAATGCTTGTGGCTACAGGTGGCACTGTGGTAGCTGAGAGGAATCAATTCACCTCTGTTGAGGCAGTGGAGGCCTTTCTGTCTGTTAACACTTATGATTTTCTTTAATTGTGTTTTAATTTGGATGATTAGGCTTTTGATAATCAATCTTAGCCATAATCCCGAAACTGGTATTCAATCTTCTGTTTCTGGTATGTTTTTTCTTCGACACTGATACTCTTTGATTGTGATTTTACTCACTGTGTCTTGTTGATGTGAAGTGTTGCGTAAGGCTCGTGAGGCATCAATGCCCATGAAGCATTGACAAGACATGGAAATTGAACCCATGGATGGCTTCCCTTTAATGAATCGAAGGCATGAGAATCATCATTCCCAGCCTTCGGCTTTTCTTTAACATAATGGATAAACCATTAAACACCTGCAAAATACAAAACTAATTAAAAAATCCTGTGTTATTGGGTTTTACTGCTTCAAAGGGTGTGGGGAAGAGCGTGGCCATTGGATGGCATCATCCAATGGTGTAGATCCATTAGAGGAGGTTAAAATAAGAGCAAAGGGAGAAATAAGTCAGAACCTTTGATCGTGCAGAGATCAACAGTGGGGATTACGCGTTAAAATCCTCTTGGTGGAAGGCGGAGGGTGATGAAACCATGAGGGAAAAGATTTGGGACCATCCGATCTAGACACCTGGATGGTCCAGATCCAATCATAGGATCGTAATCAGTGAGGGAAAAAACAAATGTTAAAAATGCACCCGATGAAAAGATCCAATGCGATCAAATGTAGACCGTCAATCTGCAGATCAGATCGATGGTGGGAGATGCATCGGGAGATCGCAATCGGCAGTTGTGAATAAAAATTTTTAAACGAGCCAACAAAAAAAACTCTGATGCGACGATTTTGGGGCCATCGATCTGCAGATGAGATCAACGGTGGAGGATAGATCGGGGATCGCTGATCAGAGGTGGCATAAAAAGGGAAATGCGCTTAACAAAAGTTTGCGATGCGATATTGCGCGGGCCATTTGATCGGCCCAATGATCAACGGTGGAGATGTTTTGAGATATGCACCGGCGGAAAAACTCTTCAAACCATATGAAAAACCCAAAAATTTAATATATACAAAGTTTATATGCATTAGGGCGGGATATATAAATGGCCAATCACATCAAAAGGTTGAGCCAGGTCTTTCAATCAAACCATTTGAAATTTGAGATGCGATTAGCACCTTGGGACTTAAACTCTTGGTCCCGGGTGTAGGCTATATGGAATGAAAAGCAGAGGGGGCAGGGTTTAAACAATAGGGATTTAATCGCATCATAATTTTTAAAACATGGCAAATAAACTTGCGCACTGGGATTTTGTGATGCGATTAGCGCTTGGTCTTAGCACCATGGGAATATGGTGGGGGAGTGGTTTGGATTTAGCCCAAAGGGGCCTAAACCCATAGTCAAAATACTTGTTTTTTATGATATTTTCAAGATGTTTAGATGAATTTGAGGGTTTCAGCAGAGTTTTAAAAAGTGAGTTTTAAACTTTGTAAGGTGGATTTTATGAAGGGGGAAATGAAACAAAGGGAAAATAGAGGAAGTTTATGGGAATGGAAGGGGTAAAAATGAAGGTTAGTTTTGGAAGTGGAAGGAGGGGAAAAATGATGATTTTGCAGCAGTCTTTTCTCATGAAATCAGCAGAATTTCAGAGTATAAAATGGGAACGATAGTGAAGATTTGGACAGAGGCATGAGGCCTTCAAGCGTCTTCAAGAGATAACATATTTTTATCATAAAATTTGTTCCTTGAAGGCTCCAAAAATGATTTAGCCAACATTTGATATAAAAAAATTTATAGCTGGCTAACAGTGGCTCCACTTGGGGATGGTGCCTTGTTGAAGGCATCAAGAACTTCAGACTTGCTTTCTCTGGGAGGCTAATTAGTGCCTTATCCATTGGGCTACCTTTCTTTACTTGGATGATCTTCTTTGTTCTGAAAATTTCAGCAACCATGGAAAAAAATGGAACTTCATCGATACAAGCTTTCTACCTACCTAATCCTACTAATCTAACATTTTTTCTTCTTTAGAGTGCACTTGGATTGGCAAAATTTTTTCACAACACTTTATTCTTTTGAAAGAAAAAATATAATCTAATTCTACTCCTTATTTCTCAATGAACTCAGATTAAATGGTTGAGTCCATATGTTTCTCTACCTAATCTACTAATCTATTAAGATTAAACAGTCTAACAAATTTTTTATTCTCTAATTTCTAAAACAGAAATTTAAAAACAGTCAAGTCAAGATTAAGCTGTTTGACTTGCTGTGATCTATGGCATAAAAACAAGCTGCACATAGAAATTTATTTTGCAGAAAATTTAAAATAGAATGGAAGGCTTAGGATCTGAAATTTCAAAGCACTTCCTTCATCTTTTTTCAGCTCTGTTTTGACTTTTATTTGAGCTGTTCTTTGTTTTTTCTCTAGTTCAAATTTTGAGCTAATTAGAATTACTTATACATCTTCTTTGACTTAGAGATTAAAACAGATTGAGTCATTCTCTTTGGAAACTTAGGTTTAGATTTTGAGCATGTTTGAACCTTTAATTTCTATCCTAATCTATCTACTGATAAGCCAAGATTAAACAGTTTGGCAAATCAAATTCACTATCCTATCAACCGAAAATTTAAAGCTAATTAGTCAAGATTAGGCCGTATGACTAATTAGAAGTGTGTTTTTTCAGGAGTGGAATTTAAGCTTGCACACTTTCAGATTTGTTTCTTTTTTTTTGTATGGGGATATACCTTTCTTTTTTTTACAATCTACCCTCTTTTCTCTCTTTCACTATTTTTGTATTTTGATTTTTCTAACTTTGAATGCAATGATGGGTGAAATATTTATAATGAGAAAAATATAAAAAGGCTTTTCAGAATGTGACATGGATCAAGAGAAGTAATGTTTGAGCATCCTTCCATTGACATGGCCCCCAAATAATTCTGATCCATTTAGCTCTTGTAAGAAAAAGACATTATTACCAGCAGCTGAATGAACGAGATAAGGGCCAAGCCATAAGTTGTCAAATTTTCCATGCTTTCCCTTGTCTTGCTTCCTTGAGTCCCACTTTAAAACTTTGTCCCAAACTTTGAAATTGCTGGCTTTTGTTCTTTTGTCAAAAAGCTTCTTAATGATGTCTTGCTTCTGCAATGCTTTGTTATAAACCTCCTCCCTGGTTTGCTGAAGATGAATTATTTGATTAATTCTTCTGATCATATCATTATCTTCAATTTTCAACTCTTGAATCAACTTCATAACTGGTACACCAAGGCTGGTTGGAAATACTGCATTAGTACCATACATAAGCTGGAATGGTGACATACCAATAGATTTCTTCAATGCTAATCTGTCAGCCCAAAGTGCATGAACAAGCTTTTTGTGCCAATACTTCTTGTTTTCCTCCAACATTTTCTTGATTATTTTCACTAAACTCTTGTTTGAGGATTTTGCAAGTCCATTACCTTGAGGGTAATAGGCCGTCGAATGCCCCAATGTTATCTGATACTTGTGACAGAACTCAAACATATTCTTTGATCCAAATGTTGCTACATTATCAGTGATGATCCTGGTAGGACAACCAAATCTAGAGAGAATATTATTCTCTATAAATTTTATAATAACAGAATCATTGGCTTGCCTACAAGGAATGGATTCTATCCATTTAGTGAAGTAGTCTGTGGTAGTGAGAATCCATCTGTGCTGGGCAGAGGATTATGGATGGATTTCACCTATGAAGTCAAGTCCCCAGTGTTGAAAAGGGGCTTCAACAGTGATTGGATGCAGAGGCAGAGGTAGCAGCTTTCTTTTGCCTTCAAAAAGTTGGCACTTATGGCAGGAAATGATCATTTTGTGTACATCATGAAAAAGAGTAGGCCAATAGTAACCAGCCCTCAAGATTTTGTTGGATTTTTTTTTCTAGTATAGGTGGCCTCCACACTCCCCTTCATGGAACTCGTGCTTAACCTTCTCTGCATCAAACTCAGGCAAACATTTAAGCAATATACCACTTTCATTTTTCCAATAAAGACATCTATCTATAATGCAATAGTTTATAGCTTTTAAATTTAGGAACCTTGCCTTTGTTTTTGTCAAACCAGGAGGTGTATTCAAATTAAGAAAAACATAAAGAATATTAGCATACCAAGAGGAATTCATAAAATGATTTTCAACAATGGGAGTTGAAATTTCCTCTTGATCATCTAAAGCATTAATCATATTAATATCAAGAACTTAAAAATTGGATTCAGCCATCAACCTAGCTAGACCTTGGAATAACAGCAATTCACTTACCTCTCTTACCATCTCCAAATCATATTCAGGAATAACAGCAATTCACTTACCTCTCTTACCATCTGGGTCCTATGTTAGAATGTCTTTCACAACTGAATTTGGGACAAAGGCAATGATGTGGGAATGAAGGATGTATACTCTAAATTCTTTCAAAGCCTTAACCAAAGCAAAGGCTTGATTTTCCATAATGTTATAATTCAAAGGGGAATCTCTCAAAGCCTTGCTGAAGAATGCAATAGGCTGCTCTTGTCCTTGTGGGTTTTTCTGCAAAAGGACAACATTTATTGTATGTTCTGATTCAAATGAAAAAATATAGAAATCTTTTGAAAAATCAGGACTTATTAGAACCGGTGTTTTAGTTAACGCTTGTTTCACCAGCTCAAAGGACTTCTTTTCTTCCAAGGTCCATTTTACCCCTTTCTCCTTCTTTAGCATGTTCGTAATGTTCCTAAGAAGCTCAGCCAAGTTGGGGATGAACCTTCTCAAGAAGTTAATCTTTCCTATGAAATATTGCAACTCCTTGATGTTTTGAGGATGAGATATTTGCAATATGGCCTCAATCCTCTTTGGATCTATTTTTATACCCTCCTCATAAATAATGTGTCCAAGAAGTTTACCTTCTTGGAGACCGAATAGTGTCTTCTTAAGGTTTAAAGATATTCCAAACTTTCTGCATTTTTCGAAAACTTTTCTTAAATGTTCTAAGCACTCTTCATCGTTTTTTGAAAACACAGTAACATCATCGAGGTATATAATGATGAAGTAGCCCAGTTCTTCTGAAAATGTTATGTCCATGGCTCTCTGAAAATTTTCTCCAGCATTCATTAGCCAAAGGGCATTTTCACATACATGAAAGTGCCCCATGGTGTTGTAAAAGCTATCTTTAATTGATCATCAAGGTGAACTAAGATCTGATTGTACCCTGAATATCCATCAAGCAAAGAAATTCTTCTAGACCCTACCACCCTTTGTAAAATATGGTCCATCTTGGGAAAAGGGTATTTGTCTTTCAATGAAGCTTTGTTTAAGTCTCTAAAGTCTATACAAGGCCTAATCTCTCCTGTTTTCTTCCTGACCGACACCAGATTAGACACCCTCTCAGAATATATAATAGGGACAATAATACCAGCATCATACATTTTCATGATCTCCTTCTGAACCAAAGGCATCTGAACAGGGTTTATTCTGCACAGTTTCTGTTTGAAGGGCTTTTGGTTTTCTTTGAGGGGGATTTTGTGTTGTATTATTCCAGTGTCATAGGATTTCAGATATTTGTAACTCCACGCAAAAACATCAGAAAATTATTTAAACAACTCTATGTATTTGAGTTTAATGTGAGCTGGTAAAGTCTTAGATAGTTTAATCATCATAGCTTTAAGTTCACTACCTATATTGCACTCTTCCACTTCAGTCTCTACAGGTTCCATTTTTTCCTTCCTGGCCACATCGTTAAAATCAAATGACTCTTCTAAAGGTGCCAGACTGTTTGGCAAACTTTCATCTTTAGAGTGTAGGGTTTCTAACTCCTTTGTTTCTAACTCTGCATTCAAATTTGTTTTGTTTTCAAGTTTTCCAGACAGTATATTAATATTAACAAGTTCAGGAGACTGTTCTTCTTCACCAAGAAAATTTTCTTCACTATTGCAATCTGTTTCATAATCTGAATCCGAACTAAGAAATTCAAATTCATTTCTGAATTGCATGAAGTCTTCTATTTTTTTGTATCCGTCGAACACTTGCAAATATTTTTCATTATTAGGAACGGCTGGTCTGAATTTTATTTGAGTTGTGCAGTCTTTGGTTTCATATGGCATTAAGCATGTTCTAGCTGCAAAAGCTAAGCTGTGGGCCCTGGTATTCATTTTTCTTGGGACAAAAATCAATTGGGACTCTTCAAACGTTTTTAATAAATCCACGACATCATTTATATAGGCCCTAAGTCTGGGGTGATTAGTGTTGTATTCCCCATTGACCCGCCTAATGATTAATTCTGAATCCCCATAAACTTCAATTCTTATGGCTCCTAACTTTTTTAACAAATGTAAGCCTAAGAGAAGGGATTCATATTCCGCTATGTTATTCGAACACTGAAAGTTTAGTTTAGAAGAAATTCTCTCTGTGTGTTTGTTTTCAGTGTTAAAAATCCAGATACCTGCACCAGCATTAGTTCTAGTGAATGACCAGTCAAAATACATACTCCACAAAGGACTATTTTCAGTTTCATCTGTTTGGTGGTTGTCCTCCTCAACTACAGTGCTTTCAGATTATTCTTGAATATCAACACTTAATTGAATTCATTTCATTTCCTTAGGTTTTTCGTTAAGTTGAGGAACGTTTTCTTGACTGCCAAGGTTAAAAAGCAAAGGATGTGTGATTTTTAGCTCAAGACCTGTGAGCTATTTTCTATTGTTCATGTGTTCAGCAAACCGTTCAGACATTTCTATGATGTTTACCTCTTCCTCTCTATCGGCCATTAACTCTGTTAAAATGACTTTTTCACTAAATGATTCATCGTTAAACAGAATGAAATAATCAAGGCCTGTGTTTACAGAATACAGAGGAGAGTTTTGAGGTCTGTCTTGACTAGTCACCATGTATTGCATATGGGACTCCCTGTAAAGTCTTCTTGATTGATTAAACACAGGTATGGTCGCATAGGTCATATCCATATGCATAGTTCCCTGTAACTTAGCCCCCCAAGACCTAGATAACAACATTCCATACTTTGGGGGCACATCAGCCACAACTATATCCATGACCAAACATTTGGCTGGAATCTGGGCTAAGTTAACGCAGAGGTCTTTAATTAAACCCAAACATTTTACTCTGCTAGAGTCAAAAGAGTACAGGTCTTTATAAGGTTTGGTGATTTCTAGACCCAGGCTCTCCATTACTGCTTTTGGCATTAAATTACGAGAAGCCCCGGAATCATGCATAGCATTATGAAAAATCTTGTCATGAACGTTTAAACTTACATAAAAGGGAGGAACAGGTCCCTCTTGATACTTACCTTCAATCTTTGGACGAAAAATAAGCTTTGGTTGGTCATCATTAAGATTGACTATGTCATTATTCTCTTCAATGTTTAAAGCCTTCAAAATTTGGGTCCTATATACATTTTGGGCAGCTAACTTAGTCAAGGGAACAGAGATTTTAATTTTGGAAATTTTCTGCTCTAGGTTGAAAGGAATTTGACTCTTTGAAGAACTTTTCTCAACCTTATTAGCTGCCAGTCTATCAGCAACATCAACTTGTTGATTTGTTCTATTTACATTTGACAAAATTGTTTTCACAGGAGTACTAGCTGAAGTGTTAGTACCGCTAAGGTCTGCACTCTGTTTTATAACGTTTTGAGTGCCTTTCTCTCTACCTTTATCAGAATTTATAGCTATTGTCTTGTCCTTCTGTTTGAAAACTTTAGGCTTGTTTACAAAGTTGTTTAGTGAATATTTGTCAGAGGTTTTAGTGTTGGGAGTTTGTTGACTGGCTTTAATTCTAAGGTCATATTCTCTTTGAGACTCTATGATGACATTTTCCATGTCTTGATAATAATTTTCATCATCATCTCTTTTTTCATCATAAGGTGTGTCTAGACCTTGTTTTTTATCATAATGAACTTCAAAGTCATCATTATCTACTCCCAGCATGTTGATATCATCTTCCTCTATTATTTCAACTATTTCCTCAACCTCACTCACATATTTTTGATGAAAGGGAGGAGTGATTTGTTGATCATATTCCCTAGGTCTGTTTGGAGGTTGGTTCATTCTAAAATTTTGATTCTGGTTCTGGTTTCTATTTTGAGGAGCAGTTTGGTTTTGATTTTTTTGTGCTCTCTCAAAGATGCTCATTCTATTCATCATCTCCTCCATCATTTTTTCCATTTTTGAGATGGAAGTGGAAGGGGTAGATTCCTCTCTAAAGGACACTCTCTTCTCATTTTTCATTCTTGCTCTCTTCTCCATTAAGTTCACTTCCACAGCAAGAGCTCATTTTTGCATCTCTTCAAGAGTTGCAGGATCTCTCTCTCTCTCAGCTGATAGGCCATCTCAGGGTCGAACCCTTCAGGAAACTTGTTTAGAGCTGAGCCTTGTGGAGGTTTTAGATCTGGGGAAAGGGCATTATACACACTATTAAATCTGGTGCAGTAAGCTTGAACACTTTCTCCGGTGTTTCTATGGAGGTTTTTGTAATCAGGAAGGACTTGGAGAGGATTCTTCTTTACTTCCCATTTGTTTAAGAACGTATGATGGAAGGCTTGAAGATCGTTGATACTATGGGGGGTTAAGCCTTTAAACCATTTTCTTACTTCTCCCCCTAGACTCTGAGCAAATAATCTAATCTTGACAGAATCATCGTCTATTTCATTTCTGTCAAAGTAGTCATTCATCTTATCCACATGTTGTGATGCAGTTGTAGCATTGCTAGCATCATATAATGGAAATTTGGACTGATAGTCATGTGGAGGATTGACTAATGGTACAAGAAGGATTAAGGGAGCATACCATGTTGCCATGATATGTGGTGGAGGTGGATTTACAAGAGGTGGATTAAAAAAAGGGAAAGTGGGCTGAAGTGGAGTGGTTTGGACAGTGAATGTTTGGTGAACAGATGTGGATGGAACAGTAGTAGATTGTTGAGATAATCATGGATGAGAGACACCTAAATTATGAAGGAAATGTAAATCAGGTGGTGTTGTTTCTCTACTACCAATATGTTCACTTATTTCTGGGGATGAAAGTGAAGAATCATAGTCTAGCTAAATTATATCATCAAATGACCTAGTTCTAAATGGATTTACTAAGTCATCTTGTGATTTTTGTAGAGCTTAAAGATTTTCAGGAACTGAATCAACTCTCAAGGCTGATCTGAAAATAATTGAAAATTTCATCTTAAGAGACTTTCTAAGGATACTTTCTGGGTTATCAACTATCTCAGGTGGGTTTGGGTCAGGGCAGCCTCTAGTATGAATATTTCTAGGAGCCACTATGCTGTGTTTTTAGACCCAACTAAACAAGAAAATTTCAACCAGATATGACAGTCTTTAAGAAGTGAACTAATCTGTTTTACACAAATTTCAATCCTACAATCCTCTAACTAATTTTGAATGATATTTCAATGATCAAGGTTCTTCCTAGTGGAGTATTAACGTCTGTTTGGATTCTGGAGTCGCCAAGTGGAAGTTTTTAGCTCTTTTTGAGGTAAAATGTTTTATGGTCCACCACCATGTTTATTGAATACCAATCTGAAATATTTTTGGGTTTTCTGAGTTATTTTTTCAGTCCTATTGGTTGTTAAGAGTGTCCTAAATTTGTTTCACAACTTAGCTATGATTATGAGACAAAAACAGTCTATTCTTATGGCTAAGCCAGCTGATGTTCCAAGGTTAGATAAACTCTTATGAGAACCCTAGGGTTTTCCTAGTTTATTACTGATTCAAACAAGTTTCATCATGATTACCGTGTGTTGGTAGTGCTTGAAAATGGCTGCTTTTACTCACTAAAAAATGTTTGTTGGCTAGATATGTTATGCCTAACAAGTCAACCAGCTAACAGAACAAATGTCATTTGAAAGAAAGGAAATTCTGATGTCTTATGATTATTTGAAATGAAAATCACTCAGACTGTTCCCCAGCGGAGTCGCCAGAAATGTTAGTTGTTGGTGGCTCAGCTGGTTAATAGAACAAATGTCATTAAAACAAGGGGTTTCTGGTATCGTATGATTTCTTAAACTAAAAAATACTCAGACTTCCCCACTGGAGTCACGATAAATGTTAGCTCCCTGTAATCAGCAAGATTGGAAAAAGTCTGACCATGGGGAGAAACATCGTTTCAACCACTTTGGGATTATAGGATCTAACCCTCCTGAATCCAGAGGGGGATCTCTCCAATAAGTTGCAAAGAATGATGTGTCTTTGAAATTTTATGGTAATGATGTTAGGCTAGTTATGAAGGCCAAGGGTTTTTTTTTTTTTGGATGGTTGAGCATGATTATTGTTTGAGGTGGAAAGTCCTAAATGAAAAGAGTTTCAAAGGTGAGAAGTTGTAAGCAATCAGAACAAGCTTTGGCCAAAAATATACATAATTGCAGGTTTTAGTCCATTGGGCTATGGAGTAATAATAAGGTTTAATTGAAACAACCAGGTTCAAGAGTGGTCTATGGGGCAAGTCATCTATGTCTAAGGATCTCTTTAAAGTTGATTGATGGAATGAAATGAAACAATAAGAAGGGGAATTAAACATATGAAGAACAAAGAGCAGCCTAAGATCAGGTATGTACTTCTAAAATAGCCTGCTTTTGACATAAACTTTAAGAAAGACATAAAAGTAATCTAAGATCAGGTAAGTACTTCTAAACTAGCCTACTTTTGATGCACTTTCAATAGAAAATATTTAAAAAAAAAAAAGAAGACATATAAGATAACAAAGAACAGTCTAAGATCAGGTAAGGACTTTTAACCTAACCTTCTTTCAACACATTCTTAGTGAAACTTTCAGACAGTCTTTTGGGATAAAACTAGGACCAGGGCACACCATATCTTGCTTAGTTCTTCTCTACTTAACATGAACTAAAAATAACATTTAAGAATAATATTTAGCTAAGACAGGAGGACGAGGGAACACCAGAATTCCTACTGCTTGAATTGAATTAAATCATTCCTAAATAACACAATTCAGAAGAAAACATTTAGATAAAGCTTATCAGTCAGAGAAGGGTACTTATATACAGTAAATCCTAACTCTATGCTTGCTGTTATTTATAAGAGAAAGTGGACAAAGTGGAAATAGAAATAAAATAATGATTTACAATAAGAAAAACATCACTATCGACATAGACCAAGATCCCATAAATCAGCTTGTATTGATGCTTCAAACCAGTTACATCTTTAAGTCTAGTGTTTCAAGTTAGCAATCATCTTCACTTCTCAGCCTAACTTATCTAATCACAAGTAGAGCTCCAAGAGCCAGTGAACACTCTTTACAAGTAGAAGTCTCAAGCTCAAGTATATTTCAAAGTTCTACAACCAAAAATTTCTCATCTTCTACAGAAGTATATATAGAAGAATGAGGAGGTGCGATCTGATAAAAGATCTCTTGGGTCAATTAATACAGAATAATGACTTCTCAGCCTTTAAGGGTCTCGATGAAGAAGTTTACAGATGTTTATCTATATTAATTGATTTACATTTAAGAATTAAGCTCGGTGGGAGCTTATGTTGACTTTTAAGGCTCTGCGTCATGTAATATTAACTCTACTGATATTTTTGCATTAAGTTCTTTGGCAGAATTAACTCTTTGGCTACGCTGAGGAAAATATTTTCTTTTGATCAATAACTTCGGCCTCTGTTTGAATGCTTGTGGCTACAGGTGGCATTGTGGTAGTTGAGAGGAATCAATTTGCCTCTATTGAGGTGGTGGAGGCCTTTCTGTCTCTTAACACTTATGATTTTATTTAATTTTGTTTTAATTTGGAGGATTAGGATTTTGATAATAAATCTTAGCCGTAATCCCCAAACTGGTCTTCAATCTTCTGTTTCTGGTATGTTTTGTCTTTGACACTGATACTCTTTGATTGTGATTTTAATCACTATGCCTTGTTGATGTGCAGTGTTGCGTAGGGCTCGTGAGGCATCAATGCCCATGAAGCATTGACGAGACGTGGAAATTGAACCCATGGATGGCTTCCCTTTAATGAATAGAAGGCGTGAGAATCGTCATTCCCAGCCTTCGGCTTTTCTTTAACATAATGGATAAACCATTAAACACCTACAAAATACAAAACTAATTAAGAAATCCTACATTATTGGGTTTTACTGCTTCAGAGGGTGTGGGGAAGAGCGTGGTCGTTGGATGGCATCATCCAACGGTGTAGATCCTGTTAGCCCCCTATAAATTTTTGACAAGAAAATTAAGGGGCTAAATTGTTTATGAGCCTTCAATGAATGCATCTCCCCTGAAGACACATCATCCTTGAAGTCTCTTGTGCCTTTGCCCTGTGATAAAATTCCCTCTGCTGACTCCCTTTATAAGGTCTCACTGCTTGCAAAAGTTGTGCTCCAAAAATCCTACATTTACCCTTGTATCCCCGCAGAATGCCCATGTTCACCTTTGTTTTCCCTCTGTCCAACTCCCCTCTAATTCCCCTAAATCTTCCCAAAGTCCCCTTTACATCCTACACTTCCTCCTTGTTTGGCCAAATTTCCCTTTCTTTCCCCTATCGTTACCCTTTGTTGGCCCGAAAATGGACTAAAAGTGGGCCAAAAACCATATTTTCCACATAGTCTGGGTCTCAACCCCTTTCGGCCTAGCCCCTTAGCCTTTTCCTCCACATGACCTGGCCGCTAGAACCGAGCGCTAGCTGAAAAAGCGCCTATCTCATTTGATTCATCGGGCGCGTTTATAGCCATTGATCTAAATAGAACGGACGGCGATCGCCGCCCTCGCCCCATCCATCGCGCCTACCGTTCACTCCATTTTCCACCCATTCATCACATCATAATCGTTCATTTACCCGCAAGATCAACGGTCAGAGTTTTACCCGCCCTGGTGGTCCCTGCGCACTGTTCAAAACCATCGATTTCTATCGCACCGCCTTTCGGAGGTAGGCGGTAATTTCCGATCGGCCAGCGATTCCATACATCATCCGACACGTGGCACCGGTACGGCTAGAAAACCGCCTGCTCATCGCGCGTTAACGTTCGGCACAGGATACGGAGCGATATGAATATCAGCCGTCTGATCTGGGGTGCCCCATCCAATGGTTGTTGCTCCACGAAGTTGCGCCCGCGATAATCCATGGCCACCGTACCCCTGGCCCAATGTCCATCGCCCTCCGACGTGTTGTCCACCGTCGATCTCCTCCCGAGATTGGATGGTCCAGATTTATTCGTGACCTCCGTTGACCCCAGTCCCACCACGTCACCATTGCACGTGTCTCATTGTACATCTGCCCGCCCCCATTATATATGTTCATTCCACAGTCAACATTCGTTTTTTATGTTTAAATTTCTTTGCACTTCGCCAGCCTCCACCCAAGAATTTATCCACCATTCCTCTACATTTTTTCACCTTTTCTCCGTAGTCCCACTATCATCCTTGCAGTCGTCCACATCATCCGACCTCATGCATTGTTTTCTTAACAGTTTTCGTGTTTTTATAGGGTTGCCGAGAGGCAGAAAACCGCCATGGTTCATATGTACTATTGTAATGGTGTGTTGCACAGAGAAAGTTGAATTTCGAAGCTGGTACTACAAGGAAATGCCCAGAAAGGTAGCGGCGGCATAAATATTATCCAAGGACAGTTCAATCTCTGCAAAAAACCTATCCGGTGCCATTAAAACCCAGATTTTGCAGATTGAGACATTTATGAAGCAGCGGGGAAATACGAGCTAATGATCAATGGTTTCAACATTTAGGATTGAGGATTTTAAGCCTTAATCCAGAGTTCTAAAGGCAGAGTACCGGATCGAAAATCCCGAGGATCACATAGGAGGTCCAGCGAGCAGAAAAAAATGTAATCAGGGTTTCAAATCAGCGGAATGTTTCTTCTTAGGCAAGGACACAGTACACATTATTGTTTCAGTCTACATTGTGTCCAAGTGAAGTTCCCCCCCCCCTACAGTAGTCCTATGCTATCAGAAGCATTTGTTGCACAGTATGGCAGATCTTAGCGTCTTGATTCTACGTTTTTGTTTAATTCACCAGAAGAACTACAGAGTACTGCAGCCAAGTACATCAGAGACATACTGGAGTAAATGGAAGCCTGGAGAAGACCACTCTTTCACCCAAAAGAGTGCCAGAGATAAATACACAGAATCTATACAAAGTGGGCTTCAGCTTTCTCCCTCTTCTGAGTTTTTAATGCTGCATTTAGCTTTTCACCTACCTTCTTTGCTCCACTGGAGCTATAAATTCATGAAGAAACTCATTGTAAAGGTTGTTGATTAGTTATCAAAGAATTGCAAGTAGTTTCTTTTGAGACACAGTCTGTGTGTAAAGTTGTAAGATAGGCTGAGGGAGATGTTTTCAGACTAAGTATTCAATTATTGGCAATGTTGTACTTGACTAGTATTGCTATTTAATATGACAACCACATTTCTTTGGATCCTGATCTAAAGCAGCGGTGATGTTTTCCTATATTTTTGTTTTAATTCATTTCATTTTGTTTCTACTGGCTTGCATCAGAATATTGGCATAGGATTTACCCTTGTTAGGTACCCTATGTTTCTACTCTCCTTTCCATTGATGTTTTTCTTCTGAATGTGTAATATAAGAATTGATTTCAGTTAATTTAACCAGTGTGGTGGATGTTATTGCCTGCTCTCTGATGTATGAATTAATTGAATATGTTCTTAGATGTTTCTTGTTAAGGATTTAGCTGGAATATTTGGGAACACTGGGGATTAGATTTAGCCTTGTCCACTAGGATCCTTGTGCGACCAAATGGTCTTTAACTTTGTGTCTTGAATCTGTGTTGTCTCCTCCTCTCCTACAATTCCATGTCACACTATCATCTTTAAGATCCAACGTTTTAGATGAATAGCCCAACTGAAAGCCTGCGTATTGATTAGAAAGCAAATCCTTTCCTGACTCCATTTCCCAATGGTCTTGAATGCTCCCTTGAATATTTCACCACTGCCTTATTCCTCTTTGCTCATCCTTGTCTTACATAGAACCCTTCTTTCCTAATAACCAGCAACCAAACGAACAATCAAACAAGAAAACCCTGTTCTGATAACTAGCCTAACATCTTAACACTGAGCTTAAAAGTCATATACCTTTGATATATCATAGAGAGATCCCTATCAAGACCCACGAGGGCTAGATCCTGAGGTCTGAAAGGGGTTTGATGTTGTCTCATCTTTTGGTCTTGCCAATCTGGCCAAAACATGAGAACCCCAACAGATCCATTAGAGGAAGTTAAAAGAAGAGCAGACAGAGAAATAAGTCAGAACCGTTGATCGCGTAGAGATCAACGGTGGGGATTACACATTAAAATCCTCTTGGTGGAAGGCAGAGGGCGATGAAACCATGAGGGAAAAGATCTGGGACCGTCCGATCTAGACACGTGGACAGTCCAGAACCAATCGGAGGATCACAATCGGCGGGGGAAAAGACAAATGTTAAAAATGCACCCGATGAAAATATCCGATGCGATCAAATGTAGGCCGTCAATCTGCAGATAAAATCGATGGTGGGAGATGCATCGGGAGATCGCAATCGATGGTTGTGAATAAAAAATTTTAAACGAGCCAACAGAAAAAACTCTGATGCGACGATTTTGGGGCCATCGATCTGCAGATCAGATCGATGGTGGAGGATAGATTGGGGACCGCTGATCAGAGGTGGCATAAAAAGGGAAACACACTTAACAAAATTTTGCGATGCGATATTGCGCGGGCTATTTGATCGGCCCAATGATCAACAACGGAGATGGTTTGAGATACGTGCTGGCGAAAAAACTCTTCAAACCATATGAAAAACCCAAAAATTTAATATATACAAAGTTTATATGCATCGGGGCGGGATATATAAAGGGCCAATTGCATCGGAAGGTCGAGTCCGGTGCTTCAATCTAACCATTTGAAATTTGCGATGCGATTAGCGCCTTGGGACTTAAACTCTTGGTCCCGGGTGCAGGCTACATGGAATGAAAAGTGAAGGGGGCGGGGTTTAAACAATAGGGATTTAATCACATCAGAATTTTTAAAACATGGCAAATAAACTTGTGCGCTAGGATTTTGCGATGTGATTAGTGCCGAGAGGGGTTAGTCCTTGGTCTTAGCACCATGGGCATACGGTGGGGGAGTGGTTTGGATTTATCCCAAAGGGGCTTAAACCCATAGTCAAAATACTTTTTTTTAATGATATTTTCAAGATGTTTATATGGATTTGGGGGTTTCGGCAGAGTTAAAAAAAAGTGAGTTTTAAACTCTGTAAGGTGGATTTTATGAAGGGAGAAATGAAACAAAGGGAAAATAGAGGAAGTTTATGGGAATGGAAGGGGTAAAAATGAAGGTTAGTTTTGGAAGTGGAAGGAGGGGAAAAATGATGATTTTGCAGTGGTATTTTCTCATGAAATCAACAGAATTTCAGAGTATAAAATGGGAACAGCAGTGAAGATTTGGACAGAGGCATGAGGCCTTCAAGAGTCTTCAAGAGATAACATCTTTTTATCAATAAAATTTGTTTCTTGAAGGCTCCAAAAATAATTTAGCCAGCATTTGATATAACAAATTTTATAGCTGGCTAACACATGCATGGGGCTCCAAATGTCAAGAACTCCAGAACATCTTGCAAAGATGCAAGTGATCCCCCTCTTGATGTAAGCACATCTCCAGTTGGTTGTGGTAGAGGTTCCTCCTCCTGAGTGATGATGAGAACATCTTTTCTTGAATGTTCATGCACTATCTCCTTGATGATGAGAGATGTTACTATGTGAGATGTCTCTGGTTTATTCCTACCATATTTCTTCTTCACTATTTGCATAAAACCTCCATAAGCAGACACTCACATGTGTGATACATGAATGAACCACCAATATCCTGCTTCACCATCAAGGTGCAGCACTGCAAAATCCACAACCTATCTTTCTGATATAGGATATTTCAGAAAGAATGTAAATAATTCTTCCCTCCAAGCCCTCAATGTGCTTGTGCAAGATCCATCAAATGTAGGCAAGAAGAATCTATCCCTCTTTCTTCTATTGCTGCTTCTGGATCTCCCCTCTTCTTTGAGTTGCAGAAATCGTTGGAGAGAGATATTCTCCTTCCATGCTCTACGCTGTGACTTGTATTTAGATATATATTCACTTAGGGTATCATGCCCCAATTTTTCTACATATTTAGACTAGTTCTCTTTCTCATCAAAGAAAGTGGATTTGGTAGAATAATGTGAAGCTCTTTGCTTCTCCGGTCTTCTTTATTGCTGAAAAGAAGTGCTAGGACCTTCTTCATCTTCAAACCTTCTTGAGGTTTCTCTTTTCTTCTCTCTTCTTTTTTCATTGATATCCTTAGAGAGATCCTTCATAGATATAAAGGAAGATAAGGCAAAGATTAATCCCTCCATAGTAGATCTCTACTATCTTCTTTTCTTATGTTGTCAAAATTCCCACAAGGTGAGCCAAATATCATGCTCTAATACCACTGTAATATCCCAAAATGGAATAATGCTTGATACACAAACATAATATTTGTAACACAGAAAATGTACATGTAAGTTTATGATCAACACATATATAGATAGAATAGTTGAGCCATTTTATTATGTGGAGAAGATTCCATTACAACAGTGTACAAAATATGAGGTAATCTAGACACAAGGATGGCCTAGAATAACCCTGGAAAGATGCCAAAGTAGGCACTGCATAATTGGAGAGATGCTAGAAGCAAATAATGTGCTGTCCCTTCAACAGATAATGAATATGACTCTAGGATGAAAATGGAAATGCAGATATATGGAAATATGCAGCTTTTATGATGCCAAGATTCTAGATATGGGCTCTATGATGGCAACCCAAGATAACCCAGAAAGGAAATTCCAGATCTATGAGAGTGGAAATTTACCCTCTTGGGGTTTAATCCCTGGTCTATTGGGTTATGCAGATCTGAAGCTAGATCTGACAAATATATGGCTAAAATATGTCATAATATCATCTCTAAGCTTGAAGGGTTGATCCCTTCACTAGATCCTCTAGCTAGAAGCTCAAGATCTAGCTCCTCAATCCTCCTCTGAAGATTGCAGTTGTTGCTACACAACTGCTCATAAAAACTGTGATGTAAAGGAAAGAGGCTCTCTAGCCTACTACTAATATGTTCAATGTAGCTTAGAACTTATGGGAATAATGTATACAATGTGAAGTAATGGTCCTCCACTAGATTACTAGCTGAAATGCTAACAACTTCCCTTCTCCCTTGGATCTACTAGAATGAATTGCGAAATTCCTGATGAAAATGTTGATGCTGTGAGATGAATCATAGATGGCCTAATGCATGATATAGATATGAAGAACTATAAGGCTGATCTTGAAGCTCAAGGTGATAGGATGAATCCTTCACTGGTTCCTCAACTGAAATATTGAAGGACAACCTCCTCCTCTCAAACTGATCTTCAGAAATGTGCAATTTATGAATATGGATGTTCTACAGAAAGTAGGAACAATATGGCACCAATTCCTGATGATGATGAAGTACAATAATTTTCAAGAGCTACTCAATGAAAGAGGTGGGATTCCCAACCAGGAACAACCACTGCTAAACAACACTTGCAACCTTAGCTAAACAACCAAAGAAAGCATGGAATGTCACATGACAATTCCAGATCTAAATAGATCATACATCAATAATAATCTCAAACATGCCTTCTATGTTGCCTTCATCTTCATTATATATTTTGTGAGCCTTCTCATGCCTTGGCCCACCTGATAACTGCGTTGTACATGTGGACATAGGTCTCCATGTTGACTGCACTGTCTCTCCATGATCTCCATTATGTGTGAATGTAATGATCACCCTCTCGATCATGTGTGCATTAATGCACCACTTCCTCCATCATCTCATCATAAATGCTCTATGATATTAAATTTTATTCCTTCCAAGATCTTAGTTGACTGCTTCAACCTCCATGATCTTTCTCATTAATGAGACATGATCTCCACTCATTTCACACTAAGTAGTTGCTCCACTACTCCATTATGTAGATCTAGATCTAAAATATCCACATACACACATAAAAAGTGGATTTTATTTATCTTTGGGGTTTGTGGGTCCCTCCACCCTCTAATTTACTTAATTAATTACGGAAATTAAGAACTCTAATATTCCAAATATCATGTGAAAATTTAGGAATATTACATGGAGGGTGAGAAAATTGTAAGCTAGATTGATCTTCAATATGTGCAATGGAGTGATGAGGAGCCTCAAAAGATTCAACACTCTTCTTATTGGAGGTGGAACTAGCCTCAAGGCTATGAGAACCTGACATAACTATCAACTCAACCTAAAGTGTCTAAAAACCTTGAGGAAGTTCCAACTCATCAGAAGATTGATCATCAAAGATCGATGGCTTTGAAAAATAAACAAGATAAGAATCAAGATTGTGCCCAATTGAATCAATGAAAAGGTCAGGATAGCCATGATTATAAAGTTGAATATCGAAAATTTAGGTATCCTCATGATTTGATGAATCATACAAAGGGAGATAAGAGAAAGGAGAAATTTCACCATTTTCATTTTCAAAAAGAAAAGAAGAGAGATTGGGAGGATCAATAGTAGAGGATTCATTCTCTTCGCATCCAAATGGAAAAATGATGTACCAATTGTTATGTGAATGATTGTAAGTATTAACATGACCGGTAACTAAATTATCACAAGTTTCAATTGGAATGACAGAATCGTGGAAAATTTTCGGATGATGCGAGAGAGATGTGAAAGGAAGGAAGTCATTCTCCATTTCATATTCTTGTTCAACAATGGGCTCACAGACATAGTCAACATAAATGATGTCACAATTTGGCTGCTCAACACCAACTCCATCCAACACTTGATCCTCATGAACATCAAAAGAGAGATTTGAAATAGTGGATGAACACGAAGACTCACAATCTAGAGGATCAATGGGACCAAAGGATGGAGGATTAGCAGATCAAAATTCATCTCAACCAACGAGCTTGCAGTCCAAACCTGCAATAAAATTTTCAGAATGTGGGGTGGGAGGATATAACAATACGTCATAAAATGGATTTTGAGTCTTTCCCACCTCAACATACAACACTAGAGTTTTTTTGATGAGAAGCTGACAGAGGGTAACCTCGAACAACAAAATTTTCCGTTGTGGATTTAGAATCTCTACGAGCGGCGTATGTTGGGAGTGATTTAAGAGATTCTAACTCATGCAGAGTAAGTGATATGTGAAGAAGATATAGAAATATTCCAGACAAGAAATCCCAATCAATTTCATCTTCTGGAAATTCAAAACAGAAATGCATAAAACGATTGTGAAAATGATGTAATGATTCATCAAGTTATTTTCCCAACTCTAAGACTTTCTTGAAAAAATGTTTATAATCATTCTTGTCAAAAGCATGAAACAATTTAGTGACAATATTTTTTGAAAGCGTGAATGGAGGCATTGGTCAATGCATGATACCATTTCCTTATGCGGCCTTTGAATGAGAGAATGAACAACCAACAACCAATATACTCATTGGGGATGTTGCACTCTATGCAAAATTGAAGAAAATATTTAGTATGCTAAAGTATGCTTGTTTCACCCTTGCCATCAAATTTAAGATGTCACAGGTCATCAATTATATTCACCAACACTGGTAATTTTATTTCTCTAGAAAAATTTGTCGAGAGTATGATTTTGGAAGAAGTCATAAACTGAGTGTGAAAATTCAAAACAAACTTCTAGGACTCAACTTGTCAACTAGCCCTGCTTCTAGAACCATAAATGTTGATGGTGATGGAATTTCCAACATTCGAGGGATATCCCTGATATGAATTGCAAACTAGACCTCACGCCGTTTGGAGTAGAAATCGCAGCAGTGGGTTGATAGTGATCTGCCTTGGTTTGCAAAATTCATAGAGTGGTGTGTGTTTTCTTCAGTGAGAACAAGTGTGTGACCCTGCGGAGAGTCAAGCATGATGCATGATGGTTCCAACACACAAAAGGGAAAAGGAAATATACCTCTCAGAAGCCTGTCATAGTACGCAACTTAGAAGGAAAACATGAGAAAAATTACATCACATGAACTAACAAGCGGAATAGTCTAGAAGTTAAGGAGACATGTTAACACATCAACACGCATCCAACAAGATACATACAAATTCAAACAAAATATTTCATAATCATATGTGTAAGTTAAATAACATACATCAAAGATACAACAAGATTAGTCTTACTATATTCAAAATATATTCATGAAACCGTGTCGACTCTTACCTTTATTAAAGTGATAGCTCCAACTGTACATACAACATTTGACAAGCCACTGACCCCAATAGTTGAATGTGAAGTCTATAACACATTCTCCTCCAAATAAGTATACTCCCTCTACACTGCATATACTCCAAGGCTTACACAAAACTCCCAAGCTCTTCTTAAGAAAAATACTAGACAAAAGCTTGGCTCCCAAAATCCGTTTACAGGAGTTATGAGGATATATTTACAAAAAAGGGAGGTGACTCTTGCCATGCCCGCTTTGTGACTCTTGAATCCTCTCATGAATCTTCAAATACTTACAAAATAAATCATTAAATTACATATGAATATTCACATTCCAACAAGGAAACTTGGAATTTCACTTTTACAATAATTAGAAATAATATTACATTTTCCACTTGTATCCATATAAGACAAAATATTAGGGTAGAGACAACTTTACAGCCTAACAAGACAAAACAATATGATGTTGGAGTTGGGGTGAACTCAAGCCAGGAAACTTTGAATTCATGCCTCTCGTTCACATATTGATGCCAAGCTTGGTACTGTTTGATGGTATCCCCAAACTACGTGATAGTGTCAGGTTGGAGGTGACCTCTTCCTTCCATGGCATCTGGGTACAATGTCTTGGAACCAGTCTGAAACTCTTTCACAAATAGGAGCAACATTGTTTTGATATGAACATGGCCACTGATGTGGGTATTCATGTTATGTCTATTCAACTCCAAGTACTTTGGAGTGGAAATCTATTACAGTTGCTCGAAGTACTGATTAATCTCCTACCAAACTTGCCATTTGTGTTTATTCTTGGTGACTGTACCAACCGATGGGATCCTGTGGGTTCTCACAATGAAATCCAAACTATTATATACTTGTACATATGAGGCTTGAATGCTTCTGATAATGAAGCGAGATGCTTGTTTTTTTGGATCAACATCCAAACTCTCACTTTCTCTAGCTCTACATGCAACTTCATCTTCTTCACAAGTGTAATTAGTGTCGCCTTGTATCGCATTATCCAATAATACATGGTGGTGATGGAAGTTTGCACATTATTAAGGATATTGAAAAACTCTCTGTTGTGCTGTTGAAAATCATGTAAGTAGAAAAATCCATTATGTATGGTCACAATATCCTCATAAAGGTCCTGCATAGTGTCTCCAACTGTGGATACTTCAGCAAGTATCGCTACTCTCATATCCTCTAGGTAAACCTATGCAGAAGGTGCATTCTTTGCTACTGCACAAATCTCTTCATTCTCTTAATCAAGAGACTGTAGATTTTGTGCCAACTGTCTATTCTCGGTCGTCAAATATTGAGTGCTATATTTCACTACACCCGTGAAGGCCAAGCTGATTTTGGAAATATCATATGGATTCCTCCTGGTGTCCACCACTGTCACCCTTTATCTCATCAATGTAGGTGATGCATGATCATCTAGGAAGTGATTTCTCCACGCTTGAAAATATTTTTCTAGAGTTCATAAAATGAAAAATTGTACACATCCATCACTGAATCATCATTAAGGGGAACTATCTCCACTTGCTCGCAAGATGGCTCTGTGGCTAAAGGTGTTGTAGTCTGAACAATGAACTGTGGTGCACTGGGAATCAGGTCCACATATTCATCTTGCGGCTCTACTCCCAAATACATGCCCACAACTTCAATCAAATTCTCAATCTGGTGAGCAAGCTCCTATTCCTGCATCTGTTTGCTCACTCCCTTTATTACTGGCTGATCCTGTTATCACTCTAGTAATTTCTTAAGTTTTTGGATTTGATTTTTTAGTCTAAGAACACTAGAGGTAACCACAAACCTACTTAAAATTCTAGGATCTAGCCTTCCTAGAATTCAGAGAGGGCTCTCTCTTTAAGATTTATCTTTGTTTTTTATTTATGTTTTTAGGCTAGTTATGATAGAACAATTGGTTTTTTTTTAAAGGTTTTGGTGGGAAAAAATCACTTAGAGGTAAACTAGAGAGAAATCAACTTGTCCATTGGGCTATGGAGTCTAATTCTAGCTAGCAGCACTAGAAGTCAAGGCCAAAAAGGTACAAATGTATTCAGGGCAAGATAGATAACCCTCAAAGATTTGGGAAAGTGTTTTTTGGTGAAATGGTATGATCAGGATAAAGGGCACTTAAGGATACTTTGATCTAGAAAATGGAAGAAGGAGGCAGGGGTCAAACGAGAGTAGGAGAAATTAAGAATTCCTAACACCGGAAATCAGTAGAAAACATTAAAATGGTAACTAGTTAAAAACAGGGAGCACTACACTAACCTGTAGTAATATTCCTAGTTGCACATTCAGATAGAACAAACATATAATGAATTGAATGAAACTCAGAAAAGAAAACAATGACAAGAAGGGAGTACTTCACTCATCAGCTTATCACAGGGATCCTGACTTATGATGCCAGTTTAGCTTTGTCCAATAGGAAACTTTGAAATAAACACATAATAGCCTCCAATGTTTAGAAAAAAATTCTATAGTAAATTCTAGCAATTTTATTCCACACAGAAATATTTCAGAGAGTGAAGTATTTATACAAATTCTAAACTAGAATATCTTGAAAAAATATCAAGATTGGTTTACAAATATCTCCAACTATTTTACATAAATAGAACTTAAGTAAAGGACACTCAAAACTAATGTATATATTTGGCACTATTTTTTATTTATAGGTGATGACAAAGAGGAGAATTCAAATTTTATCTCAACTCTTAGTTGATGATGAGACATCCAAGTCACTAACTGTCTCCTTTCTTTGTACATTCTGCTCCAACAATTCTGCAAAATTGGGGTCCAATGATACCTTTGTATTTCTAAATCAGAAATAGATATTTAAAAGGTGAAAGATTTTATTGTATATGAATATGTTGGTGAGATAAGCCTCTCTCAGTTTCCTACATTTCTACTCCAGTTGTTCACAATAGGCTTTTCAAATAGATGTGTAAAACAATGTTTTACAAAATCTGAAACATAGGCTGTAAAGATGCACATGTATCTTTCATTATTTAATAAATTCGCACAAAATGAGATAGGTTTTTGTATATGGATCTCTTAGGAACAACAACCTCCTTCCGTTTTGTAATATGTATTTCTGATTGGCCATAATATTCTCTGTAAAATGATGACTTAACAGGAAGTTTCTGCAAAAAGTTCTTTCCAATATTGTTTAATATTTCCTAACCCATAATGGTTGTTAGAAAAGTGAGAGAGGTTTTTGTATTTTGAAATCTTAAGAACATAAACCTCCTTCAGGTTTTCAAAATTAATCTTGCATTGGTCACAATAGTTTCTGCAAAAATGACTTTAACAGGAAATTTCTGCAAAAATGTTCCTTCTTGTTATGTTTTCATCTTTTAACCTTTTTGTTCTTTTAACTATTTTTACTTTCACTTTGGATAAACTTAATTGTTGTTGTTGAAATTATTTTCATCTCTATTAACCATTACTACCTTTGTTTTTACTTTTACTGTTTCACCTTGACTACTCTGTAAATTTGTTTTAACTTTCACTCTGACTTTTACCCGATACACTTTAACTCTGATGCTCTTTGATTATTTTGTTTCACTGTCATTGTGGATTCTGATTTCACTTTTAAAATTAAATGTGCACATTTCATCATACTTATCTCTCTCTGACTTGATTTTATTCTTTCTTTGTATACAAACTGTTTGTTGAATGAAGCTTTTGAATTAAAATCTGAGAATTTGGAGCAAACAATTTTGTCAACTAGTATTGAAACTGTTGGCCCAATTTCTTATTCTGATAATAACGTGCAAAAATAAAAAAAATTGTTAATGAAATCCAGGTCTTCAGGGAGGTGATTAAAGGCTTTTGAAAGACCCGTGGAAAGAGATCTGTCTGTGGAGGTTTAACTCTGTTTTTTAGGCATTTTGGGTAACTACTGTAAGATTAGACTGTTTGCAGGAATTTTTTACTTTAACAGAGATGAAACTAAGAAATTTAGGCTAAGGATGTCTTATTTTGGGATTTTTGCTCAATTAGGTTTATATGAAGATGTAAAACTGGCTTAAACAGAAAAGATGGGTTTTCTAAGTGAATTTAATGGAAAAAAGGGATTTTTGGGGTATTTTCAACAGTTTTAACCCTTTAGGTGCTTTGAATTTGGTTTTCACGCTTTGGAAACTGGGAATTTGGCTACAGAAAGGCTCACAATAGAAAGCAGGGTTTTATGGGAAAAATTGGCCAGGGTTTGGCCTCTTTTTAGGTGTTTTTAGGAAAAATAGTCCAATAAAATCTCTTCGTTAAAGACCTGGTTTAATTACTGATGGTTTAGAATTGAATTTGCAAGCTTAAATTTGTTATAAAATACCTTAAGATGTAGGTATTTGGTTGTTGAAAATATTTTTAGAGGATATCGGTTGATTTTGAGGTCTTTCACGGCTTTACTGGAGTGACAAATAGCTTTACTGGTCTTCAATGGGGAATTTCTGGTCAATTTGGAGTTTTTGTTGGATTAATCGGCAATCACAGGCTTTAATGCAATTGAGAGAGCTATTTCGGAGTTTGAAACAGATGAATAAGCGTTAAAATTAACCTTTATCAAAGGTTTTATGCTTTAGTTTATTCATGTTTTCTTGCATTGAATGCAAGCTTAATTGATGGCAGGCAATGGTTTCATATTTGAAAAGGAAACCTATAGTGGTTATCACGTTGATTTCAAGTGGTAAGTTGTTTTAACTCTAATGGACAGGATCGAATGAAATGTTGATACGTTGTGGAGGGCGGAATGGGAAATACTACCCATTTCGCGTCCAATTTGGGTTGGGACAGCCGTTTACTTTATGTACGTGATATGGTTTTAGAACCGTCGGATGTTGTGCTTGGGCGCGAAGGGTTAAGATCTATTGGAAAGGTGTGGCCAAAGGAATGGTGGGACCAGGGTCAATATATATGAGGGTGTTTAAAAGGCAGATTAAAATTTTTATAAGATATGTATAAATCAAAGGTTTAATCTATGAAAAGAGCGAGGTTTATACATATGGGCAGGGGTAAGCATGAGGCAGAGTTAAGTATACTAGGGGTTAATCTATGTAAAGCTTTAGGCTTTATATAGCAGGGAAAAAATAAAAAGGTAACGGCTTAGGTTTTATGGAAAACAAACCTTAGTTTTATTTCGATAGAACCTTGGTTTAAAAATTATGCGGGGATGAATTTATAAAGGCATAGCAAAAGGGCAGACTTTTGCATGGTCGTGGGTTTAAGTCTTTGAAACCTATGAAATGATTAAATATCATTCAAAAACTTAGGCTAAGCACAGATGTGCAGGGTGGTGTATTTTATTTTCAAAATACATAGGATATGCCCAAATAAACATATTAGGCACAACTTTTATTTTATTTATATAGCATTAATCCTGTTGAATGATTTAATAACCATAGGGGGTGGGATATTTCTTTAAAGGTAGTTTTAGACCAAAGGGTGCTTTATTTGGGTTTTATTTTGACATGTGGATAATAACTTTGGTCCAAAATATTTGTAATATTGGGTTTTTAGGGGTATTCAGATATAGGGAATTAGATAAATAGGATAAGGTATTTTTAGGGAGCTAATAGCATAAGTCAAAAGTTAATATGACAAGGGGAAATGGAATACACAAAAATACACTAAATGACCAAGTAAAGTGAATAAATAAAGAAAAGCTTTTCATTTCATCATTTCACCAATTTACTTAGGATAAATTATTTTTGAGGGTTTTTGTATGTTTCCAAGTTAATAAAATGGGGTTTTATGTTTCAATAAGTAAGAACGAATCTTTACTTATGAAAATGAGTTAAAATGTATGAATGAGGGATAAATAATGGTAAAGGGGATTTTAATCATAAGAACTCAACATTTTCCACTATCTAGTTATTGAGCCTTGGGTCCGGTCCCAACAAAAGTCAGAGAAATTCTCTGAGCCTTTTTGACTGGTAGTATAGAATAATGAATACTTACAGGGGAAGGGAAATTAGTGATTTTTCCCAGTGATGAATATTACATGCTTTTTCCCACTTCTTTCTACCTACCCAACATTACTCTAACATTTTTTAATCCTTTTAGCAGATGCATTTAGGCTTTCAACCTTAAAACAATTATTTTTTTGAAAGCATAAACTATCTAATTCTACCTTATTTCATCTGAGGGCTCATATTAAACGGATGAGCTTCTCATTATTCACTACCTATCTACTAATTTGTCAGGATTAAACTATCTGACAAATCTTTATTCACTATCTAAAACATGGAAATTGAAAACATGACAAGTCAAGATTAAACAGTTTAACTCATCATGGATTATGGCATTTATTGACACTCTACCATAATCATTTACAAAAAAGTAAAAAATAGTGGCATTTGGACTTGCTCACTTTCATGTTTTATTTTCATCTTTTTCTTTTGGGGTCTATATTTTTTTAAGTCCTTTGATCTTTCTTTTAGGACTTTTTACCCTCTTTTTGATTTTTTTTAATTTTTAATTTTTATTTTTTTCAAAATATGGGAAAACAACTTGCAGAAAGCAAGGTATGTACATATTTTACAAGACTATCATGAGTCAATTCAAAATTATGAATCCTATATTTATAGGACCCTAATAGCGGCTTCACATGGGGATGGCATCTCCTTGTGAGATGTCAAGAACACCGTCAACTAGTAGCCTAATTCTTTAAGTCAATCCCAAACATGAATTTGCTTTGTTATAAAGTCTCTGTGACTGAAACTCTTGAACTAAATTTAGTCCTTTTTCTGCAAACTGAAATCTGATATGAAACTAAAAGAACATACTGCAATTCTCAAACCACACTAATAGATCTTAAATATCTTTAGGACCTTCTCCTTGGCTTTAAATCTTAATGAACTATTTCAAAACTAGCTGAAAACTGAATACTGAAAGAAATTCTCATAATTATGAGCTTATTTTCACTCATCTACCTACTCTAATCTACTGATAACCTTGTTGAATCAGGTAATACAAAAATGCCAATGAAGCCAGTCAAGTAGTTGTAGCAATGAATGGATAATTTGACTGATTTTCATCAAACTTGGAAGCATAACTTGATCATGTGTCTTCATAATCAAGTATATGATGTGTAATGGAAATTGTTGATATATTTGATCATCATAGAGAACATATGTTTACAGACTTGAGCTAAAAATTTTCTCCATATAATTTGCTATAGGATCATTAAAAGCATAATGTATGATTTGTGCTTCTAGGCCTTGAATGACCAACTGATTAGTTGTATTCTTAATATTAAATCCTGAAACTATTTCTTTATTCTTGTGCTTTAAAGAATAATTATCCTCAATCTGCAAGTCAAAAGGTAGTACAATTTCCTCTTGCTTTGGATAAGGAAGATTTTCCAAGAATTCTTTAGGATCTCAGAAATTATAAGACTGAATTTGAGAATGCAAAAGTTTAATGCCATTTTCATATTTTTAAAAAATTAACTCAAGGAAACATATTTTAAGTTGAGGAGAAAATTTTCTTGATTTCAAAATAAGAAAGACAACTCTTAGAAAATCTTCATGAAGTTGAAATTCTAATAACATGTCCTTGAATTCATTGAAAATCTCATGAGATGAAAGGTTTGCCATAAACCCTGTCATCTTGTATCACCATTAATGATTTTGAATATGGATTCTTTGGTTATGGAGTTTCTTCTAAACTTTGAAGCTCTGGATCTTGGACAATGGAGTCACTAGGTGGATGATTTTAACCTTTATATGTATGATCACTATCCACCATCATAGATCAGATCTGAACCTCTAAAATATTTCTGAAGAAAATGTTAGTCTTCCCCAGTATGGTCGCCAGTATGTTATCACTCTAGTAATTTCTTAAGTTGTGGGATTTGAGTTTTTAGTCTAAGAACACTAGAGGTAACCAGAAACCTACTTCAAATTCTAGGATCTAGCCTTCCTAAAATTCAGAGAGGGCTCTCTCTTTAAGATTTATATATATTTTTTTATTTATGTTTTTAGGCTAGTTATGATAGAAAAACTGGGTTTTTTTTTTAATTTTTTGGTGGGAAAAAATCACTTAGAGGTAAACTAGAGAGAAATCGACTTGTCCATTGGGCTATCGAGTCTAAATCTAGCTAGCAGCACTAGAAGTCAAGGCCAAAAAGGTACAAATGTATTCAGGGCAAGATAGATAACCCTCAGAGATTTGGGAAAGTGTTTTTTGGTGAAATGATATGATCGGGATAAAGGTCACTTAAGGATCCTTTGATCCAAAAAATGGAAGAAGGAGGCAGGGGTCAAACGAGAGTAGGAGCAATTAAGAATTCCTAACACCGGAAATTAGAAAAAAAACATTAAAATGGTAACTAGTTAAAAACATGGAGCACTACACTAAATTGTAGTAATAATCCTTGTTGCACATTCAGATAGAACAAACATATAATGAATTGCATGAAACTTAGAAAAGAAAACAATGAAAGGAAGGGAGTACTTCACTCATCAGCTTATCACAGGGATCCTGAATTATGATGCCATTTTAGCTTTGTCCAGTCTGCAACTTCGAAATAAACACATAATAGCCTCCATTTTTCAGCAAAAAAGTCTATAGTAAAGTCTAGAAATTTTATTCCACACAAAAATACTTCAAAGAGTGAAATATTTATACAAATTCTAAACTAGAATATCTTGAAAAAATATCAATATTGGTTTACAAATATCTCCAACTGTTTCACATAAATAGAACTTAAGTAAAGGACACTCAAAACTAATGCATCTATTTGGCACTATATTTTATGGATAGGTGATGAAAAAGAGGAGAATTCGAATTTGATCTTAACTCTTAGTTGATGATGAGGCATCCAAGTCACTAACTGTCTCCTTTCTTTGTGCATTCTACTCCAGCAATTCTACAAAGTTGGGGTCCAATGATACCTTTGTATTTCTCAATTAGAAAATGATATCTAAATAGTGAAAGAGGTTATTGTAGATTAGTATGTTTTTGAGATAAATCTCTCTCAGTTTCCTAAATTTCTGCTCCATCTGTTCACAATAGGCTCTGCAAAAATATGTGTAAAACAGAGTTTTACAGAGTCTAAAAAATAGGTTGTAAAGATGCATATGTATATTTCATTATGTAAAACCTGTGCACAACGTGAGATAGGTTTTTGTAGATGGATCTCTTAGGAACAAAAACCTCCTTCATTTTTGTAATATGTATTTCTGATTGACCACAATATTCTCTGTAAAATGATGAATTAACAAGAATTTTCTGCAAAAAGTTCTTTCCAATATTGTTTAATATTTCCCAACCCATAATGGCTCATAGAAAAGTGAGAGAGGTTTTTGTATTTTGACATCTTAAGAACATAAACCACCTTCATTTTTTCAAAATTCATCTTTCATTGGTCATAATAGTTTCTACAAAAAATGACTTAAAGAGGAAATTTATGCAAAAATGTTCCTTCCTGTTATGTTTTCATCTTTTAACCTTTTTGTTCTTTTAACTGTTTTTACTTTCACTTTGGATAAACTTCAATGTTTTTGGTGAAATTATTTTCATATCTATTAACCATTACTGCCTTTGTTTTTACTTTTACTATTTCACCTTGACTGCTCTGTAACTTTGTTTCAACTTTCACTCTGACTTTTACCTGATACACTTTAACTCTGATGCTCTTTGATTATTTTGTTTCACTGTCATTGTGGATTCTGATTTCACTTTTACCATTCACTGTGCACATTTCATCATTCTGTCATTTGATTTTATTCTTTCTTTGTATACAAACTGTTTTTTGAATGAAGCTTTTGAATTAAAATCTGAGAATTTGGAGCAAACAATTTTGTCAACTAGTGTTGAAACTGTTGGCCCAATTTCTTATTTTGATAATAACTTGCAAAAATATATATATTTTTTAATGAAATCTAGGTCTGCAGGGAGGTGATTAAAGGCTTTTGAAAGACCTATGGAATGAGATCTGTCTGTGGAGGTTTAACTCTGTTTTTTAGGCATTTTGGGTAACTATTGCAAGATTAGATTGTTTGCAGGAGTTTTTACTTTAACAGAGATGCAACTAAGCAATTTAGGCTAAGGATGGCTTCTTTTGGGCTTTTTTCTCAATTAGGTTTATCTCAAGATGTAAAACTAGCTTAAATAGAAAACAGGGGTTTTCTGAGTGGGTTTAATGGAAAGAATGGATTTTTAGGGTATTTTCAACAGTTTTAACCCTTTAGGTGCTTTGAATTTGGTTTTTACGCTTTGGAAACTGGGAATTTGGCTACAGAAAGGCTCACAGTAGAAAAAAAGGTTTTTTGGGAAAAATTGGCCAAGGTTTGGCCTCTTTTTAGGTGTTTTTAGGCAAAATAGTCTGGTAAAATCTCTTAATTAAATACCTGGTTTAATTACTGATGGTTTAGAATTGAATTTGCAAACTTCAATTTGTTGGAAAATAGCTTAAGATGCAGGTATTCAGCTGTTGAAAATATTTTGAGAGGATCTCGATTGATTTTGAAGTCTTTCATGGCTTTACTGGAGCGGAAAATAGCTTTACTGGTCTTCAATGGGGAATTTTTGGTCAATTTGGAGTTTCTGTTGGATAAATTGGCAATCATAGGCTTTAAAGCAGTTGGGAGAGCTCTTTCAAAGTTTGAAACAGATGAATAAATGTTAAAATTAACCTTTATCGAAGGTTTTATGCTTTAGTTTATTCATGTTTTCTTGCATTGAATGCAGGCTTAATTGATGGCGGGTGGTGGTTTCATATTTGAAAATGAAACCAACAGTGATTATCGCGTTGATTTTAAGTGGTAAGCTCTTTTAACTCTAATGGACATGATCAAATGAAATGTCGATACGTTGCGGAGGGCAGAATGGGAAATACCACCTATTTCATGTCCAATTTTGGTTGGGACAACCATTTACTTTATGCGCACAATATGGTTTTAGAACCGTCGGATCTTGTGCTCGGGAGCGAAGGGTCAAGATCTATTGGAAAGGTGCAGCCAAAGGAATGGTGGGACCGGGATCAATATATATACAGGTGTTTAAAAGGCGAATTAAAATTTTTATAAGATATGTATAAATAAAGGATTTAATCTATGCAAATAGTGGGGTTTATACATACGGGCGGGGGTAAGCATGAGGCGTAATTAAGTATACCATGCGTTAATATATGTAAAGCTTGAGGCTTTATATAGCAGGGAAAAAATAAAAATATAACGACTTATGTTTTATGGAAAACAAACCTTAGTTTTATTCTGATAGAACCTTGGTCTAAAAATTATGCAGGGATGAATTTATAAAGGAATAGAAAAAGGGTGGACTTTTGCATGGTCGTGGGTTTAAGTCTTTGAACCTTATGAAATGATTAAATATCATTCAAAAACTTAGGCTAAGAGTTGATGTGCAGGGTGATGTATTTTATTTTCAAAATACATAGGATATGCCTGAATAAACATATTAGGCATTGAAGAGCGGAGGCTTGATAGATGTTGTTCCATCTTGATTGCTCATCTTGTTTGATATTCCTTCTAGCAGCTAAGCTTTTTCAGAAGGACCTGCTCTGATACCAATTGTTGGGAAAAATACTGAGAGGGGGGGGGGGGTGGTGAATCAATATTTAGAGTTTATAAAATAAATTCAACCTTTTCTTTGAGCAGATTTCCATATGCGGTTTTTATGAACTGAACTAGCGTATGCACGCGGAAATATAGAAGTAAACTAGCATATACTGATTTACCTTTCAGATTTAGAGAATTTCTAAGGAACAGTCTTTTAAAAAGATTTATCAGTTATGAATAAGGCTAGATAATCAGAAGTTATGAGAAGTAATCAACAGTATAAAGCATCACACACATGAACACCAATATTTAAGGTGGAAACCCAATTCGGGAGAAAACCACCGCTATTGTCATCTCTGTCTTCAATATTTATTATATAGAAAACCTTTTAAAACATTGTACTGATGCAGACTTATACCAGTAAGCAGGCTTCTACCTGCAGAAGGCTGCAACCTTCTCTCGTTTTCCAGCTGCAACTGGAAGGGAGCTCCAACCCCCTGATCTCGTTTACCAGCCTCTCCTGGAAGGGAGCTTCGACCCCTTGATTTCAACACTAGCTTCTACTGGCTGAAAGCTTCTACTTCCATACTAAAGGCTTGAACCCTCAGACCCACTGCAGAACACGTTTCATCAATTTTCATATTGGATCTAAACAGCTTCAACACAACCCCTTAACATCCAAAACTTCAATCAAAACAGTAAGACCACTGTAACCAGAATATCAGAAATAACTTAGAATTTAGAGTAGATAATCAGATACATATTCAACCTTGAACAACCATTAATTTAGATACCATACACTGTTTTTCTTTATGTAACCCGCGTATATACGCGTCTTTATTCACACCAACCTGCGTATGCTTCAGTGCATGCTAGTTTTATATTCTTGAAATAATACGTGAATTTTCTTCACAGTTTCCGCGTATACACACACTTTTCTTTTCACCAACTAGTGTATGCTTTCTTTCAAAATATGTTTAGACTCATATTCAGATATGAAACTTTCAATTCAGACAATCTATCAGCAATGCAGAACTGTTTAGATAGTCACTCATCCTTCATCATGTTTTCTCAATCAGTGATTAGATTTGTTCATTATCAAATCAACAGCATACTCCATATTCAATCAACCCAGAACTTCAAGAAGACTTCATTGACCGACAACAAAGAGAAAACAAAAATCACAGAAGTATTATCTGTAAATAAGCTTCACAAACCCTAACTTCCATACGTGCTTTTTATTAAGAGAACCCGCGTATACACGCGCTTTTACCAAGACAAACTAGCGTATAGATCTGTAAATGGTAGACTTTGCAGAATATACCAGATCTATAAACTTACCCAGATTTCTTCATTATCAAATTTTATTTTATTTATATAGTATTAAACATGTTGAATGGTTTAATAACCATAAGGGGCAGGATATTTCCTTAAAAGTAGTTTTATACCAAAGGGCGCTTTATTTGGGTTTTATTTTGACATGTGAATAATAACTTTGGTCCAAAATCTTTGTAATAGTGGGTTTTTAGGGGTATTTAGATATAGGGAATTAGATAAATAGGATAAGGTATTTTTAGGGAATTAATAGCATAAGTCAAAAGTTAATATGACAAGGGGAAATGGAATACACAAAAATACACTAAATGACCAAGTAAAGTGAATAAATAAAGCAAAGCTTTTCATTTCATCATTTCACCAATTTACTTAGGATAAAGTATTTTTGAGGGTTTTTGTATGTTTCTAAGTTAATAAAATGGGGTTTTATGTTTAATTAAGTAAGAACAAATCTTTACCTATGAAAATGAGTTAAAATGTATGAATGAGGGATAAATAATGGTAAAGGGGATTTTAATCATAAGAATTCAACATTTTCCACTATCCAGTCACCAAGCCTTGGGTTCGATCCCAACAAAAGTCATAGAAATGCTCTGAACCTTTTTGACTGGTAGTATAGAATACTGAATACTTACAGCGGAAGGGAAATTAGTGATTTTTGCCGGGTGATGAATATTACATGCTTTTTCCCACCTCTTTCTATCTACCCAACATTACTCTAACATTTTTTCTTCCTTTTAGCAGATGCATTTAGGCTTGCAACCTTGAAACATTTATTCTTTTGAAAGCATAAACTATCTAATTATACCTTATTTCATCCAAGGGCTCAGATTAAACTGATGATCTCCTTATTATTCACTCCCTATCTACTGATTTGTCACGATTAAACTTTCTGACAAATCTTTATTCACTATCTAAAACATGGAAATTGAAAACATGACAAGTCAAGATTAAACAATTTAACTCATCATGGATTATGGCATTTATTGACACTCTGTCATAATCATTTACAAAAAGTAAAAAGTAGTGGCATTTGGACTTGCTCACTTTCATGTTTTATTTTCATCTTTTTCGTTTGGGGTCTATATTTTTTTAAGTCCTTTGATCTTTATTTTAGGAATTTTTACCCTCTTTTTTTATTTTTTATTATTTTATTATTTTTATTTTTTTCAAAATATGGGAAAACAACTTGCAGAAAGCAAGGTATGTACATATTTTACAAGACTATTAAGATTCAATTAAAAATTATGAATCCTATATTTATAGGACCCTAACAGATCCTGTAGATGGTCTTTAACCTGTATGGGTGTCGTCTCTTCCTCTGTGGCACCTTACCTTCCTTCTTATTATTGCTTCTACTTCTCCTCCTATTAACTTCTTCTTAGCTCTTGTTCTTCCCTTATCTATTTTTCTTATTTTTGTGCTCTCAGCTCTACTTCCTCCAAGCTTTGCTTCTCTCTCTATCTCTACTCTGCTCTTTTCTTCCTCTTCCTCCTCTTTCGTTATATCACCAAATATGCTTGTTGAATGATATGAATTGTTTGCATATTTTGGCTTTTCTCCTCCTCTACACTTTCAACAACCTCCCTCTTTCCCTTATCCATTATTGGGTTGTTGTCTTCCATTGTTTATTCCAGAACTTCTACCATCTAAGGAACAACTTGAGAAGTCCCAAATATTCTAATTGGCTCACGAGGTCTGGAGTAGTTATAGAAATTATTCCATTTTTCCTCCTATAGCCACTGATATTCCCTACTAATCCAGTTGTAATAGATTCTCATGCAGTGGTCCTTGAAAATTCCCCTCGGATCATATTAATTGAAGTTTTTTGTACCAAATTCAAACTTCACTATGGATTTCAGTTCGGTATCTGCAACTTTGAGATACTTAATCTCATTTAACCCAATATACAAATGAAGAGTGGGCCATGAAACCTTATTTGGCCTGTGTAGTGCGGATGAGAACCCTCTGGTAAGATCATAAGATACTTCTTGCATGACAAGTTTGTCGATGACATATCTTGGAAAAATATGTGGCGGATTCTACTCACTGAACACTCTGATTAATGTGCCATCTGTTAGAAAATTACATATTATGGAGCAATGCAAAACATAAAATATGCGGAAAATAAAAGCACACAAAACACATAAAACTAGAGGGACACAGATATACGTGGTTCACCCAGTTTGGGCTATACCCAGAACAACCATTCCTTCCTTTCTATTATCCAGCAAAAATGAATAGACAAAACCTACAGCAGATCCGCTGTAATATCCTCTGTTCTCTCTCACAGTCTCCCTCTCTGTTTCTCGCTCCAAGAATACACATACAATGCACAACCGCAGTACAATTCCCTCATAAAAGCGAGGGGTTGCCTTCTAGGGAAAAAAACCCTCATCTAAACATAACTTCTACCGTCAGATCATTTGCCTAATGAACGGCCCAGATTGACTAGAAGTTACTATACTTTTACAAGGCAATTTTACGTCTGTTTTTAGCTTCGGGGGTGCTGCCCCCGAAAACCCCCGCCAGGGGGGGGCTCCGAAAAGCATTGCCACCCCCCCCTGGACCCCCCATGGTAGCAATTAATTACGGGCGGCGTTGCCGCCCCTTTTAAGGTACAAGGGTCCAATGCTGTGATACAAAGTAAACAAGATAATCAGGCTCCGCACCCAACAATCTCCCACTTGGAGACTGATTGTAGCAACTCCACCGCTACTTCATTTGCTGGACAATGACTCCTCTTTTGACATGGTTGTTTCTCATCTTTATCGTCATCCTTGAAGACCAATTGAAACTAAGCATGTTCTCAGTTTCTCCCTGGTTACAACTTTTGTTAGCATATCTGCAGGATTCTGGCTAGTGTGTATCTTTTCCAGCTTCAACTCTCCATCTTCCAATACTAACCGTATGAAATGGTACTTGAGATGTATGTGTTTAGTCCTGGAATGAAATGTTGAGTTATTTGCAAGATGAATAGCACTTTGGCTATCACTATATAGTGTGCCCATATCATGCTTCTTACCCAATTCACCCATAAACCTTTGTAACCAAATCATTTCTTTACTAGCCTCTGTAGCAGCAACATACTCGGCTTCTATTGTTGAAAGTTAAACAACACTTTGGATTTTTGAAACCCAACTGACAGTTATTCCACCTACAGTAAATACATATCCTATAGTGCTCCTCCTGTTATCTCTGTCACCTGCCATATCTGCATCAACATATCCCTGTAGAGCAATGTTTGAACCACCAAAGCATAATTATTGATTTGTGGTACCTCTCAAATATCTGAGAATCCATTTTACTGCCATCCAATGTTCTTTTCCTGGATTATTCATGTACCTGCTTACAACTCCCACTGCATGTGCAATATCAGGCCTTGTGCAGACCATTGCATACATTAAGCTTCCAACTGCCGATGCATATGGAACTTTAGACATATAATCCATGTCTTCTTGGGTCTTTGGGCACATCTCCTTACTAAGTTTGAAATGGCTAGCAAAAGGTGTACTAACTGGTTTTGCATTCTTCATATTAAATCTTTTCAACACCTTTTCTATGTACTCATTCTGAGACAGTGTTAATTTGCGATTTTTCCTGTCTCTAGTTATCCTCATACCAAGGATTTGTTTTGCAGCTCCCAAATCATTCATTGCAAATGAATTTTCCAATTTTCTTTTGAGCACATTTATTTCCTGCATGTTAGACCCTGCAACAAGCATGTCATCTACATACAATAAAAATATAATATAGCTGCCATCATTTTGCCTTTTTAGATAAACACAATGATCAGAGTGACATCTAGTATAACCTTGTTCAGACATAAACTTGTCAAATTTTAGATACCACTGCCTTGGAGCATGTTTTAAGCCATACAAGCTCTTCTTTAACCTGCATACCAATTTTTCTTTCCCTTTTACCTCATATCCTTCTGGTTGCTGCATGTATATCTCTTCCTCCAAATCTCCATGGAGAAATGTTGTCTTTACATCTAATTGTTCAAGATGTAAATCTTCTGCTGCTACAAGACTTAAGATAGTTCTGATTGAATTCATCTTAACAACAGGAGAAAATATTTCATCAAAATAAATACCTTTATTTTGTGCAAACCCCTTCACCACAAGTCTAACTTTGTACCTCTGTTTTCCTCCATCTTCTTCCTTCAACCTGTAAACCCATTTATTCTGCAATGTAGTTTTACCTGCAGGAAACTTGACTAAGTCCCAAGTCTGGTTATGCATTAAGGAGTCCATCTCTTCTTCCATGGCTAGCTCCCACTTCTTCTTGCTTTCAACCTGCATTGCTTCTTCATAACATTCAGGTTCACCAGAATCAGTCAGCAATAAATAATATAATGAAGGAGAGTATCGTTCAGAGGGTCTACTTATCCTGGTAGATCTTCTAACACCACTTTCAGGTGTTTGAGGTGCCTGTTGCTGTTGTGGTGGTTGCTGCTGCTGTGGTTGTTGATTATTATTATTTTCAGGCACCTTTACTTTTTCAGTTATCTCATCAAGAACCGTGTATTCCTTACTTTCTTTTTCCTGTTTCTTTTCCTGCAACTGATTCTTATACAAGACCTTTTCATTGAATATTATGTCTCTGCTCCTAATGATTTTGTGATTTTCATAATCATATAAGCGATAACCAAAATCATTAGCACCATATCCAATAAAGGTACATTTCTTTGATTTTTCCTCAAGCTTTGTTCTATTTTCTTTATTAATATGGAAAAAGGCCTCACAACCAAAAGGCTTTAAAAAAGAGTAGTTTACCTTTTTACCTGTCCATTATTCCTCTAGAATACCACCATCCAAGGAACTTGAAGGCCCTTTGTTTATTAGATAAACAACAGTATCTACAGCATCTTCCAAAAATTGTAAAGGCAATCCCGCATGCAATCTCATGCACCTTGCATGCTCCATGATTGTTCTGTTCATCCTTTTTGACACACCATTTTCTTATGGTGTTCTTGGAACTATCTTCTCTCTACGAATTCCATGCTCTGAACAGTACCTATCAAACTCTTTGTTGCAATATTCACCTCCATTGTCTGATCTGAGACACTTCAGCTTCTTTCCTGTCTTAATCTCAACCAAAGCTTTCCATTTCTTGAAAGTGTCAAATACATCAGATTTATTTTGAATACAATAAATCCATGTTTTTCTAGTTGCCTCATCAATAAAAGTAACATAATAATGAGAGCCACCGAGAGATGATGCCTGAGTAGGTCCCCATACATCTGTATGCACAAGATCCAATTTTTCGCTCTTCTTTTCTTTCCCAACTCTGAGAAATCTAACTCTCTTCTGTTTTCCATAAATGCAATTCTCACAGAAATCCATATCAACATTCTTCAAACCTGGCAGCAAATTTCTTGAGTGAAGAATTTTCATCCCCTTCTCACTCATGTGTCCGAGCCTATGATGCCATAATGCTGCATCTGCTCCTTTGGAATTTAAAGCATTAACAGAGTTAGAAATACCATTGCATAAATACAATGTACCAACCTTTTCACCTTTTGCTATTACCAACACTCCTTTGGTGAACTTCCAAGTTTTATCTGTGAATGTTGTCACACAACCTTCACTACCTAACTTCCCTATTGAAATCAAATTTTTCTTCAGATTTGGAACATGCCTAACCTCCTTTAGTAGCCATTGGTTTCCATTCTGTTGGTTTACAAGAACTTTACCCATTCCAACAATTTTACAGGGTTTATCATCACCCAAACGAACTTGTCCAAAATCTCCTTGAACATAGTCTTGAAAATATTTCTTATCAGGTGTGGCATGGAATGAAGCCCCTGAATCTACAACCCAAGAATCAATAACATTTTCGAAAGAAAGAATCAAAGCATCTTGTCACACATCACCTGTCACATTTGCTTCATGATTGTTTTCTTGCTGTGTGTCTCCTTCTTTTCCCTTCCGAGATCTACAGTCTTTCTTTAGGTGTCCTTTATTTCCGCAATTCCAACACACTATTCCTGATCTAGACTTGGATCTGCCTTTCCTTGATTTACTGTGATATCCCGAGCTCTTTCCTCTTTCCATTTTTCTTCCCCTAGACTCTGCACTCAAAGCATTACCCGATGTCTCACCGGAGCTTTTCCATCGCATTTCCTCGCTAAGGATAGCACCAACAACATCATCAAACTTTAAAGTACTAGATCCAGAGACAGAGTTACTAATGGCCATAACTAAACCATTCCAGCTTTCTGGTAATGAGCACAAGAATAACAGAGCTCTAACTTCATCATCAAATTTTACCCCTACAGAACTTAACTGACTGGTAAATGTAGTAAATTCATTTAAATGGTCTACAACAGATCCACCCTCCAACATCTTCATATTAAATAGTCATTTCATAAGAAATAACTTGTTTGAGGCTGAGGGTTTTTCATATAGTTTCTCCAACGTCTGCATCAAACCCTCTGTTGTTGTTTCCTTCGAAATATTGAAGGCGACTGACGCCGCAATACACAACCGTACTGTTCCGAGTGCCTTTCTATCGAGAATGTTCCATTCCGCATCTGTCATGGCCGCCGGCTTCTTTGTTTTTATGCTCAATGGTAGGTATAGATCTTTCTGATACAGATAATCTTCCATCTGCATCTTCCACAGCGGGAAGTTTTGGCCGTTAAATTTCTCGACCCTAAACTTACCATCGTCTGCCATTGCTCCCAGTCAAACCAGGAACCCTTCTTTCCTGTGAGTTTATCAGCCAAATATACCTTCGGCTCTAATACCAGTTGTTAGAAAATTAAATATTATGGAGCAATGCAACACATAAAATATGTGGAAAATAAAAGCACACAAAACACATAAAACTAGAGAGACACAGATATACGTGTTTCACCCAGTTTGGGCTACGTCCACCCCGAACAGCTAGTCCTTCCTTTCTATTATCCAGCAAAAATGAATAGACAAAACCTACAGCAGATCCGCTGTAATATCCTCTGTTCTCTCTCACAGTCTCCCTCTCTGTTTCTCGCTCCGAGAATACACATACAATGCACAACTACAATACAATGCCCTCATAAAAGTGAGGGGTTTCCTTCTAGGGCAAAAAACCCTAATATGAACATAACGTCTACCGTCAGATCATTTGCCCAATGAACGGCCCAGATTGACTAGAAATTACTATACTTTTACAAGGAAATTTTACATCTATTTTTAGCTTCGGGGGCGCTGCTCCCGAAAACCCACACCAGGGGGGGCTTCGAAAAGCATTGCCAACCCCCCTGGACCCCCCACGGCAGCGATTAATTACGGGCGGTGTTGCCGCCCCTTTTAAGGTACAACAGTCCAATGCTATGATACAAAGTAAACAAGATAATCAGGCTCCACACCCAACACCATCTGGTAAGGCAAACCAAACTACAATCTTTGATATCGCCTAAATCTCTCTTCATGACATGCAAGGTGGTTCCTTCTGAAAGATATATCTGTATCGCAGGATGATGAAGTGATCATTTAGTTGCTCCATAACTCCTCCATGGATGCAATTTGAAAATAGTTTGTAGAAGATGTGCGAAAAATTTTCTCTCAGTTTCCACATCCATTTCATTCCAGTAAACTAATTTTTTTCACATATGACATCCCATAAGTATGCACACATATAGAATCTAGATTTCTCGCCCTTGGGGGGATCCTAGGATTTTTCTATATGTGATCTTAGCTGATAAGCAAAAATATCTAACAAGTTGAATAACTTCCCCTTGTTCACCACCTAGTTCAATAAGATAGCCCACCCCTCAAGAAATATCTTTGTGCTAGGCTGGACATATATTTTGCAAGTTAAGGTGACAAAAAGATGGTAGGAACTTCTGAGTGACCTTGTCCTGTACATGTTGGTGGTTTTCTGTATAAAATTCGATGGCTCCTTTAACCAACTCTTTATGATATTTTTTGTGCTCTCTGTTACACAAAAATTTCTCATTGTCCATGTACTCCCCCTTCCTGATCCTGGATACCCCTAACTGTGACCCCTTTTTCTATTTTCCATCATGAAAATGTGCCATCATATCCCTTCTAGCATAATGAGTAAACTCTCTATTTACCATTCTTGAGTCAAATCCTTGAAAACCTCATTATCTAGAGTGATGTGCCCTCTCCGCATCTCACTCGCGCCGATGGATATTTTTTGGTCTAGGGCAGTGCTAATTAGTGTTGGAATGAGGATCATACCTGCGTCAATCCTCTTCTGGAATTTAAAAAAAAAATGGAAGTGAAGCTTCAAGATCTAGAAGCTTTTTGGTGGAGAGCTAGTTGTTTGTTCCTGAGGATAGAGTCGAGATTCTCCCTTTCTACTCTTTTTTCCTACAAAAGTGGAACCACCCAAAGGGATAACCCATTTACCCAACTTAAGTGAATCCATGCTCCCTCCTCCTTTGCTATAAAATGGAAAATCTCACATAGCTCTACTAGTGAGAAAAAAGATAAAATAACAACAGAGAGATATTTGTCGCTATAGGTATCGAGCAAGAGTTGAGACTTTTTCCCTCCACATCAAGTTGAAAGAGCGCTATGGAGATGTGCCTGAATAAGGACCCGTCGAAGGAGAGCTACGACGTTAACATGCAGGTTATAACTACCCCTCTCTATTTTAATATAGTACAATTGATTCGTGCTTTCCATTCTTGTCATTAATGTATGATTGGATTCTTAGTTTTCCTTGATCAAGTAAGTAGATTGTATATGTAATATATATGTCATGCTTTCACGTTTTGTGTTGTTTGATACCTTGTGTAGGTAACCAAACACCAGCAACGATGAGGATATAACTATGGAGTGCAAAGGATCAAAGGATTCGAATGAGGATTAGCATTAGATTGAGGTAGGTGATCTATTCACAATTTGAATACATATAAAATCTAGGAAAGTAGGCTTATAATTGTTCCCTATTGTTACTAGACCCATCCTAGGGCTAGAGGGATCTTCTCTGTCCGTAGAGAGGATTTTCCTGCATAAAAAATTGGTGACTCCACTGGGGAGTGCTAGCCTTTAAGTCTCCTATTTTCGATTTTTGATGACTTTTTTTGTCATATATTTTCGTCGAGTGTCCATCTCCCTGTCCCTCTAGCTTATGTAGTTTCTTACAAATTTTTATCTCTCTGCTGAAGTGATAAGCCTGGTGTTAGTTTAGAAAACCCTTTTGATTTTCATTCTTCTCCTCGATCAACACTAGTATTGCTTTGATAGTCGTGCTGATCAGCGGTGAATGTGTCTTACACAATCGCGCTTTTACCCTTCCAACACGGATTGCGGGTTAAAAATCGCGCTGATTTCTGTGTGTAACTATTTTTAGGGTTTCAACCATTTGGTCAACCAGTGGATCTTATCCTTCTGAATGTTCTTTCTTGTTTCAATATCTCTTGTTCTTCTCTATTCAGTGACAATAATGATTCAATTTTTTCACCTTTGGTTGTCTCTTATGAAAAGCTACTACATCCTTGTCTTCCTAGGGTTTCTAGGTGTCCTCGAGTCATCTAAGAAGTTGCTTACTTTGTTGGCTTCCAAACTTCTCATTGAGTCAAGTCTTGTCATACCTTTTAGGCTTCGTGTTTTATTGTGGTTCATCTTTCGGTCGGTTCTCACGAATAGTATTTTTCAAGTGTTAACTCTAAATGCATTGGAGTTTCTATTCACCATCAAGCATATATTACAAATGCTTATCCTCCGACTGGAGTTTGTTTTCTTTGAGTGATTGATCATTGTGTGAATGAAGAGTTCCTTGTTTTGGAGAAAATGGTTTACGTCTCTCTTTGATTTTTTGAAATCTTTGCCTCTTACGAGCATTTTGAAAGATTTCATTAGTACCCAAAGCATTTTCGATTGATTCTCATTCTACATTTCACATTGTGCTTATAGGAAAAATACAAAAAATATTTTTGTTTCGTTTCACTTTAGAAAGTGAAAATCTCATTTCTATTTGCTTCTAAGTGTATTTAGTGAAAGGAAGAAATTGTAATTTTTTTTGTCTTTGAAATTCTGCACTTGAAGAGAAAATCCAATGTCATTTTATGCATTTTTTTTGTTTTTCGTTGATTTTGTGAGTTTATCTCTTCTTCATTAACATAGAATTCATCGAAATGAATGGATATTATCTCATTTAGCTACATATTAGGGGTATAGGTGACATCGGTAGGACTTTGAAACTGAGAAAAAATTCAAGATCAACCTTAAAATTTATTCAATCAACTTAAGGATCATTTGGAACCTAACGAATCACATTTAGAGGTCTAGGCTAGAGACGTGTTTTGGCGTCGTTAAATGTAGGAGCTATCACTAACAGTCTGTGTTACAGCCCGAGGGTGATATTCCGTCTCATGTATGAATGTATAGTTTGGGACACTCTCATCGAACAGTTACGCATCAGAAAATACTACTACGGATTTGCACTCCCACGTACCATCACATATATTTTGGGAGAGACCATTAGGCTTCAAACCTACAATAAGTAACAGAGTCGACCACCTTTTAGACATGATACACCGAACACAACATTCGGGGAGATTGGCTACTGTACGTTAAGTCCTTGGTCGTTTCTCTTTCATTTGACCACCAAGTTGTATATTGCAGTTCACGACTACCTTGTAATCATTTTTCCTAGTTCACCTCTTTTGATTTGTTTTGTTTTTTAAATTTCTAAAATTTATTGTCCACGACAACATTTTACGTGTGCTCATCTTAGATTGAGATCAATGGCTATGATTCTTGAGTTCATCAACCCAGGGGTCCCCTCGAATGGGAATCTTGGTTCATTTACTTCTTTCAGAAATGTTGGTGCCACGTATATGGAAACGTTGTCCCTCTTGGGATTAACACTTTGGTCTACTATTTTGGTTATTTTCAACCCCTGTGGTTTCGAATATACCAACTGTTTCTCAACTGAGTTCTCCTCGGCCTGAACCATGTCAAACCCATGTTGATCTCAAGGTTGACCCGTCACCTTCTTCACCTATTTCTTCACCTCATTCTCCCTCTTCACTTGGTGAAAGTCTGGATTCTAGTAACCAGGTGACTAAGAAAAAAGAAGAAGAAGTTGAAGAAGAAGAAGGGAACTAAGCAAGAGGGAAAACCAACAATTATTGCTACCCATGCCGCTAATGTTGAGAAACCTCTGTTTATGTCCCGTAAATTCAAATTCCTTTTCATGCTATTTGAGGGTGACCATCTTATTTGTGATTTCCCTGGCATTCCTAAGGTGTTAGAACTGTGGTCCGTTTCCCCGATTTATCTTTCATCTTCAACCTCTAGGCTTCATGTTGATGATGAGCCTTCAACTAGAGATAATAAGACTCGTAAGAAAAAGGGTAAAATCAAATTTTCCTGTAGTTTGTGTGAAGGGAACCATCCAATACACCTCTGTCCTTATATGGATGAAGCTTTTAAAGTGTTGGATACCCTTTCAGCTTCTGAGTCCTATATTCTCATTGGTTACCGAAAGTTTTATTTGATTCCTCTGCTCGTTGATCAAGTAATCATTCGGGGTTCATCTCTGGTCAATTCCACTCTCTCTGAAATTTAGTCTCCTAAGTCCATTTCTAACCAATCATTGGTTGAGAAAAAGGTCGACCTGATTCCACCTATGATTCATCAGGTCTTTTCTGTCATGTTAAGATTCAACAAGAAGATCCTAGTGAAAATTATGCACCTACACTAGGATGGAGCCTCAGGATATTTTTAGGTGGATGTCTATTTATAGATGCATGAGAAAATTATTTTTATAGATGATGTCTATTTATAGATGTATGTGCAAGTTGTATTTATAGATTTCATGTCTATTTATAGATGCATGTCTGCTATTATTATCCCTTAATATTAGTTGGAAAATAAACAATAATCTATTCTCAATGACCACTTGGAAATAGTTAACTGAAGTGGAAAATAAGTTAGCTATAGGAATTTCGAGTTGAGTGGTTGGTTTGTGGGACATGAAAGTGGACTTAGTTGTAAGTGAGTGATTCAAAGTTGTAACAGAGTTGAAAGTGTAGTTATGAAAGTTGTAAATTAGTTTAACATAGTTAAGTGAGTTAAACTCAGGTGTGCTAGTTGTAACTGAAGATACACTAGTGAGAGATAAAGTGAATTAATTGCTAATTAATACAAAATCAGTGGCCTCACATGCAACTAGATATTTACTACTATTAACCACATTCATGTCAGATCCAGTGGAGACTGAGTGGAGATGTAGGTGAAAGGGACATTTGACTATCAGTTGTGACATTATCGATTGCACACATGCAACCAAACACACATTGGATGTGCTCATGAGGATTGTGTAGTCAAGGCAAGCAGGATTCCATTCATTTAGGATTGCTACTATCTGAGATTGTGCAGTGGAGGCAGGTTGTCTAGAGACAGTAAATTGGCTAAGGAACTTGCCAATTTTTGTATGACAGTGTGAGAAAGTTAGCTATTGTATTGAGAACTCTTGGAGTAGAGCTTTGTATGTAATATTTTCATGATCCATGATATAATAAATAATAGAATATATTGGGGTTTTTAGTTTTATGCTTTACCAGTAAATTATCTGTATTATGTGTGATTGAGCTTTCTTCATGATATTGCTATTGGCGATTGTGTTTTAAATTCCTCAAATATTGTGTAGAAGAAATTCTGTATTTAAAAGTGGCATATAATTGTTAGATCAAGAGAATCTAGGAAATACATATTTTGTATTAAATTTATACATGGTATCAGAGCACACAAGATTTCAATTTTGAAGAAGGAGCTAAGTTTGTTGGTGGAAAGAATTTGAATTTGCAGAAATACTTTATTGGTGCTAAAGTTGATTTAACATCGAAATGGCTTTCAATGGCTTACGGCTAGAGTATGCACTCGAGGGAAACTAAAACTACATTTCTTGGAAGGATAGGATGGAGGCAGCACTCAAAGATAATGATTTGAAGGAATTCATTGACAATGATGTTCCTAAACCTACTTTGATAGATGTTGCATTACTTGATGCAAGGCAAAAGAAGTGGAAAAGGAAAGGAGGACTCTATTGGAGGGGGTACGAGTCCACATTGTCTCAAGCCTGTATGGGAAAGCCACACAATATGCTATGTGGAAGGTTTTGACAAATCTTTTCCAAAGCAGCAGCGACCATAGAAAATTGGTGCTCAAAGATAAACTTAGGAAGATCAAGATGGAAAAGGGCAACAACATTCCAAAGTATCTCACAAAGTTTTTCCAATGTCGAGATGAGCTAGGGAGTGTGGGAATAACTGTTTCTGATGATGATTTGGTGAGCTTGGCTCTCTTGGGACTTCCTAAGAGTTGGCACAGTTATGAAGAATCTGTTAATGGATGGGAAAAATTGCTGGATTGGGAACGACTGTGGTCGGATCTGGTGCAGGAAGAGTTTAGGTGGAACACCATAGATGGCTCTTCATCAAAGCATGATGATGAAGAGGATTGTGCTTTGGCTATGAAGGAAAATAAGGGGAAGGGGAAGAAATTCCATTCTAAATATGAGTCTAAAGGCAAGAAGCTGGATATGTCCAAGGTGAAGTGTTTTCACTATCACGAACATGGACATATTGCTACTAACTGTCCACAAAAGAAGAAGAACAAGAAGGTTGTTGGAGCTATAGCTGGTGAGGGCCTTGGCTCGCAATTTGAACTTGACTTCTACTTGATTGCATGTATGGTGTCAAGTGCAGTGGGATCAATGTGGTATTTGGATAGTGGTGCTTCCTTTCACATGACGGGAGATAAGGAAATTTCCAGTGACTTGGAGGAGAAATATCTCCAAATGCATATAGAGATGGGCGACGATGAAAGATACAGTGCGACTGGAATTGGTACCATTTCACTAGACTGGTACACTTAGATAGACAGCTATTTCACCAGACTGGGCTTCACCAAAAATGAAGTGGATGCAAACCTATACCAATTTGTGGTGGAGGGTAAGCTTTTAATCATTGTAATCATTGTTCTTTAGGTTGATGATATAATATTGACTGGTGATGAGAAATTGATACACTCATGCAAGGAGGACCTTGCAAAGGAGTTCGAGATGAAGGATATGGGCCTCCTTAATTATTTCCTTGGATTGGAAATATGGCAGCGAGATGGTGAAATTTTTTTGTCTCAAGGCAAGTATGCAAGGGAGAAACTGGGTAAGTTTCACATGGAGGGCTGCAATCCCATGGATACTCCTCTTCCAGGAAACTGGAGGAAATAGGATGCTACTTATGGAGAGGTCGTGGATGCTACTATCTATCAATAGTTAGTGGGTTCACTAATGTATCTAGTGAACACAAGACCAGACATTTTATATGCGGTTAACCAGCTGAGTCAAGTGATGGTTAAGCCTACCAAGCTCTTTTGGAAGGTGGAAAAGCTTGTCCTGAGATACCTCAAGGGTACATTTGAGTATTATTTATGATATAGATATATGGATGAGGTGAAGTTTCATGGATTCACGGATGTAGATTGTGTAGGCAGCCCATTGGACAGAAAGAGAACATCAAGGGGGATATTTATCATTGGATCTATAGTTGTTCCTTGGTACAACAAGAATCAGAGATTCGTGGCACTCAGTTAAGCAGAAGAGGAATACATGGCAGTGATTCAAGCTGCATCTGAGGTTATCTCGTTGAGAAATATCTTGGCTTGTTTGTTTGATTCTCATTTAGATCTGACAGTGATTCATTATGATAATCAGAGTTTCATTTGACTCTCGATTAATCCTGTGTTTCATGCTTGATCTAAGCATATAGATATCTGGTATCATCGTATCAGATATTGTGTGTAGAGGAAGATCATGTTGCTTCAGTACATTCCTAAGAAATATCGGGATGCAGATATTCTGATGAAGGCACTCACCAAGAGAAAATTCGAATACCATAGAGACAGGATCGGGGTGAAGGATAATCCCTTTCTTTTTGAGAGGGAGTGTTGGGATTACACAACAAGATCCTAGTGAAAATTATGCACCAACACTAGGATGGGGCCTCAGGCTATTTTTAGGTGGATGTCTATTTTTAGATGCATGAGAAAATTATATTTATTTATGAGTTTTATTTATAGATGTATGTGCAAGTCCTATTTATAGATTGCATGTTTATTTATATATGCATGTCAGCTATTATTATCCCTTAATATTAGTTGGACAATAAATGATAATCTATTCTCAATGAGAACTTGGAAATAGTTAACTAAAGTGGAAAATCAATTAGCTATAGGAATTTTGAGTTGAGTGGTTGGTTGGTGGGACATGCAATTGGACTTAGTTTTAATTGAGTGATTCGAAGTTGTAACAGAGTTGGAAGTGTAGTTATGAAAATTGTAAAGTAGTTTAACTCAGTTAAGTGAGTTAAACTCAGTTGTACTAGTTGTAACTAAAGATACACTAGTGAGAGATCAATTGAATTAATTATTAATTAATTCACAATCAATGGCCTCACATGAAAATAAATATTTAATACTATTAACTACATGCATGTCAGATCCAGTGGATACCCAGTTGAGATGTAGGTGAAAGGGAAAGTTGACTATCAGTTGTGACATTATCGGTTGCACACATGCAACTACACACACATTGGATGTGCCCATGAGGATTTCACAATCAAGTCAAGCAGGATTCCATTCATTCATGGATTTCTATCAGCTGGGATTGTGCAATGGAGGCAAGCTGCCTAGAGATAGTAAAATGGAAAAGGAACTTGCCAATTTTTGTATGACAGTGTGAGACAGTTAGCTATTGTATTGAGAGCTCTTGGAGTAGAGATTTAAATGTAATTGTTTCATGATCCATGATATAATACATAATAAAGAGATAGTGGGGTTTTTAGATTTATGATTTCCTGGTAAATTATCTGTGTTATGTGTGATTGATATTTCTTCGTGATATTGCTATTGGTGATTGTGCATTAAATTCTGCAAAGATTTTGTAGGTGCGATTCAGTATTAAAAGTGTCATATAATTTTTAGATCAAGAGAATCCAGAGAATACATATTTTTTATTTAATTTCTACACATCGAATGTGGTCCTCATCCCAGTCAGGTTCTCTTTATTTCCTCTACTTCCCCCGGACTATAGGGTGATCCTCCAATTTCCATGATCCAGGAGGGTGATCCTCTGACTCCTGTTGCCACAGTTCAAGAAGGAGATCCTCCTTATCTCATTCTCTAAGTTCAAGAGGATGATATTTCCGCTCTCGTAATGCAAGAGGATACTCCTCTTATTCCTATGGAACCCCCTACATGTAGTTTGGTCGCTTCCTTTGATTGGAGCTGATTCAGATGATACCATCTTCCTTCTTATGTGCCCTTTGAGATCACTGTACAAGCATACCATATGGTAAAACCAGGCATGATTATGGATGAAGGCGCGTCAGTTAGTATTATGTCCTCAACTATATGGAAAGCTTTCGGTTCTCCGCTGCTTGTGTTTGTTACTCAAAATATGTTGGCTTTTAATAGAGGAACCAGTCAACTGTTAGGGATCCTTCCGAAGTTACCTATTACTTTAGGGGGAAATATTTTCTATATATACGTGATGGTTGTCCAAGGCCCCTTGGATTTTAACTTACTACTCGAGTGCGACTAAACTTATGTCATGGGAGCATTTGTTTCTTCCCTCTTTCATGTGATCTGTTTTCCACATGAAGGTTGGATTGTAACCATTGATCAACTTTAATTCATTAGTCCTGATGCGACATCTAGTTTACCATCGTCCTTTCCTGTTTCTTTACTACCAATGGTATCTTCCTTGCCACAGGTTAATTATGTGGCCACTTGTTCATTTCTCTTGTCTAGTGATAGTACTATCGTGTACCATCTACCAGGGGCATTTGATCACGATGTCTAAGATGTTGTTCTCCCATCCGATGAGAACCTCATGGAAGCCATGAATTCTTATATGTCTTGATCAAGTCGTCAGAGAAAAATTCATTTTCTTGTGTCAAGCTCCTTAAAAAATGAAACAAGCTCGTTGGAGCATAATTCATTTTCTTGTGTCAAGCTCCTTAAAAAATGAAACAAGTTGTCATGAGGATAGTTCTTTTACTATGTCAACCTCATTAAAAAATGAATTAGGTATTTTGAGGTTAGTTCTTTACCGTGTGAACCTCGTTAACAAATGAAATGGGTTCCCTTCTCAATTCAAGTGTTTGGTCACATCTCGTAAAATCCTAGTCAAGTCTTTCACTTGATCTCGTAATTTAAGCTTCAGTCCATCATCCATCTGTTAGTAACTAGTAGTATACTCAGTCAAATGGACTGAATCTTGGGGGCATATAACTCGGTTTAAGTTGTCTTGCTAGAGGCATGCAAATTTTCTTTTCTCAAGCAGAGTTTCTAACGATTCAAGCTTGTGTCAAAATGAAACTTTATTACCTTTTGTATGTCAATGTGCAATTTTGGTTCTGATTCAATGTGCTTTTTGTAAAAGAATTTCCTACTTAATAGATGCATTGTTATAATATATACATTTGTGAAAATAGTAATACCATGATCATCATTATAACATGCATGAAACAGGAAAATATCATATATATATATATATATATATAACATGCAAAAAAATAACAAAAAACATGTTTTAATCTCTGTCACCCCAGAGATCACCCGTTGGAAGTGGTAAATCAGGGTCGCCCCAGAAATCCGTCCCAGAGTATGGCCAGTATTCCATTGATCAGTTGACACCTCAACCATTTAAAGAAGGCAAGTTTGAAAGAAATATGTTTTCCACCTCCTCCACGAGGCATCATCTTTGCCCACCTCGCCAACCGTGCTTCTCATGGTAATAGTGCCTCTATCTCTGCCCTCTGGTATTGGAATAGGGGTACTGATTCTAGGAAGATGGCTGTCAGAATGGACCCATATCCGAACTACTTCAGTTTAATGTTCTTGCACTTCGTGAGCTGCTTTTTCATATTCTCCACCACGTCCTCACACTAGTTGAAAATGGTGGGTTCCATGCAATCCACTGTAGTCTCCAGTTGAGCTTTGGTGGCCTCATGCGGCGCCTGCACCCTAGCCACACGTGTGATGGTATATAGCACTAATTTGAGAGGTAGGTCGACCACTGTGCTTATGGATATCTTTCTACTGAAAGATCTTATTGCCTCAGAGCATGCTCTACCAATGGGCATGTCCATGCTCTCGCCCATGATTTTGGCTACAAAAAACAGTGCTCTTGCACCTCTATGTGAGAGGCTATTAATGAAGTAGACATCTACCACTTCAATTTCAAGTTCCTGGTCACCAAGAATAAATCTTTGCCTATCTCTATCCCAGATACAGATCTAATTGGGCTCTTATGCTCGAGGTCATGAAGAACTTGAGAAGCCCACAGTTCCTCAATTCATCCATACAATCCTTATTCTGTATGGATACCTCGTCAACCTCATCATGATATCTTTCTTTCCATTCGATCACTGTGATTGATTGCTCTTCCTCCCTACAAGAATTCAACAAGTCCCTTTTTAGTGTTTAGCCTAAATTTTTTGTCTTAAATAACTTTTTTTGATATTTTTTTTATGCATTTTTCTGCTCTGTGGGCAGCATGACTGTTTTAGAAACATCAGTGCTGATCAATGACTTGCCCATTTTAAAAACGACAAGTCAGCATGATCTCAACATGGGATACCCACACCGATCCTCCGCATCAATGAATTTAAAATCCTCTCCCAAAATTTTAAATATGCCATAAAACACAATAAAATAGATATTTAAATGCAAGAAAGGAGAGCACCTCTTACCTAGCACTCACAGTTTGTTGATCAACCTCCTAGATCTCCCGCAATCTGCTCCTAAAGAATTGAGGTAAAAGAGGGTAAAAACTCCTTCTCAATAATGTGAAAGTAAAAACTGTTTTTTTTTTTAGTTTATCTATATTTTATAAATGCTCAATTTCATTTTAGGGTTTTTTACCATATTTTAACAATATTTTAATACTTTTACCTCGAAAAAATTTTACAGGTTTTTTCCTCTGCAGTGAGGGGTTCAATTTCTTCACAAATGATAGATTTACGAGTTCCAGTTTACTACTTTTTCAGACTCAATTAAAAATAAATGAAAAAGTAACCCCCATTGGAGTCATCTTTGAGCTCTTTTCTAACTCTCTAAATATGAAAAGATTGTCGAGTTCTTGTCGTTTTGAGCTCGTTAAAGTGCACGGAATGTCATTTACCCAGTATACATTTACCCCTTTTTCTGGGTGGGATAAATTATTTACGAAAAAAGAATACCTTAGTCAATCACGAATAAGAGGTTCTCTCACACTTCGTTTTCTACCTTTTTGAGTATGAGGGGCTATTTATGAAAAGGGCCATCTGGAGTTTTCTTTTCGCCTCTTTTAAAAATATCTAAATATGAAAATATGTCGAGTTTCACCTTTGTCAGACTCGTTAAAATTTAATGGCATTGGATCTGTCATCGTGATGATACCAAGTTCCTCCTTAATAGGACTCGTAAAATGTACTAGGAGTCTGAAGGAAAAACTTATATCATAGGCATATGTTATCCCCTTTAAGATTGTATAAAAAAATAATTGGGGTACTCGCCAGAAATGGTGGGGGGAAATGGAAAGCATTAATCGATTGTGTTGGCAGTATGTCGCTCTTGAACATGACACATCATGTATTTTGTGTCGGGTTGGGGATATAATTCATTCATCACTTTGCCTCCATTGCTTTGGGAAATCTATTTTGCTTCTCATGTCATTACCATTCTAGTAAAACATGACCTATGATTCCACTTGAGTCATATACTTCCAAACTCCAGAGTCATGTCTCTGATATGTTCAAGAGAAGTTCCTCCTACGTCTCATTAATTGACTGGTTCTCTGATCACTTTCATTATTATCTTATTTCCTTCTTCTCGTGTCAATGATGTGGGATACATTATGGCCTTCCTTCAATGGATCACTGTTGCGTGGATTAATCCGTCTTACGGACAAGACCGATCTCCCTAGTACTAAAAGTATCTAGCAACAAACAGCCAAATAAACTAATCTTTCTCTAAGCATATATGATTTACAAAAAGCTCTATAGAGGTGTAAAAGACTTACCGTATGTCCAGCGCTTGTTTGAAGTGGTTGTTGTCCCTTGTGCACTTTAAGGAGTTATCTTCATAAACCTGCAGTCACAAAAAAACAAAATATTAAACCATGCTTATCATAGTGATCAAGGAATCTATGAAATAAACCATTAACTGACAGCTTATTGAGAAAAATGAGTATATTTGTATTAATTTCAAAAGAAAGAAAACCTTACAACCTGAGCCTTGATGTTGCACAGGCCTTTCCGGGGTCTGAAGCAGGTGTCTCCTCTACTTTGATAAGCTCTGCACTCCTCCAACCAAGACGAATAGAGGTATGTAATATCTCCTCACAAAAGTCTTAGTTAACTAAGTCTGAATCTTAACATCACTTAACCTCAAATATTATAAAGCTTCCACTCCCCTTTGAGGCTACCCAATGCCTATTTTTATAGTGAAAAGGAGGAGGTTTCAGTTCCTACTATGAAGGGATAGAATCCTCCTTCAAAGGGATAAGCTCCTCACATCAAGGGTTAGCTCCATAAGGTAAGGGATACATGAAGCTCATAAGAGCGGTTCTACTACCGCAAAATCTTTTCTAGAAGCTTCCAGAATTTACTAAAAGTGAGATTTTCTGAGTTTACTTGCGCCTTTTTACTCTTTACAAGGGTCCTCAATGCGCACCCATAACACAGAGAAAGTGCATTTAGGTACGCAGAAGACATGAACATTAGGTGCGAGACCGCAGGCAAGATATAGAGAAAGTGCAACACCAAAGGTTAGGAGATTTCTAGGAAATTTTCTATGATTTTAAAGGCTTGACATGAGGAACTGATATGTTAGACTTGAAAAGGGGGAAAGTATGAGTAATAATTAGCCCATACACATAGCAAAATGTCAGGATGATAATTGTCAGTGTAACAGATTTCCCCCTAAAGTACAAAGTCTAGAATAGATGAAGCTGAAGTCTGTCATATATGAAGAGTGTAGTACTTTATCATTTCAAGGATCATCCTGTGGACACCCCAGTCGGAACCTGTAAAAACATTCAATGCAAAATATATATATATCATCGCTGAGGTAGGCATTCCCATACTCATATCAAAACTAACTAGAAACTGATTCAAACTATTCTGATACAGAAATGATTTTGAGTACATCGCAGTATAGACATGTGTAGACACAGTATGGACGCAGACATCTGTTTATGAGTGGTCTACTGTATAAATGATAACAAAATTCCTCGCAGCCTGGATGGTAGAAACTAGAACCAGGGTCTTGATTTCCTCATCTCAAACTAGTACGATTCTATCCATGCGAATGAATGTGTCGAAGTCGAACATGGTAGAAACCACTTGATTACCAGTCAATGATGCAAACTGTTAACAAGTGTGAGAGTAACCACCAGTAATGTCAATGTCTTTCAAAGTACTCAGTACAATACATGAAATGTGAATGAATGAGCTGGAGTCTAACATGTCATGGAATCATTCGATCGAAGCTCAATGATACAACTTGTCGTCGAAGGCGAGAAACCTGACATTGAGGCATGCAGATTTCAAGGTACTGACGATTTCTGGATCAAATTCCTAGATAATGAATTGTCGTCGATAGAAAGTGATCCGTTGTAGGCAAGCCCACAACATGAAATCATAGATCAAGTTTTGAAAATATATTGGCAAGGACTGACTCAGGGATGGTCAAAATGAATGACAAATATTTTGCAAATGAATGGTTTATTTAAAATGTCCTCTTGAACACATAACGACACTGCAGATGGCTTGGTGACAATTAACCCAAAGCTAATACCCAGAAACTGGCTGAAGATTTTCAATGTGGTTTGATTAACTGTTAGGTAAAATATTTCCCAACCCAGGTGAACAAAAAGTGTCGTGTTCAAGAGTGGTTAACTGGATTTTCGAAAAATTAAAATACAACAAGCATGTCCATTTTTCTCTCTTTCCCCCACCATTTCTGGCAAGTACCTCTTTATTTTTGACAAGCTTGAGGAGGATAAAATTTTCTTGTTTATAAGCTCATCCTTCGGATGAGTCCAACTTAGTTTAAGATTCAAACCCTAAGACGAAGTAGTTCGTTCCTATTTAAAATTGAACAGGTCCTTTACTGTTAAATTTTAACGAGTCTAGTATAGGAGAAACTCGGTGTTTTTCAATTTTAGGGAGTCAAAAGAAAAAACTTAAGAAAACTCCATGGGTGTACTTTTTCATAAATTTAGTCTCTCCAGCTCGAAAAAGGATAAAATAATGCAGGAGAGAACTCTATTGACCGTAATTAGTCAACGTATACCTTTTTCGTAAATAATCCATTTCAGTCTGGAAAAGGGGTAAACTTATACTAAAGGGACAATCATTCATTTACTTTAACGAGTTCTAATAATCAAGTACTCGGCAATATTTTCATTTTTAGAGAGTCTGAAAAGGGCTTAAAAGAGGACTCCAAGTTTTCGCTTTTTTGTAAAATTTTTGAAAGAGTCCGAAAAAGTGATAAAAGTATGCTCTTTGTTGAAAAATGATCAATTCTCCTGAAAAATCCAATTTCTGCACAAAAACTTGAAACATTACACATACCTATTTAAGATAAGTAAAAATGCTTTCAAAAATACCCTTTCTAAAGTGAAAAATAAACAAATTAAAAATTTATCTATTCGAAAAAACTTATAAAAAGGACTTTTTCAACTTCATTTTTACCGTTCAAGTTGAGAGTGAAAAGTAAAATCTTTTTGGGTAAAAAAGTTCATGTGAAGTTTCTGGAAAATCCATCTGACAAAATCGAGAACCGTCGGTCCCTAGTAATCCACGACCTCCTAATATTGTATTTCATCCATTTGCATTTCATTTTTAGGCTATAGATTTTATTTCTAAGGGAAAAATATGGTTTAAGAAATCGCCCGCGGAGGTCCACAGGTGAAACACATGGGCCCTGCGGACCTCGACTTTTTCCTATGTAGAAAAAAGCCCTGGGTCCGCACTTGTCTCACAGCACACGTGCATTCCTATGCACTGTGTATGAAGAAAAAGTATGGTCCCCGTGTGTTTAAATTTCAAAACCAAATTTTTCATTTTCCGCCCAAAAATTTTCAAATTAGATTGTTCTAACATATATTTTTATGCATTGTAGGATTAACAAGATGCTGATTTGGAGAGAACATGAGCATGAGGACATGGATGACGCCGCAATGCTCCATTTTCCCATAATGCAAGCATTAAGAGCATGCGTTTTATATAAATTCTGGGCCATTCAGGGCATGAGGGCACAGGTAGACCTCCTAACATGGCTGGTAAACAGGTGGAACATAAGGACCAATGTTTCATTATTGGCGGCCACCAGCTCAAAATCGAGCTGAAGGATATTTATTTTCTGACTGGTTTGTCCAAGAGGGGTGAACAACTTTCCTTGCTTGGGACTAGGCCAGGTGGCCAGACTGTCGCTAGTCTTCGACAAGAATTATATAATGATCAGGAAGACCCCAGGGACAAACATATTGATATAAAAACTATCATCCATCCCGAGCCGAAAGTTATTGCGTTTACAGTTACCAGGCTGTGTGGGAGTGCAACACTGCATGTGGCTACTGGTTCCCAGATGCGCATTGCTATGGACTGTTTTCGAGGCACCATTTTCAACTGGTGCGAAGCTGTGTTGGCCAATGTAAAAGGCCAACTAACTAGAGCGAAAAATGGAAAACTAAATAACTTTGGATATGGGTCCATCATAGTCACCTTTTCTCTAGAGAGGATCCCCATGTTAGCTCCGCAGAGTATTCCTGTTGATGCTGGTCGACCTCGAGAACCTAGGATGGTTCGTTGGGTTGCATTGATGGCCCGTCATGGTATTGAGGGCACTGAGATTGTTTGATTTCCTCCTTCATATTTTCGTTGGTTGGAACACCAAATTTTTGTTATAGAGGACTTTCCATACGCCGGGATAGATTTCCGTGGTGACCGAGAGATGACTCTCCCAGCAGGGGAACAGTGGGATGAATCAAGTAAAATCATTTTCAACAATTTCTAATTCTAATTTTTTGTTTTTTAATCGTCTTGAAATTAATAACCAAAATTTTTGAATGCAGATGTGGGCCCACGGCGACCAGCCCATCTCCAACCTTATGAAAGAAGACAACCAATTGCAGCTGCACCAGCCCCAGCAGGCCAATCAACAGAGATCCTGTTTGATTTAGAGCATCACCTAGAGCATCTGACTCTAGATATTCCAGAGACGGACATAGATGAGATTCCACTCAGATTGCAAAGATTTGTGATTGGTGTTCCTGGACCTTTTAGGAGGCTCCTATGTAGGGTGGCCCGGGCAGTGGTCTCTTATCATGATCACCATCAGTGATGGGATGATTGTGTCGTAGACTCATACTTTTGACCTTTTGTATTACCATTTTTTCCGATCATAAGGTGTTTCCCACCTATGATCGAAGACGATGTATATTTTTTGAAAACACTTTTATACTATGATATATCACTATTTACCAGCTATCTGTGTACATGTTATGAATGTTGTTTGATTTACTTTTTTGATCATTGCAAATGTCAATTTATCATACTAGAAGCAACTGCATCTGCTAATGTATTTAAATGTCTTGGAATATATTGATATTCAATGTAATCGAATTCACGTTCCAAGAGACGAACTCTTAAAAATAACCGTAATAACACTGGATTTCTAATGGCATAAACCCTGTTAAGCTGTAATACAACAAGTTCAGAATCTAACCTAACAATCAAACTCTGAATTCCAAAAGATATGGATTCAGATAATAACTCAATCACTGCACTATACTCTACAATGTTATTCGTTGTTTGACGAAGGCTCACCCCATGCATGGATACTAACTCGTTAGAGGGTGAATAAATTACCCAAGCTGCGGAAGAAATTTTCCATGTACTACGACAAGCACCATCAGCAAAACCAATGTAGGTTTGAAGAGACATCGACATCTGCAATATCAAGAGTAAAAATTAGATAAGCAGGAATAGTGACAAAATACACTTCTAAACTAGGCACTCTTTTCTGATCTAAAACACACCAGCTGTAAAGAAATCTAATCTAATTAAATCTCCACACCATGTTTAAGCATAATATCTCTTTAGATAAAGCCCATTTCTAGGTTTATCTAAAGGGACACCGTCAAAATCTATCAGCTCATAGGACCCTTTTGCCAGTTTTCTCTTAACAATGAAAGGACCATGCCACATAGGCATGAATTTCCCAGCTCCTAGCTTATCGTTGGCTTGATCATAAAATAAGACTAGGTCTCCTTCTGAAAAATTTCTAGGGGTAACACTTCTATCATACTGAGCTTTTATCCGTTTGACATGAGCCTCATTTGATATTGCAGCATTTCGTCAATTCTCATCTAGCTGAGCCAAGTACAAAAAACGTTTCTCCTCCTCAGACGTAGCTGGAAGTAATTCTATGGCTAATTTCAAAGACGGAATTTCACACTCAATTGGTAACACAGCCTCCAAATCGTAAACTAGTTGAAAGGGAGTGAAACCAGTTGATGTTTTTACCGAGGTTCGACATGCCCAAAGTGTTGAAAATAACATGGAATGCCAATTCGTCTTGTGAATACCAATAATTATTCTAATCATAATGAATAAAAATTTATTGATAGCTTCAACCAGACCATTATCTTGCAGATAATACGGAGTGGAACTATCATGGTGCAGGCCAAGTTGATCTGTCAGTTCAGTCATCATGATATTCCGAAAATGACTTCCATGATCTGTAATAATGGCTTGAGGAACACTGAACCTAGCAATTATGTGATTGAATATGAAAGTTGTAGCAGTCTTTCCGTTAGCCAAAAATGTAGGCATCACCTCGACCCATTTAGTAAAATAATATACTGCTAAGATAATATACGCATGCCCCCCGGCCGAGTGAGGGTTACATGTAATAAAGTCAATGCCCCATTTTCCTAAAGGACCGACAGCAATTACAGGGTGAAGAGGAGCAAGTGGCGCACGCATCTTATGATCAAAAAGTTGACAATTGTGGCATTTCCGGATTGCATAAATACAATATTTGAGTAATGACAGCCAGAAATAACCAGCGCGCAATATATTTTGAGCTGTGGCATACCCAAACATATGACTGCCACATGCCCTAGAATGGCAGTCATTTAAAACCTTCTCAGCTTCTTCATGAGTAAGACAGCGTCAGAAAACAGAATCCACACCACGAAAATAGAGTGTATCACCAATAATATTGTATTTCTGGGATTGAAAATGTATTTTCCGTCGTTGAGATCGTGAGATCTCAGGCCGAAAAGATTGGGTTTGGAGATAATTGATAATATCCCCATAACATGGATCAAGTGTACTGATAAGAAACAAAGATTCATCCGCAATGGGCTCTTCTGCCATAGTTTCAATATTAGTAGAGGGGAAATCACACATCAATTCTGCAAAAACAAAAGATTTCTTTGCCTTGGATTTTTCAAACTCCAAGTCAAATTCCTGCAGGATAACTATCCATTTGGAATACTTTCCCCCTAGTAATTGTTTGGTCAAAATGTACATCATAGGGTTACAGTCAGAAATTACTGTGGTTTTGCATAATAATATGTAGTGTCTAAATCTTTGAACAACTTGAACAGCTGCCAAAGCCAATTTCTCCACATGTGTGTATCTAATCTCATTCGGATGCAGATTTCGACTAAGATAGTAAATCACATGTTCAGTTTTAGATTCGTCTTCCTGAACTAAAACCATCCCAATTGTGGAATGAGAGGTGGCGAGGTACAAAATGTAGCCCTCGTTGTAGTTGGGAGGATGCAATAACAGTGCATGGGTCAACGCGTGTTTAAGTGCATCAAAAGATCGATCAGCAATCTCATCCCAAAAGAATGGAATGTTCTGTTTTAGCAACTAGGTAAAACCCTTTGTAAGCTTGGCATAGTTAGGAATGAACCAACATAAAAAGTTTTCTTTCCCCTACAAACTTTGGAGTTTGCACAGAATCGAAGGAGGAGGTAAATTGATAGTAGGTTCGACCTTCGACGGATCAATGCGAATGCCTGCTTTTGAAACAAGAAATCCCAGTAAGCAACCCGATTCTACACAGAAAACAAATTTTTGTGGATTCAGCCTAATTTGATAATGCCTACTTCTCATAAAGATAGCTCGTAAATGAGTGAGATGGTCGGCCCTGTGCGATGAATAAGCAGGTAAATCATCGAGATAAGGCGGCACAATGTGCTTAATGTCATGAAATGCGTAAGACATAGCCCTTTGAAAATTTTCTCTAGCGTTCTTTAATCCAAAAGGTAGTTTGCAATAAGCAAATGTTCCCCATGGACAAACGAAAGCTTTTTTTGGCTGATTAGTAGGGAGTATGTTTATTTGATTGTAACCAGAAAAACCATCCATAAAGGAAAACATTTCACTACTGGCACAATCATCAATTATTTGATCGATATAGGGGGTTGGATAATTGTCTTTAGGACAAGCTTGATTAATATCCCTATAGTCGATACATACTCGTATCTTTCCTTGTTTTTTAGTAACAGGAACAATATTCGATACCTAATCCGTTAAAGGAATTGGATAAATAAAACCTGCGCGAAGTAATTTTTCAACTTCGGCTTTGATAGCAGCAGCTTTTCTACGATGTATTTGACGTAAACGTTGACGAACAGGTTTGGCATCCGGGTAAGTCTTGATTTCATGTATGAAAATTGACGGATCAATTCCTAGCATTTCTTTATAGGACCAGGCAAACACATCACAGAATTCTTGAAATAGGGCTTTATAAGTTTGAATTTCATCTTCTTTATAACAAGCACCTATATGAATGTTTTCAATTATTCCCGGCTTTACTGAAATGTCAATTGGAATCGTTCGAGAGATATTTTCCAAATTTAACTCAGAATCAGGATTTTACAATGGATTCTGTGGTTCTTTGACATATTCAGCAGTAAAAATAGAAGCGAAATCGTCTTCAAAATGATCTAGCTCAGGTAAAGATGAAGATCGATGATGTAGATCTTCCCATGGTAAATCTTCAACAAACAAAAGTTCACGAATCTGCTCATCAGTATGAATAAGATGAGGAAATGTTGTTGTGGCTAAACTAGATATAGAAAGTGATTCCTCATCGATCCCATTCATTTGATTAGTTTCGGTTGAAGAGGGGTCAGAAAGTGACTGTACAGCCTGATATGCAATTTCAAATGGACTCAAAGGCATCATGCCATCAAATGAATCTAACTCAGATTCGGAAGGTATGAACCAAGGATCATCAAACATGACAGTGTCTGATGAAATCATATGAATAGTTGCGGTAGAAGGTGATACGTTAGGAGGAGGAAAGGAAAAAGTTCCTAGTAAACCAGAATCTTTAATCAAACCTACCCCAACATCCTTGTAAGGGATATTCGCTTTACCAACGTGCTGGATTGTTTGTATAGAGGCTGGGTCGGATGAAAAATAATTTAATTGATCTATTGTAACGATCCTTCCATGATGTGGAAATTTATGATCCGAAAGACCGAAGAAACAATAGCAGTCATAGCATAAGACCAATTGCGACCCAGAAGAAGGTTGTAATCTAGAGGGGCATCAACCACTTCCACATCTAGATTTATAATTTTACCTTCGACCCCTATGGGTAAATCCTGAAAAATACCAAAAGGGTGAAAACCTCGGCCATCAAAAGCCTTTAGAATTGTCAGAGACTGATTGAGTGTAGGAGAACCAAGCGCTTTCCAACAATGGATCGACATAATACACGTTGAAGCTCCCTCATCAATCACAGTCCGAAAGATCAGTCTGTTTTTTACTAACACTGGAATTTGGAAAGCCATTTGATGAGGTAGGTGAGGTGTACTATTTTCTAAATCGAAGATTATAAGGTTGGAATCCTGAATATCGACAGCTCCTATGGCATACAAAAGAAATTTATGATGTGTTGGGCATGATTGCAACACTACCAAAGCCGACATTGCTGAAGGGGAAATAGCTAAATCTTCAACAATGTTGTAATTCTGAGTAGCTCTTGCATGTGGATTGAAAGCTGATTTACAAAGAACACCCTTAGAAGGTGGTTTTATAATTAAGTCTGGATTTGGTTTCTTGATCTGTAGCGGACTAGAAACAGGAGGAGGTGTAGTTGATGTGTTTGCACTAGAAGATTCTGCTTCTTTACCATCAACAGGATTCTTAGTACCATAATCTTACGATCGCGTCGCAATCCGTACATGAGACATAATTAGAATAGGTTCTTCTGAGGTATTCGAGGTAGAACCAACCATTTTACTATCTTGAGTTGGAAAAGGATCCTTCAAGGTAGCAGGTTATTGTGAACCTTTAACAAATTTTGCAACCTCTGCTCGATGTGGGCATTCCTTAGTAAAATTATCCTCATCACAAATGTAACAAGGATAGCGAGGTTTGTGTTTTTCATTATTGGATTCATTTTTATCAGTTTTCTCTTTTGAATTCTTTTTGTTTTTATTATTCCCTTTCTTTTTACCACCAGATTTAGATTTGGTCATAGATGTCTCTACGACATAAATGTTAGAAGAAATTTCAAGGGAAGATTCTCCTTTCAGGGAATTAGGTAAAGTTATAATAGGAGAAGAATTCTTTGAATATTTATTCTTTCTTTTTGTATTTACTATACCAATCATACCATCAACGGCATGAGACCCTGAAGGAGCTGCAACTATTTGACCTTGTTTTGGAAGATCGGGAATTTTTTCATGTAAAGTACCTGATTGCGTATAAATGAGGTCAAGGTACTGAGCTTGAGAAATTACTTGCTCCTCAGTAACAACACCAGCCTTAGCTACATCTTTAGTGATCTTGGGTAATAATGATTTGACAAACCATTCTGCCAAAATTTGATCCGGAATGTAAACTTTCACCAAACACCTTCTACGTCGCCATTCATGAATATGATCAGAAATATACGTGGACGTGGATTGTTTCAGTGAAGTTAATAGTTACGTGCCATTGTCGTATCTAACAGGCAACTGAAAATGAGTCAAGAAGGCAATTGCTAACTGACTGAAATTATTAAATGAGCCTCGTGGTAACTCAATGTACCATTTGGCGGCAAGACTAATAAGAGTTCTTTGGAAAAGACGTAAGCGAATTGAATCATCAATTATTGAATTAGACGCACACCAAAGGTGATAAGTCATCACATGATTTGATGGATCCTCTCCTGACTTACCTTTGAATTTCGGTATATCACAGGGCAACTTATGCGGCATTGGCGGCCAGTACGGATAATAGAAAATTGGATCATTCGTAAGGCGCGTGAAATCAGGTAAATCCAAAGTTGCAATAAACGGTAACTGACGGTTAGGGTCACGAAAACCTTGAGTAGCCAAAGCAGTTCCAGGAGACGGATACCCAGGATAACTGGGAATCAGATTTGCATTAGGAATTGTGTAACCTCCAGGATAACCAGGATTAACCGGACCAAACTGGGGTTGTTGAGGCTGTTGATAAGTACAGCCAGGGTATGGTTGATACTGATAACTTGGATTTTGTGAAAAGAGACCGAATTGAGGCTGTCCCTGGTACGGTTGATACATGAATTGCGGTTGAATTGTGACAACTATACTTGTACCGGCTTGTCCCGCAGGCATCTAAACCAAAGTCTGAACTGAAGGTCCTGACTGGGGTACAGAGACTTGAGGGATTTGCACGGATGTATGGATAGAAGAACTCGGAGCTACAGATACTCCAGAAATAGGTGTTTTAGGTTGAACAGACGTCGTAACAGTTGCAGCAGTTTGAGGCAGAGTCTGAGGTGTACTAGGCCCAGATTGCTGAACAGAACTAGGTGCAAGAGTTTGAATAGTGGACTGGACATGTTGTTGGGTTGGACCAAAAACCAAAGGTTGTCCAGGTTGAGAAGGCAACTGCAAATTAGGCTGCATAGGTTGTTGATATTGGGATGGATCCCACACCATATTCATTCTGAGGTATTGTCCCACAAAAGGTTGAACATAAGGACCATAGCCTAGTTGAACGTAGGGTTGATAAGTAAGTGGTAAATTTCCAGCTCCTTGAATAGATAATTGACCAGAAGGCTGTTGGAAACCTTGAATTGAGTACTGACCTTGAGGTTGATAACCCTGAGGCGCGTACTAAAGTTGGGGTTGATAAGGACCCTGAGGAGCATATTGAGCTTGGGGTATGTACTGTCTTTGAGGTTGATAACCTTGAGGTATGTACTATCCTTGAGGTTTCCCTCCAAAATAATATGATTCCATAGTTTTTCCTAGGAAAAAGCTACCTTGAGGTTTCCCCCTAGGTGGTAACTGACTTTCTAAATATTGCCCCCCAGGCGGTAACTGACTACCTTGAGGTTGCCCCCCAGGCGGTAACTAATTTCCCTGAGATTGCCCTCCAGGCGGTAACTGACGTCCTGAAGGTTGCCCCCCAGGCAATAACTGACTGCCTTGGGGTTGAGGATTCAGAATATTACCAGACATCATAAATATTTGCTATGTGTTCGACGTTTCAATTTTAATTCCACTTAAACTAGATGATAACACTTGTTCAATTGGTTGAGGAGCTGCTCCCGAGAAAGTACCAGACAGAGCCTGATATCCCGAAGGAACAGAAGGACCACCATGTAAAAATGCTTCCGGTGTCTGGGAAAACATGGATGACTCTCCTGCCATAATGGATGACGGATAGTAACCTCTAGGTGTAGGATGAAATGGAATTCGAGGTGGAGAAAATTCAAGACCCGGATTCTCTAAAAAGTTTGTTAAAGATAGATACCAAGCACTAGTTCGAATAGGGATGTAGAAAGTAGATTCACGCTCCCTAAGATTTAAATACTGAGGAGATTCGGAAAGAAATAACTCTTCATCTAGATTATTAAGTTCTTCAATAGAAATAAGTCCAGACGGAAGATCGTCAGTGACAATATTTCTTACCCTAGGTGAACCAGGATCGCTAGAAGTTGGTGTAATAAATCCTGAGGATGTTTCCAAAACATAAGGTTCAGTTTTAGGTTTAGAGATTTCAGGTTCGTTAGCTAGTTCACTAGAAGGAGAAATACTACCAGTAACTTCAGAAACTGAAATCGATTCAGAAATATGTTCTGTTATGGGTGTTTGATGATCAGGATGAACAACTATAGATGAAGTTCCAACTTTTGTTGATCTAATCCTACTACTGCTAGATGATACCAGAGCACGAAGCCCTTCAAGCTGACTTGGTGTATATTCAAGGGGTTTCCCTTGTAGTCTTCGGGATTGTCTCGGCAATTCTGCCACGATTAAATATTCAATAATCACATGCAAACAAAGAAAATTTCAATGAAAACACCTAAAGTCTCTAAAGAAACAAACAGCTGAATCACACGCTTAAAAATCTAAGAGTCCAAACCACACACAAACAGTAACTTTCCATACTAAAACCACTAGTTGGTGATGAAATCCAACTTAGTAGAAATTTAATATAGAAAGGGCGGTTGGAACAGTTACCTTGGCAACCTGCTTAATGAAACAGACTGGCACAAGTTTCCTCACAAAACAATCTCGTGTGAAGATAACCCCCAGAGAGTCCAAGTGAGTCTAGTCGACTTCTGCTCCAGGTACAGTGAGATCTTTCCTTCACCATCACCTTAGGAAATAATCTTAAGTTTATGGACACTAAGTTTACCAACAGTAACAAATATAACTGGGGGAACAGTCTACGATCCGATCCCACTCGCAAGGGCAGAGTAACAAAGCTCAATCCCCTTGAATTTTCCTCGACATGGTTAATCCGAGGTTTACCGACAAGTGACCCTAGGCTCCTCGACAATGGTTAATCTGAGGTTTACCATTTGTAATGTGCGCAAAATATTCTATCTTCCCCAATGAAACATAATTGATTGTCTAAAAGGTTCAGACATGACCTCGTGATTGACTTCTTTAAGAGAAGCTTCCCAGATTATACAAATTACAATTGGATTTATTTCCTACAGCAAGATTTGTCTACTTGTTTGTTTTTACTATCTTGGAGAGTTAATTACTCCCTACTCCAAGATACTAGCCTAAGCTATGTTGGTGATAAGAGCCCTAGAAAATAAAAAGATTACTAGATGAATTTTAATTAAGCGTTAATTTTAGGAGTTGTTTCTTAGTTCAATGGGTGCGGAAATGAAACTTTGATGGTGTGAAGTCTTGACTTCCAAAAACACTAAAAATGCACCTAAAAAATGATAGCCAAATTGTTTTCTTTCAATGAAATTCTAGCTAAAGAAAGAGTTGGAGAATGCAATTCTTTTAATAAACAATTCCTTCTTTGAACATAAATAATAATTGAAAGAAAATATCTATGTCTTTTCAACAATAACTCAAAATGAGACAAATTATCAAAGCTCACAACAAAATCCTTTCACTTTCAGAAATTTGAAGCTACAAAAACAAGTTTCCTTCAAAATAAATCTACAAATTTTTAAAAGCACTCAAAACTACAAAACTAATTTCGAGATTTACAAACTTTAACAATCTACTTGAATAAAAGCTTTAAGATTTTTTGAAGAATGTTTTACTTAGTTTTTCAACAAACTAAGGATCTATTCGTCCAGAATAACAAACAGATCAAAAACACTCAAATATGTTTTTTATAAAAAATGAAATTCAAAAACCTATAACAAAGTTTTTTTTCGAAGATTCACAAAGAAATAAGTAGCTCTATTTCTCAATAAAGGATGATTTCACAATCAGGTCAGATTCAGAAAAAAGACAAAAAGACCAATGTAATATGAGGTACTTCAAATTGTCAATGCTTCGAATCACTACAAAGACCAAGTGAAAAGCAATCCAAAACGTAAAACTTCTAGAAAATCATCAAAACACCAATACTGCTGAGATTCATTCACAAAAAGGATTTTGACAGAAACAATCATCAATCTGGTTAGAAACCAAAAACTCTAAATCAAAATAAAGATAATCTGAAGAAAGAAATCTGGAGTTTTTCAAAATTTTAACAGGGTCTGTAAGCTTCCAGAAGTAACAGGTGCGGTCCCGCACTGTTTGCTTAAGGAAAGTACGAAACTGCCCGCATTGTGAAAATAAGACAAAGTGTGGTCCCACGAAAAATTACAGAAAAACATAAAAGATTTCAAAATTTTCAAAAACAGAAAAAACCTAAGCTACCCAGGCAGACATCTATCAATCAAAAACCAGGAAAAACGTTTCCTCAAATCAAAATAGAGAGAGAACCAAAAACAACAAGTTATTTACCCAGTGGAGTCGCCAATTTGTTGTGTGGATTAATCCATCTTGCGGACAAGACTGATCTCCCTAGTACTAAAATTATCTAGCAAAAAACAACCAAATAAACTAATCTTTCTCTAAGCATATATGATTTACAAAAAGCTCTATAGAGGTGTAAAAGACTTACCGTATGTCCAGCGCTTGTTTGAAGTCGTTGTTGTCCCTCGTGCACTTGAAGGAGTTATCTTCGTAAACCTACAGTAAAAAACAAGAAAAATATTAAATAGCACCTGTATAGACATCATCATAAACCATTCTTATCATAGTGATCAAGGAATCTATGAAATAAACCATTAACTGACATCTTATTGAGAACAATGAGTATATTTGTATTAATTTCAAAAGAAAGAAAACCTTACAACCTGAGCCTTGATGTTGCACAGGCCTTCCTGGGGTCCGAAGCAGGAGTCTCCTCTACTTTGATAAGCTTTGCACTCCTCCAACCAAGAAGAATAGAGGTATGTAATCTCTCCTCACAAAAGTCTTAGTTAACTGAGTCTGAATCTTAACAACACTTAACCTCAAATATTATAAAGCTTCCACTCCCCTTTGAGGCTACCCAATGCCTCTTTTTATAGTGAAAAGGAGGAGGTTTCAGTTCCAACTATGAAGGGATAAAATCCTCCTTCAAAGGGATAAGCTCCTCACATCAAGGGGTTAGCTCCATAAGGTAAGGGATACATGAAACTCATAAGAGCGGTTGTGCTACCGCAAAATCTTTTCTAGAAGCTTCCAGAATTTACTGAAAGTGAGCTTTTTTAATTTTAATTGCACATTTTTAATCTTTACAGGGGTCTGCACCCATAACACAGAGAAAGTGCGTTCAGGTATGCAGAAGACATGAACATTAGGTGCGGGACCATAGGCAAGATATAGAGAAAGTGCGACACCAAAGTTTAGGATATTTCTAGGAAATTTTCTCTGATTTTCAAGGCTTGACATGAGGAACTGATATGTTAGAATTGCAAAGGGGGAAAGTGTGAGTAATAATGAGCCCATACACATAGCAGAATGTCAGGATGACAATTTTCAGTGTAACAATCACTTCTTGTTTACTTCAGAACATTATCCAAGAAGTTGATATAGAGATCCCTTTCTATGTACCTTAGAGCCTACATGCCCTAATGGTAGGTTGTTCACATTCGATGATAGGGTTACATCATTGGCCTTCGATTGGGTGATTCCGCGAGTGTTCGACATCAACTCCCTATTCGCATCTCGTGGATGGTACTTGTAATATTCCAAATTAGGAAAAACAGAAATATTGAATATAAAACTGGAAAATGTAGTAAAATATCATTACATCAAAATGAGAAGATCATAGAGCCATTTCATTATATGTCATAGAATAAAATGAGTACAATATATTGAGGAAAAAGGCACTCAAGCTAGGCAAAAACATGCCTCCAATGACCCAGTACATAAAACATGAAAAATTGTTGCTATACAAAATGCCAGAAGGCCATGAATATGTAGTCATATGGATAAAAATTGTAAGGTAAAACAAGAAATACATATAAATGGTGATATAGTTCTTAGAAAATGCAGGTATCAGAGATCTAGGCTTTCTAGGACCATTCCAAGACAACCCAAAAGGGGTTTCCAGAAATATACAATATGAAAAGTGCAGCCCTAGGGATGAATTATGCTCTGCAACTTTGTGAATGTTGGGAGGTGGCTGATATGATATAAAAATTTCTGAAACTACTCCCAATAGATCCTCTATATGAAGGGTTTCTCCCCTCACTGGAAAACAAGCTCAAAATCTTGGGTACTTGACCCTCCACTGCAATTGCGCTACAGAATAACGCAATTCCTGAATGAGATTGTGCTACTGAAGACGGATGAAGCTTTGCCTGATGTTCTATGATGGAATGAAGCTCAAAGGAACCTCTCCTGAGTGGGAAATCAAATTTCCCCAAGGATGAGGGTGGGATTTCCGCCTCGAAACACCCTTCCGCTAAACAACACAACAAACTCCGCTAAACAGCTGAAGCGTGCAGAAAGTAATTGTGTAGTCAATTTAGCGTCCTAAATTGCTAACATAAATTATCAACTAGGGCTAGTAAACTGATGAAGTGTGGTGCACTATATGTGCTTAAGTGACCTCTTCCTTACTTCGTTGTATGTGTTTTTATTATTGTTTTTGGGAACATAACATTCTAATCCATGGATATCCTAGCTTGCAAATGAACATGAAATGTAACTCAAGACATTACAACTTAATCTGATTCATTTAGTTCGAGATTTGTTGGAAGAGCTTGTGAAAAAGATTAATTTTAATGCAATGAGGATCTTCTATCAAACTTAAAAATGAAATGAAATGAACTAAATGTAATCTACCTCCGGAGTGCTCTAACTAAATTAACATGCAACTAGTCTATGGAATTCTACAGCCCATCTTGTTCATGATGAATGATATTTTGGAAGAGTTTGTAAAACAATCCTGGCTGTATTATCCAATGCAATTGAACATAAACGTAAAATTGAAAGCAAATACAATTAAAATCTAAGACACCACAGCTATTTCTTACTCATTGTTATGATATTTTGGAAGAGCTTTGTAAGAGTAAGAATGGCTATGCCACTTAGTGTAAACAAGAAACTAAAACCTACAATACCACAGTTATGCCTTATTCATCATAATGATATTTTGGAAGAGTTTATTAGAGTAAGTCTAACTGTGATAATTAACGAAAGGAATTGCAACTAAAAATGCTAATTAACTCAACATAATACAACCAAATATTTTTCATCTAATAATGATATGTTGGAAGAGCTTTTTAAGAAAAAGAATGGTTGTAAGATAATGAGGATCTTTTAATCTAATTGCAAAATAGAAAATGCTAATTAACTCAACATAATACAACCAAATCTTTTTCATCTAATATTGATATGTTGGAAGAGCGTTTAAGAAAAAGAATGGTTGTAAGATAATGAGGATCTTCTAATCTAAAAACTAAAGTGCTGGTAACTCAAGATGTCACAATTAAATCCATTTCATGAATAAAGATATGTTGGAAGAGCTTTTAAGAAAGGATTAACTATAACATCATGAGGATCTGTTAGCTAAACAAATAATGCAAGACATGAATTAAAAGCTAACAACACATAATTAAAAGCTACTTATCTAGAAAACATGTAGAAGCCTCCTTGGATAGCAGGGGCCCTCTGCTACCAATTTGGTGAAGTCCTTCAGCTCCTTAAAGTTGTAATCAAAACAGCATCAAAGAACTGAATTTCTCTATTGAAAAGAACTCACAAATCTACATCCCATTCCATCTTAAACTTTGTTACAAAAGACTCTCTATTCCTTTCTCTCCTTCTCCTATTTTTCACTACTTTTTCATTACCCATGATAGGAGAAATCTTCTCCTATTTATACAAAATATGAGGAGTTATCTCATTAATGGGAGTCCATGAATCTCTCCCTCCACCTCTAGAGTTACAATCAAATTGGGAAATGATAAGACACATGTCTTTCTAGAGTTTCAACACAACTAAGAAATGAGACACATATCCTCTTAGAGTTTCAATACAACAAGGAAATGAGACACATATCCTCATGATCCCATGATCTTCTCCAACCAAATTCGAATTTGGCCTTAGAGTGTTACATAAGGGTCTTCTAGAAGTCTCATTTTGACCTACACATGTCAAAAAACTCATAGCACATATATAGATATATAAAACTATGTTAATTTTCTAGTTTCTAATCAGAAATTCACTTTAAATACATCAAATAAATAACTTTGAAAAACAAGGATCCTAACCCATATATTTATGAAAATGGTTACTTGATGTAGGGTTTTATGTCGATGGCTATGAAATAAGAGCTAAATGGTTATGACATAATGGAAATATGTATGAATATGGAAAACACTTTTGAGATCAACAGTAATAAAAATACTAAAAATAAAAAATATTTAGAATGCCATCTATGGCTTCCATCCCCTTTATTATATGCTTTGTGAGCCTCCTCACCCTTGTTCCCACTCATTAAAGGTGTTACTCTCATAGAGACTCCCTCCCACTATGACTACGTTGTCCTCCAATAACTCTCCACTACCTCTATGACAACACTGTTGATTTGGTCAAACTTGACCCCATCCACATGATTTAACCCCCATTCACACCTAAGAGTGATTTATTCAACTGATACATTGATCCCCATTCACATGAGAAGTGGTTTTATTCCTACTAAAGAGATTTATGTGTCTCTCTACCCTCTTATTCATCTATCTTATTGACAAAAGAAAAAATTAATATTCCAACTAGTTGAAATCTAATTAGGAATATTACAATCCTCCCCTCCAAAATGTTTCTTGTCCTCAAGCAACTGTAAGAATGGATGCTGGAAAATCCCATCTCTTTCCCCTAAGGCATCCTCCTCTGATAAATTCCTCCACTAAATCAGATGTTTTTCAATCAGCCTACCACTTAGATGCCCATCCCAAGTGTTCGAGTTAGCCTTTGGAAATAAAACAAAATGGATCAAATCATAAAGAACTAGGAGGTCCATGGTGGCAACTACATGTTGTCTAATGGCTTCATTGAGGCATGAGACATTAAAAATGTTGGGGATATCGTTCCCAATGAGAATCTCCAACCCATGTGTTACTCCTCCAATAAGATGGTTCACCTTCTGTGGCCCATATAAAATCTTCTCAGTATCCTTCTGTAATATAAATGGTATGTATGGCTAAAAATGGAGATAGACCAAATTGTCCACCCCACACTGTCTCTCTCCCCATCCATGATCTATGTAGAACTTTTGTTGATCTTGGGTTGTAGCAAGGTTGTCCATAAGAGACCGAAATACATCCTGACTTAGTAGGATCCAATATTTGGTTCTGGGAACCTTGCTTGCTCCAACCATTCTAACAACAATGAATAGACCATCATCACCATATGGTACCAAAAATAGAGATACACTGATTTCCCTATGAAATTTCGGATGGTGACAATAGTTCACCAAGTGGAACCAACACAAGTCTGATCCTTGCTTCTCAAGAATATAATGTGGTAAGTAGCTTTCTAGCCACTTACTTGCTGCCTCTATCTGCTCATCTGCCAGGGGGTAGTAGCTGATATTTAGTGTCAAATGGGTACACCTCAAACAAGACATCACCTGCCCAAAGCCATCTAAGAAGTCGTTATCTCTATCATTGAATGTGGTCCAAAAAAGGGCATGAAGTCCAAGGATAGGCTTGCCCTCTTGTGGAGAAATCCACTGTAAATAAATGGCAAAGGAATGTAAATTCTTTGTTAGTTGACCAATGATTATAAAGTTACAATCCTTACCCTCTACTATTGGCAAGATGGTGATGAATTCCATAGATGAGCTCTCCCATCTCTCTCCCAAAAAGAGAAGTGACATCAAAAATATTATAGGATGGTTGTTTTCCTCCTCATCCTTTAGGAAAACTACACATCTCCTTATCTGTTGGAGCACATCCTCCTTGAGACCCTCCCATGAGAATCCCTCCCTAATGGCCTGATATGTCTTAATGAAACCTTGGTGACCGGAAAGGAGTGAATCATGTGATACATGTAGAACCTTTTCCTTGAGCTTAAAATCTCTGATAAGAAGATCTGATCCTAGCAATAGATGACTCCATCCATCACTCGATACCTCTCATCAGTCACCTACCCATCAAGCACTTCACATGTGAAGTGGTTCTTGGAATAATCCACCAATAGCTGGGACTCCTAATATGGATCCATACTCAACAATGATAACGCTGCTGGCCTCTGTGATAAAGCACATGTCACCTCATTTCTCCCCTCTTTGACATTCTCAATGCCAAAGCCACATGCTAGTATACTGATATCCCACCTTTTTTGCCTTCCTTGCGGCTGCTTTTTCTCATGAAAAGACTGAAGTTTATGGTGGTCAATATTTACTTGGAAGCTATTTCACTTCCAAAAATTCCTGATTTTTCCCAATTCATGTATGAATAACAACAACCCCTTACCATATAGGGAATAATCCTTCCTATGTGGAAGTATCTTTTGACTCTCAAAGGCTATGGAGTAGCCCTTTTTCACCATAATTGTGCCATCATCCACTGCTAAAACATAGCCTCTCAGCGCAAGAGGCTTGGTGAGAGTTGGTAATATTGATACCGAACAATTATCCATCTCCTCATTGAGCCGATCAAAGGCCCTTTATGCTATGTTGGTCTCATCTAAGGCTCCCTTATTAGCAAGATATAAGAATGGTGCAACTTGTTGTGAGAAATCTTTAACCAACTTCCGGTCTGGGGGCCTTTTTGGTGGGATGCCTCCAAATAACACAACATCATGGTTTAGATTAAACTGCATATTTAAGTGGACTAATTTTTCCTTGATTTCTCTACAAAAATCATGCTCCATCTTATGTGCGAAGGCTTCCTGAGGTGGATAGGTGTGCATGCCCTTGATCATCTGATGCTTACCGCTCTTCTTATCTATCCATTCCACTTGCAAGTTCTCCCAATATATGGTGACATTTACCAATGTAATCAACCATTGCACACCCGATATCATATTGGTGTTAGGAATGTTGACAAAAAATAAATGATCAGTCAAAGTGTATGTCCCCATGGTTATAGACAATGCTGGGACATACTTCATACACTGCATGATTCTAGCTCCTGGAACCAAAACTGAGAACCCCTCAAAATCATCAGTGGGTATTGTTCTCCTTTACACTAACTGAGCATCAATAAAATTGTGGGTATCCCCATTATCAATAAATAATGATACCCATTGCCACTAGAATGTACCTCAAACTCTCAAAGTCGGATACTTGGGTACTCCCTACAAAGATGAGGGGCCCCTAAAATTGGAGAAAATGCCCCATTTCTAGCTCCTAGTGGTGGTGGATCCTCTCCTGGTGTCACAACACTGATGTCTCCTTCTAGTTATTCTTCTTCCTCCTCTTCACTATCAGATAACACCTCAATATAGTGTGCCTTTCCTGCAGCACACTAATGCCCTAATGCCCATGGTTCTTGGCATGTGAAGCAAAGATTCGTCCTCCTCAAGTCTCTTTAGACATCATCACTAAGAAGACCCTTGTTCTGACTCTCCTTTGGAGGAAGAAAATTCACATATTTCCCCTTTGACTGGACTAAAAAGTGGGAATTTTCTAAAATGGAGCTCTTGCTCTTGGTAAAAATCATGTAATTCCCTGGCTCTCTCAATGGAATCTTGGAGCATAGTTGGTATAGTGGACTTAAACAACCCAGGCAGAGGCTCTGCTAGCCAATCAATGAACATATAAACCCTCTTCGCTGAAGATAAATATGGCACCATGACAGAAAGTGTTAGAAATTAAGAGATATAGGTATCTAGATTACTTGACTGCATAAGCTTGGCTAGCTCAAAAAAAGGTGCCTCTAGGTCTCTTCGATCAAATATTTCTACTAACCTCCAGGTGAATTCTGCATATGTAGTCACATTGTCATGCCCCAATGTAGAAAGACCGTGAAACCACCAATCATGTGCATCACCTTCAAGGTGCAACGCTGCTATATTAATGTCTTCAATCTCTGGTACTTGTCTCAACTAAAAATAGATGTCTATTTTCTCCACCCAAGACTTGTCTATGCACTTGGATGACCCATGAAAAGCAGGAAGAAAAAATCTACCCATAGTACACTGTAGATCATTGTCTGCATGTACCCTCCACTCCTATTGTTATTCCGGGGTCTCCTATTGTCCTTGATCTGAAAGAACTCCTGAAAGTTCATATTATCTTTGAACCTCTGAGATTGAGACTCATACTCTAGAAAATAATATTCCAGAGTATCTTGTTCTTGGGGTCCTCCACCTCCATTTCCTACTGCTAGGAATGTAGGCATAGTGGAGCATTGGGAAACTTGTTGCATTACTGGTTTCTCAGACTAGTGATTGGAAGTGCTGAAGCTTTCTCCATGTAGAAACCTTCTTGGGGTCTCTTTATGTCTTTCCATGCTCATCTCCTTGATTTCTATGGCAATATCCTGCATGGTTTGGAGAAGAAGCTTTGGAAACTCCTTTTCATCCATTTCTCTTGATATTGGAGTTTTTCCTTTGTCTTCCTTATTTTTTGTATAATCAAACATATGGTTTCTATTAAGATACCACTTCTCCCATTTTGTGAGAGGCTCTCCTTCTTATTATGACATAGATGTTGAGCTACACATGCTTAGCCAAGATTATGCTCTGATACCACTATAATATTCCAAATTAGGGAAAACAGGAATATTGAACATAAAACTGGAAAATGCAGTAAAATATCATTACATCAACATGAGAAGATCATAGATCCATTTTATTAGATGTCTTAGTAGAAAATGAGTACAATATATTTAGAAAAAAGGCACTCAAGCTAGGAAAAAACAAGCCTCAAATGACCCAGTACATAAAACATGAAAAACTGTTGCTATACAAAATGCCAGAAGACCATGAATGCATAGTCTTATGGAGAAAAAATTTAGGGTAAAACTAGAAATACATAGAAATACTAATATATTTCTGATAAAAATTTTGGAGCGGAGATCTAGACTTTCTAGCACCATTCCAAAACAACCCAGAAGGGGTTTTCGAAAATACACAATATGAAAATTGTAGCCCTAGGGATGAATTACACTTTGAAATTGTGTGACTGCTGGGAGGTGACTGATCTAATATAAAACTGGCTGAAACTAATCCCAATAGATCCTCCGGATGAAGGGTTTCTCCCCTCACTAGAAAAAAGCTCAAAATCTTGGGTACTTGACCCTCCACTACAACTGCCATGCAAAATAACGCAATTCCTGAAGGAGACTGCACTGTTGAAGATGGATGAAGCTTGCCCTAATTTCGGATGGTGGAATAAGGCTCAAAGGAACCTCTCCTAAGTGGGGACTCGAAGTCCCCCAAGGATGAGGATGGGATTTCCACCCAGAAACACTCTTATGCTAAACAACACATCAAACTCCGTTAAACAACTGAAGCATGCAGAAAGTCATAAAAGACTAAACATAAAAAATATTCAAAATTCCTTATATGGTTCCCATCCCATTAATTATATAATTTTTGAGCCTCCTCACCCTTGGTCCCACTCATTAAAGATGTTACTCTCATGGAGACTCCCTCCACTATGGCTTCGTTTCCCTCCAATAACTCTCCACTACCTCTATGACAACGTTGTTGATTTGGTCAACCTTGACCCCATCCACATTCTTTAAGCCCCATTCACACATAAGAGTGCTTTATTCAACTGATACATTGATCCACATTCACATGAGAAGTGGTTTTATTCCTACTAAAGAGATTTATGGGTGTCTCTACCCTCTTATTCATCTATCTTATTAACAAAAGAAAAAATTAATATTCCAACTAGCTGAAAGCTAATTAGGAATTTTACAGTATTGTTGGTACCTTGAGATCCATTATCATCATTGGTGGTTTCTCTCATGTCTATTAACAATTTACATCATTGACATGTAATCAGGCGATTTTCTTGCATGTTTGACTTCAACTCATTTATTCACATGCTTGAATTTGTAATTGATTAGGTCGTGACGGACCGCAAGACCATATGATTTGTCTGATAAAGCTTAGGCTACAAGGCGATATGTATTATTCATGATTGTACACATGACTCTTTCATTCGGATGGTTGCGACCATACCTTGAGTCTATATTTGTGATCCTCTTTATCTGGATGGTTGCGACCATACCTCAGATCATGTCACATGATTACTTATCTGGAAGGCTACGTCCATACCTCATGTAATGTGATTATTTCAGAGATTTCAGTTTATGTATATATGTTCTTTTTTGAGTAGGTTTTATGACGACAATGTCTTGTTCCTCGCACATATTCATAAAACCTTTCACTCCTCACTCTCATTCAACCTTCATCCTTTATGGGGCATCTATTACACAAAAAATTTTCATTGTCCCTATACTCCTCATTCTTGATCATAGAGACCCCTAACACTGACCCCTTTGTCTATTTTCCATCATGAAAATGTTCCATCATATCCCTTCGAGCATAATGAGTAAACTCTTTTTTGACCATTGTTGACACAGCTCCTTGAAAATTTGATTATCTGGAGCGGCACACCCTCTCTGTGTCTCACTCATGCCGATGGATCTTTTTTGGTCTAGGTCAGCACCAATTGGCACTGGAATGAGGATCATACCAGCACCGATCCTCTTCCGGAAATTTTTTTAAAAATGGAAGTGAAGCTTTGAGATCAAGGAGCTTTGTGGTGGAGAGATGGTTGTTTTTTCCTAAGGATAGAGCTGAGCTTCTCCATTTGGGCTCTTTTTTCTTACAAAAGTGGAACCACCCAAAGGGCTAACCCATTTCCCCACCTTAAGTGGATCCATTCTCCCTCCTCCTTTTCTATAAAATGGAAAATCTCCCATAGCTCTGCTAGTGAAAACATATATAGAAGAAAAACAGAGATATATTTTTTTCTATAGGTATCAAGCAAGATTTGAGACCTTTTTCTCTCCACATCAAGTTGAAAGAGCGATTTGGAGACATGCCTGGATCAAGACCCGTCGAAGGAGATCTACGACATCAAGGTGCAGGTTGTAAGTCCCCCTCTCTATTTAAATATAATACAATTGATTAGTGCTTTCCATTCTCATCTTTAATGTATGATTGGATTCTTATTTTTCCTTGATCAACTAAGTATATTTTATATGAAATATATATGTCATGCTTTCACATTTTTTGTTGTTTGATTTCTTGTGTAGGTAACCAAATGCCATAAACGGTGAGGATATGGCTACGAAGCATGAAGGATCAAAGGATTTGAACGAGGATTAACATCAGATTGAGGTAGGTGATCTAGTCACCGTCTGCATGCATTTACAATCTAGGAAATTAGGCTTCTAATTTTCCCCCGTTGTTACTAGACCCATCCTAGGGCTAGAGGGATTGTCTCTATCCCCAAAGAGGATTTTCCTGCATAAAACTCTCATAGATGTGGGTGGCATAAAACAATGAGTCCATGATATTTATTGGCTCAGGAAGATGATACATCCACTGAAAATCTGTTGCTATAAATGTAGCAAGATTTTTTCCATTGGTGCTGCTCAATGTCATCGTTTTCTCATCAATATGTGATATAACCCAGGTGATCACATCTACAAATGGGAGGGCTAAATACCTGCATGAAACCCTATATAGTCCTGACTGCTTGATGTAGATAAATCTATCAGTCCTTTAAATTTTCCTCGAATTCCATTGCGAAATCATTTTTAATGTGTTTCCATGTCACTTTGGATCCCTTTTCTACAAACAATTGAGTGTCCACATATACTAGAAAGTTAACGAAAACTTTCTCAATTGCTTCCCCAATACTAAGTTCAGTGGTTTCTTTTGAGGAAACTCTCTTGGTTTCCATTGTAACAATGACTGCTCGAGAGGTGCTCAACAATTTTTGTAACTGTGGGACTGAAAAGGCACTCATGGAAAGAAAACATCAAATTTAAGTAAAAACACTTGCAAGGCATGTTCAAGAAACAAACCGGGCATCTAATTGGAAGGATTGCTCAATTTTCAGTAGAAAGAGGGTCTAACTACCTGAGGTAACTACACACTATGAAATCCTACCAGTCATGGTCGAACCTTGACTCCTGAGATGGAACAATTCATAATTAATCCTGGGTAGTGTGTTGAGAGAGATCACACATTGCATAATCTCAATGGGAAGGGATGTAGACTGAGCCTTGGAACTATGCAATGCATATTTGGGCCCACCTGTATTGCACAATGGGAAGTTCTAGAGGCCAAGCTCTCAACTTGAGCCTTAAGATTGTGCAATGCCCATATGGGTAAAGTGAAAACTGGCCAACAGAATAATGGATCTACCCAAGGGAAGTGTGAAAAATGAATAGATCTGAGAGATATTTTTGGAATAAGTTTATATATAAGTGTGAATGAAATAATACATATCGAGTGAAAAAAATAGATAAACAAGAAGAAAAGAAAATTTGTGAGGAGAGTCAGCGCAACGATGACCATTTGTGAAAAAACGAAGAAACTGATGTGACAGTTATGAAAGGAAAATTATAAATTGAAAAAACACTTCTACAAGATAAATAGAGTTGAAACACGAGCATGCGTGCAAAGAAATAAGAAAAACAACATTCACACAAGCCAAATGGAAAAAAGCAACAAAAAAAGCAACAAAAAGCGATAAATGCAAAACTCACCTGGAAAAACGATGACGATCGCATCGAAGGTTCCTTGATCTCCTTGGTAATTATAGATATCCAATATCGAGTGTGCAATTGATATCTATGGGTGTATATTAAATAAATTTTAGCAAATTAGGGTTTATGACACACATGCAAAAAATCAAGGAAAAAGAGAGACATGGTGAAAATGTCCAAAAATAACAAGTGTTCCTCCTTCAGGTTACTAAAAATAGATCCCTACATTTTAGGTATGCCTTTTTATTTTTTAGTTTTTCCTCCTTTTCTGAATAAAATTGCCATACACATCATCGGAAAAAGTTATGCATTTTTTGGAACTCGACAACTTTTCAGCTAAGTGCAGTGCGTAGTTTCTGAGCTCAATGAGGGATTGTGCAGTCTCTAGCGTTAATTTTGGGCTTCCTATCCTGGTTGTGTAATTTCTGAGCTCAAGGATTACTTCCAGTCATGACTATGAAATTCGATTCATTAAAGATGCTTACCCTCATGGATTGCACAGTTTTTGGAGGCAAGCCCAGTAGTGTTATGCAAGATTATGGCAAGAGGTTAGCTTGTGACTTAGAAAAAATAATCTGAGTGAAATTCAAGTGGAAACAATCATAGATAAAGGGTAAAAATCAAAAAAATCATGAAAAATTGATAGCAGTGCAAGACATTCTCCTGTGAAAAGAAGGTTAGGCTCCAAAATCTAAGCAAAGGAACATTTTTGGAGGGTGGTTGTAGTTGCTACAAAACTCGTGACACACTGGTAGAACTCTAGCTCTCTAAATGAATGTTGCCTCATGCAAAACTAGTCTCACCCTTCTGGAACTATTGTCCAATTTATTAACTAACACAACTCCCTCACTTAGTCTAATTTAAAGACAATCCCATCCATCCTCTTCATCATTGGCACACTAGCTAAGCCAATTCAAACTGAGTTGTTTCAATTAGGGATGAGGAGTATAGAAGTGCACAAGTAAAAGAAATTGTCATAGTTTTATTTTCATCTCTAGTGTTTCTTCGTTGCCAGCTAGCCTCGATAATACCTCGAAGGAGTCACTTCAGGAACACAAACATTTCTTTGTTGTCAGTGAGCTTGGACAATACCCCGATAGAGTTGCTTGCTTCACCTCCCTATGAAGGAAGCCTTTCTATTATTTCACCATTTAATTCTTTTTTTTCCTTTTTTATGTTCAAATAGCTATGCATAGGAACTTATCTATTTCATGGGGTGGAAGAGGGGTGGAAGACGGATCTCGACTTATTGAGAGCATAATAGGTTTTTCCTTTAGAGAAGGTTGTTTATGTATACCACTAACATACTTGTTAAGGTTTTCCTCCCCTTCTTACTTTACTCGACTAGGATGACAAGGATTAACTGAAAATATTAAACCGATTAGAGAAGGTGGTACCAGTTAAAATACAAACATCATGACTTTATTGCGATTTTCTTCGACATGGATAATGTTTTCCATTAGAGTATAATCAACTTAAAGGAAGGAAATATTTATGAAAAGAGAAGGAATAAATAACAAACCAAGCATTGATAGTAGCATAAATTCCTATTGGATTTAACCATGCTTGCTTCAGAAGCCAAACATGGTCTCATGTGGAAACTAACCTATAGTTGAAAAAAAATTAAAGGAAATAAGTGGAACAAAAAAAAGTGAATGAAAATCTAATCAAAGCAAACAAAAAAGAAACTCAAAGCACTACTCCTACTCCTAACCTAATTAGAACATATGCAAAACTGACGTGAAGTGATACTTCTAATGTAGCCACCAGCGCATTGGTTAGCCTACATGGGAAAGTGAATTCACTTCAAGAAATATATAAATGCATATCAGCCAACAACAAAGATAAAAAAAATATAAACCAAGAATTTCGTAGTTTGAATGTATACGTAGAAAAATAAAGATGAAAAGCACACGAAAATAAATCTGTGGTTGTAAGATGGTGTTGTGACACACTGTGAGTTGAAGACTTACAAACAATTTTTTTTTTTAAATGAAGGTGAGGAAACATAAAGCAGAAGAATTTTTTTTTTTTTGCCACGATGCTTGCTACATATGACTCCTCCAATGACTAAGTAACGGGGTCGTGTCACACAAGTGGAGGGTGAGAAAATTTTAAGCTAGATTGATCTTCAATATGTGCAATGGAGTGATGAGGAGCCTCAAAATATTCAACACTCTTCTGATCGGAGGTGGAACTGACCTCAAGTCTATGAGAGCCTAACATAGCCATCAACTCGAGTTTAAGTGTCTCGAAAGCTTGAGGAAGTTCCAACTCATTGGATGATGGATCATCAAATATCGGTGGCTTTTAAAAATAAACAAGAGAAGAATAAAGATCGTGACCAACTAAATCAATGAAAAGGTCACAAAATCCATGATTAGAAATTTGAATATCGCAAACAGAGGTATCCTCATTATCTGATCAATCATAGAGAGGGAGGGATGATAAACAAGAAATTTAACCCTCTGCATTTTCAGAAAGAAAAGAATAGAGATTTGGAGGATCAATAGTAGAAGAATCATTCTATCCTCATTTGAATGGGAAAATGATGTACCAATTGTTATGTAAATTATTGGACTTATTAACATGATCAGAAATTAAATTCTCATAAGATTCAACTGGAATGACAGAATCATGGAAAATGTACGGATGATGCGAGAGATTTGCAAAAGGAAGAAATTCATCCTCTGTTGCATATTCTTGTTCAACAATGGGCTCCAACACATACTCGTCATAAATTATGTTTCATGTTGGCTACTCAACACCAATGCCATCCAACACTTGATCCTCATGAACATAAAAAGGGAGATTTGAAACAGATGAACACAAAGAATCACAATCTAGAGGATCAATGGTACCAAAGGATGGAGGATGAGGAGACAAAACTTCATCTCAACCATCCAGCTTTTATTCCAAACCTGCACTAAAATTTTGAGCATGTGGGATGGGAGGAGATAATGGTAAATCAACAAATGAATTTTAAGTCTTTCGAACCTTGACAGGTGGCACTAGAGTTTTTTGATGAGTAGCGGACAAAAGGTTACTTGGAACAACAACCTGTCCATCGTATATTTAGAAGCTCTAAGAGCAAGGATGCTCAGAGTGATTTAAGAGATTCTAACACATGTGGAGTAAGTGAAATGCGAAAAAGATATAGAAATACTTCGGATAAGAAATCCAAATAGATTTTTTTTTCTAGAAATTAAAAAGAAATATATAAAAAGATTGTGAAAATGATGTAATAATTCATCAGGTGATTTTCACAATTATAAGATTTTCCTAAACAGATGTTTATAATCATACATGTAAAAATCATGAAACAATTTAATGACAAGATTTTAGAAAGCGTGAATGGAGACATCAGTCAATGTGTGACACCATTTCCTTACATGCTCTTCAAATGAGAGAATGATCAGCCAACAACCAACATCCTCAATGGGGATGTTGTTCTCAGTGCAAATTTGAAGAAATTATTTAGTATGCTCAAGTATGGTTGTTTAACCCTCGCCATAAAATTCAAGGTGTAAAAATTCATCAATGATATTCACCAGCACTTGTGATGTTACATCTCTGGAAAAACATGTTGGGGTATGATTTTGGAGAAGTCATAAAATGATTGTTGAAATTCAAAATAGACTTCAAAGGCTCAACTTGTCATCTAGTCCTCTTTATAGAACTAGAAATTTCGACGGTGATGGACCTGCCAACATTCGAGGTAATCCCTGATATGAAGTCCCAACTAGACCTCACATCGATTGGAGTAGGATTCCTAGTAGTGGGGTGTTAGTGATCTGCCTTGGTTTGCAAAACACATAGAACAGTGCACGCTATCTTCAGTGAGAACAAGTGTGTGACCCTGCGGAGAGTCAAGCATGATGAATGATGGGTCCAACACACAAAAGGGAAAAAGGAAGTGTGCCCCTTAGAAGCCTATAATAGTAGGCAACTTAGAAGTAACACATGAGAAAAATGACATCACATGAACTAACAAGCGGACTAGTCCACAAGTTAAGGTGACAGATTAACACATCAACACGCATCCAACAAGATACATACAAATGAAAACACAATAGTTGATATAAATATGTGCAAGTTAAATAAAATACATCACAAATACAACAAGAGTAGTCCTACTATACTCACAATATATGCATGAAATCATGTCGCTTCTTAGTTTTATTCAAAGTGATAGATCCAATCATACATACAACATTTGACAAGCCACTTACCCCAATAGTGGAACATGAAGTCTACAACACCTACTCCTCCAAATAATTATAATCCCTCTACACTACGGAGAAGACAAGGCTCACAAAAAACTCCCAAGCTCTTCCTAAACCAAAGCTTAGCCAAAAGCTTGGCTCCCAAAATCCCTTTACAAGAGTTATGAGGATATATTTATTGGTTCAAGAACGAAGAAACCGATGTGACACTTGTGAAAGGAAATGATAACTTGGAAAAAAAATTCTCCAATCTAAAGCAAGTTTAAATGACAACATTCATGCAAATAAACAAGAAAAACAACACTCACACAAGCCTAATGGGAAAAAGCGAGAGAAAAAGTGACAAAAAGTGATAAATGTGAAAATCACCTGGAAAAGAGATGACGATCACACCGAAGGTTCCTTGATCTCCTCAAGAATTCTAGAGATCCAAGATCGAGCTTGAAAATGAGACCTAAGGGTGTCGATTAATTATATTTGAGAAAATTAGAGTTTATGACACGCATGGCAAAAATCAAGGGAAAAGTGACACACGGCGAAAATTTCCAAAAATAACAAGTCTGCCTCCTTCAGGTTACTGATTAGAACTGGATCATGGACCTAAGTGATAGCTCAAAATTTTAAGTGTTCAAAAGTACATCGAACTTGAGCGACCGAATATATTTCATCTTCGTGATTCTGGCGCTGCTAACGATTCAAAAAATCGACACCGTATGAAGAAGTTATCATAGTTTGAAAAGTCCAGTAAACTGTAAAAATTATAATTTGACCAAGTTTGACTTGGATTGGGAAAAATTAAAAAAATAATATTCTAGGGAATATTCTTGGAATGTTCCTTGGAATATTCCCCAGAATATTCCATTCATTCCAACCAGCACTTGACACTTGGCGTAGTCTTATTGATTGAAGGGTTGACTGTATTATGGTTTGAGCCAATAAGAGGCTACCAAGTGGCAGGCCCAAAGGCTGCCATGTGGCCCAAGTGCAGAGTTGTAAAATATGTGAGACTGCACAGGAATTGAACACGGGACCTCCCCGCCCGCAGCACCGAGCTTTACCAACCCGCCATACCTACGTTTGTTAACCATGTAGTGGTGTCGTTTGATATTATTATGGAGGAGTGCATATGGGGGGGGGGCGGAAGGGCCAGCCCCCAGGGCCAGCACTTCCCCCATGTGCCCAAGCACCCAAGACCATATTCTAGACCAGAAATGGCGGAGGATTAAAACATGGTTTAATTAGTGTTAAATGTGGTTAACCCATGAAAACCAGTCGTTAACACTAATCTGCGCTTATACAATTTTAAAATTGCTTATCCGACCCCTAATTGCGGATTATGATAGGTTAACCTCCAGTTTAATATGGCAGAGCTTTTGGAGCATGCCCAGATTTAGGGGCAGTTCCTATTTTAACTGGAGTTAAATCCAATCCTCCATATTTAGTGGAGCTTTTTTGGGTGACACTGGACAAATCTTGTTTTGGCTCTATCTTGAGCTAGATTTGCCCAATTTTGGAGTACCAATAGTCAATTTAGACTATATCCAACATTACAGACTCATTGGTGAGGGTTGTAGAGCCTTAATAGGTCTTTTGAGCAGTTTTTTTCTTCATTCAATTTCAAGGAGCCACTAGGGCCACCAGGGGACATCAAGAGTCTGAGGCCTAGCCAGGGGAGATAAAGGCCTTATTCATAAATCCAATAGTCAATTTTGGATGTTTCATATGTTATGGAACTAATAGTGTGGTTTTTAGAGCCTATAGAAGACTTTTTAAGGCTGATATGCTTCAATGAAGTTCCAGGGACCACCAGTGCCAGCTTTTTCCAATAGCAGTTCAGGGCCTAACCAGGGTAGCTAGAGGCCTTTTGCAGCAAACCAAGTGATTTATAAATTTAATAAGAATTATGAATCCATTTATAGAGGTTTTAGAAGCTTTTGAGGACTTATAGAGGTCAAGAAACCATTAGAGAAGTTTTCATTGACCCTAGTGCCAAGGGTGCTGACAGGTGTTGGAGGCAAAACCAGAGCAGCCGGGGGCAATTTTCAATGAACAAATAGTATATATTGACTATTTTTGGCATTATGAATCCAATGAAGGGATTTTAAGAGCCATTTGAAGACTTCTAGAGCTCGAGAAGCTGAAGGGAATTTTTGGGTAGCCGAGGGAAAATCGTGGAGAAAGGCCTAGATTGGGGATACGATGCTTGTTTTGAGAAAATGATCAACCTAATTTTAGTGTTCAATGTGTGATAGAGATAGTAGGTGAGGTTTTAGGGACAGTAAAATAATTATGAAGGAGTTAATGCCATAGAGAAGCTCAGTGTAACTCAGAGCACTGATAGAAGGAATCAAGTCTAAGGGAGCCTAGATTTGTTTGCAGAGTGATGAAAACCATTATAGGGATATTGATGATATTCTAAGCCCTTTGGGTCAGTTTAGTAACCATTGGAGTTAAGTGTGGAACTTGTAAAATAAACTTTTCCATAATCATAAAGAGCCAAGTTAAGATGACAAAATCTCAAGGAGATGTAGCCCACAATATTTGGGTGAAATCCTAGACTAATTTTTCTATTATGTGTGGATGTTTTATTGTTGCATTATATTTCTGTTACACATGTTTAATTTTAGAAAAAAAATGGACTTAAGACACTTAAACAGTTAAAAATCATACACCTATTTCAAGCATAAATTCTGCAAATTATCAAGTATAAGCTAGGTATTTTATTTGTTTAACTAAGTGGGGGGTTCTTGGAAAGCATAAAAAGTTCCAACCTTTTATAATTTCAAGTTGGTATCAAAGCACTATTTGTCTGATTGACAGAGAAATAGCTTGCTTGTTTGACTTGAAAGGTGTTTAAACAGTGCAAATAATTTGACTATTGGACTATTTGCAAACTGATTGTTGCTTGAGTTTGCTAGAGGTGAAGGGAAAGCTACTGATAGCTAAGTACAGGGGAGGACAAGAAGGAAGAAAGGGTTGAAGGCATATTCCTTACCCAAAGCACCTGAATACCACCCTTGAAGCACAAACCCTCTTGATGATTGTTTGTTAAGAAGCTCTTGGAGTTGATTGTTTGGCTGCTTGAGTAAGATCTTGACTCTACAACCATTTTGTTCAAAAGATTTGTCATTTTTTTTGAAAGCTTTGTGAATATTTGTTGCAGTTATTTTAGTTCATTTTCATAATGACAACTTCATCAAGTGAGGTTTCAAAATCCTCCTCCTTCACAAGATTCTTCGATAAAGACATGAAGCGTGACTTCTACATATTGAAGGACATGGTGCAAATTCTATTTGAAGATAGAAGAGAAAGAACTGAACTTCATGAGAAATTGTTTGCTATGAAGCAAGAGAAGAAAGAAATTCTTCAAATATTTCATGATATGGAGATGCACCTCCATCAATCCCAAGAGGCTTTGACCAAGAATATGCATCAAGCAGAGGTAATTCACTCTAATTTGAATTCAGTTTTCTCTTTAGATAGATGTGTTGGTTCATTTGAAAAGCACACTAGAGGTATAGGGTCCAAGTTAATGTTTAAAATGGGCTATGAAGGCAAGGGTTTAGGCAAGCATGCACAAGGCATTATTGATCCTATTTTGGTTTATGAACGACCTAAGAAATTTGGTCTTGGTTATGTGAAATCTAATGGCGAAGACTCCAAAGCCATGAAGGTATGTGAGTCAACTTAAACAATAAATTTTGTTCCAAGTTCTAAATCACAAACATGTAAATTTTTTTTTTCAAATTGATTGCTAATGTTTTAAGCCTACGTTGCAATAAGAATATTGTAGACATGTAGCTTATGGCGAGTGTAGTGCTCAACTTAGTGTTCCTAAATTGAGGTCATAAATTTTCAACCAGGGCTAGTAAACTGCTGAAGTGAGGTGCACTATATGTGCCTAGGTATCTGTTTCTCACTACGTTGTGTTTAGTGTTTTTATGATGTTTTTGGTTTTATGGTTTTATGTTAAAAAGGAAAAGAACCAAGTGTTGGTAAAGAGAAGTGGATGGTTACACTAAAATAGAGAAAAACCTATTCTAAACTGTGTATGGCACTAAAGAACAGAAAATGCAAAGCTTGATAATGACTCATAGCAAGGAAATAAATCACAACATGAACTCAATAACTCATAACATGAACTCATCCAATTTATTCATTAGAAATATGTTGGAATAGCTTAAGAAAAGGACAAGTTTAGTGCAAATGAGGTTCTCCTAAGTAAACAATCATCTTACAATATTACAAAGAATCTCATCCATGGCTAGAAGTTTATTGGAACACAATTGGAAAAGATTATTTGTAGCACAATAAGATTTCTACTCTGAATTAACTTGTAATGCTAAGATCAATCCATTCTACAGCCCAACCTGTCACTACCAAGCCTCATTCGAAAGTTAGAGATTTTCTAGAATAGTTTTTGAAAAAAAAAGGCTTATTTGTGAAATTGCAAAATATTGCAGAACAATCAAGGCCTTAAAATGATATCACTAATTCCTGTCCATATGATGATGCATTAATAGAAAGTCAGAACAAGAGTAGTTTGTAAACAATGAAGGCCGTGAAGTCTAATTTTGATAGTTAATACAACTTAAAGAACAATGGATAACACTGAACTAGAATGCAATTGATCAAACTTGAAACACAGTGACCACAACTAAACTAGAATGCCATTATCCTAACTTGAAATACAGTGAACTGGAACTGAACTAGAATGCCACTAATCTAACTTGAAATACAGTGAACAGAGTTGAACTAGAGTGCCATTATCAAACTTGAAATATAGTGACAGAATTAAACTAGAGTGACATCTACCTCCGGAGTATTTCAACTGAACTAAAATGCAACTAATTCTATGAAATACTGCAGCCCTATCTCGTTCAATATGAGTGATATTTTGGAATATTTTGTAAAAACAAGTCTGGCTGTATCATTCAATGCAAATGAGCATAAAACATAAAGTTTCGGAAAAAAATGCAATTAACTCCTAAAATACTACAGTTATATCTCATCCAATGTTAGTGGTATTTTGGAATATTTTGTAAGGATAAGACTGACTGTGGCATCCACTGCAAGTAAGTATAAAAACACAAAGTTCAGAAAATTGATTAAACTAGGAATGAAACAAGGCTAAGTTACTTATCTAAACCATATGAACAAAGCTTCTCAGGTAGCAGGGGCCCTCTACCACCGTATTAGCACACAAATATACTCAATATTGACTCAGCTCTTGCACTAAAGTGATGCTTCTTTCATTAAAGGAGAAATTCTTCAAAAAAACAGAGTATTACGGTCTTATGAGATCTAGCAACAAAACAAAATCTAGCTAGCTGTCTCTCGGTCTCCCGAGCCATACTTATAACAAAATTACATAACTGTCTTTGAGATAAAACATGAATAAATGTCTTTCCCAACTAAAATCAAACTAGAACTCTGGTGGTGGTCTCATACTATGATTAAGGACATCTGTACAGTCCTTGTCCTATTAGAAGTCTATCTCCTAGTTTTGGTTTCCCACGTGCATAACCACCTGTAGACTCGAGCTCAAACTTCGTGGAGAGAAAGAAATGATGGGGGAGTGATGTGGAATATGACCATATGCATTTTTCCTTGAGGTGACACCTGGAACCTGCGTAAACATGAAGATAGGCTAGGAATAGAAGTATTTAGTTCTGAATGATGATTTTGGATCTGTGGCTGAGTCTAAAATAAAAAATTGCTACAATAACAAAATCCCTTAAAAACCTTCTTTCAAGTTGAGTATTATATAATAAATTCTTAAAAATACAATCATAATCAATGCAATGATCAAAACGACTATAATTATTGGTGAGGACAAGAAATGAAGTGAAATATTGAGTGGAAAAGAAGGACATCTTTAGAATCATGTGAGCATGCGAGTTCAGAAAATTTTCAAGACATAAACACTGATGTTGGTCTCCAAAGGAAAGTTGGAACCTCTACTAGTTCATCTCCTCAAGAAGGAAAAAAGGATGGACATGCAAAGCAGCATGTGAGGTATAATTCTTCCCATGATGGGATTTATTATGTTTTAACACTTGGCACCACCGCATCCTTGAATGGAAGAAAAGTTGATGTGCATATTGTGGTATGTTTTAACCATGAAGTTTTTGAGATCTTGGAAGAGGATGGAGGGCATCTGAGGAGGAAACAATTGAGAAAACAGCTGCAAAGAGATTACATAAGATTACACATGGGCAGAGGGAGGATGTGTTGTTCCCATTGTTGAGACATCAGGATCCAACTAATAGTCCCAAACACATAAGACAAGAAGGGCGCGTAAGAAGTGGTGAAGTGAGATTCTTGAGGATTCCATCATTGATGTGAGAACAGATGTTTCACATGAAGAAGATTTTCAGCAGCAAAAATCGCCATGGAATTGGCTTGGTAGGAAGTGGTTTGACTTCTTAACTCAGTAAGACATACATTCATGTGTACATATGAAAATTTAATTATAATATATTACCTGTGTGTTTTTGTCTTTAAATATAATGTTTTGTTTAGATACCAGATCTGATGATCAAGGAAGCGATGTTCATCTACCTTATATAAATTTCTCGCTAGAAATTTCTGAGTGAGTACAAGGAAGACAATTCTTAACAGGAGGACAAGCACATCCAGAAAGGGAAGTGTTGACTACCTTCGAGTTGTGGTTCAAAGGCACTAGCCATGCAAGGCAAGTGTATGGAGGCTAAAAGGAAGAGGTTATTGTTCTCTCATTTACTGTACAGATCAATATATCAATATTTTGGGGTCCAAAAGCTTCCTAATGGGGAGGTGTGATCAAAATTGGTTCATGGACCTAAGTGATAGCTCAAAATTCAAATTGTTTGGAAGTGCACCGAACTTGAGTGACTGGATATATCTCGTCTTCCTAATTCGGGCGCTGTGAACGGTTCGAAAAAATTACACTGTATGAAGAAGTTATCACAGTTTGAAAAGTCCAATAAACTGTGAAAATTGGACTTTGACCAAGTTTGACTTGGATTGGGAAAAATTTTAAAAATAATATTGCAAGGAATATTCCTGGAACATTCCTCGAAATATTCCCTAGAATATTCCATTTGGTCCAACCAACACTTTACACTTGGCGCGGTCTTATTGATTGAAGGGTTGACTTTGTTATGGTTTGAACCAATAGGAGGCTGCCACGTGGCCCAGGTGCGGAGTTGTAAAATTTGTGGGACTGCACAAGAATTGAACACAGGACCTCCCTGCCTGCAGCGCCGAGCTTTACCAACCCGCCATACCTATGCTTCTTAACAATGTAGTGGCGTTGTTTGATATTATTATGGAGGAACGTGTATGGGGGGTGCTCGGAAGGGCCAGCCCTTCCCCCATGCACCCAAGGACCCAAGACCAAAAGCTAGACCAAAACTGGAGGAGGATTAAAACATGGTTTAATTAGTGTTAAACGTGGTTAACGCATGAAAACGAGTAGTTAACACTAATTTTCACTTATCCAAATTTAAAAGTGCTTATCCAACCCCTAACTACGGATTATGATAAGTTAAGCTCTAGTTTAATCTAGTGGAGCTTTTGGAGCATGAAAATATTTAGAGGCGGTTCCTATTTTAACTAAAGTTAAGTCCAGTCCTCCACATTTAGTGGAGCTTTCTTGGATGACACTGGAAAAATCTTGTTTTGGCTCTATCTTGAGCTAGATTCGCCCAATTTTGGTGTAACAATAGTTAATTTTGACTATCTCCAACATTATAGACTTATTGGTGAGGGTTGAAAAGCCATCAGAGGACTTTTGTGAATTTTGTTTCTTTATTCAAGTTCAAGGGGCCACTAGGGCCACGAGGGGGCAACAATAGTTTGAGGCCTAGCCAGGGAAGTTAGAGGCCTTATTTAGAAATCCAATAGTCAATTTTGGATGTTTCAGATGTTCGGAAACTAATGGTGTGGTTTTAAGATCTTGTAGAGGAATTTTGAATGCTAATATGCTTCAATGAAGTTCCAGAGGCCACTAGTGCCAGCTTTTGCCAGCAGCAGTTTGAGGCCTAGCCAGGGCAGCTAGAGGCCTTATGCAGCGAAATAATAGTAATTTATAACTGTAATCAGAATTTGAATCCATTGATGGAGGTTTCAGAATATTTTGAGGACTTATAGAGGTCAAGAACCGATTAGATAAGTTTTTAGTGACCCTAGTGCGAAGGCGTGCTGACAGGTGTTAGAGGAAAAACTAGAGCAGCCGGAGGCCATTTTCTATGAACCAATAGTCTATCCTGACTATTGTTTGCATTATGAATCCAGTTAAGGGATTTTGGGATCCATTTGAAGACTTCTAGAGCTCGAGAAGCTGAAGGGAAGTTTTGGGCAGCCTAGGGAAAATCGTGGAGGAAGGCCTAGATTGGAGATGAAGTGCTCGTTTTGAGAAAATTATCAACCTAATTTTGGTGTTTGATGTGTGTTAGAGATATTAGGTGAGGTTTCATGGTCAGTAAAATAATTCTAAAGGAGTTAGTGCCATATAGAATCTTATTGTAGCTCAGAGCACCGACAAAAGGAATCAAGTCTAAGGGAGCCTATATTTATTTGAAAAGTGATGAAAACCATTACAGGGATGTAGATGTTATTCTAAGCCCTTTATTTCAGTTCAGTAACCATTGGAGTTAAATGTGGAACTTGTAAAAGAAACTTTTCCATAATCCCAAAGAGCCAAGTCAAGATGAAAAAGCTCAAGGAGACCTAGCCCACGATATTCGGGTGAAATCCTAGATTAATTTTTCTTTTATGTGTGGATGTTTTATTACTGCATTATATTTCTATTACACATGTTTAATTTCAGAAAAAAAAAATGGACTTAAGACACTTAAAGAGTTAAAAATAATGCACCTATTTCAAGCATAACTTCCACAAATTGTCAAGTATAAGTTAGATCTTTTAATTGTTTAACTGAGTGGGAGGTTCTTGAAAAGCATAACAAGTTATCCAACCCATTTTTAGACCAGTTACTAAACATAGATCCAAAAATTTTAGGTATGCACTTTTCTTTTTTAGCTTTTTTGCCTTTTCCGCAGAAACTTGCCATGCACATCACCGGGAAAGATTCCGCAATTTTGGGAACTAGAAAAATTTTGGGCTTAGTGTACTGTGAATTTTCTGAGCTCAGTGAGGGATTTCACACTTTTTAGTCTTAGTTTTTGGCTTCCTATCATGACTACATATTTTCTAAGCTCAAGCCTGACTTCCATTCATGACTGTGCAATTCGAGTCATCAAGGTTTCTTGCCCTCATGGATTGTGCATTTTCTAGAGGTAAGCTAAGTACTGTTGTGAAAAAATAAGCCATGAGGTTAGCTTGTGGCTCAAAAAAAATAAAATAAGTGAAACTCAAGTGGACACACAAATATATAAAGGGTGAAAATAAATCAAAGCATGAATACCTGATAGCAATGCGAGATAAGCTCCTGTGAAAAGAAGGTTAGGCTCCAAAATCTAAGCAAAAGAATAATTTTGGAGGGTGGTTGTAGCCGCTACAACAACATGGTAAACATAATATTTTTTTTTCCAAGTACAGTGATAAAAATGGAATTATGAATATCTTCCATAGCTACATTCTCCAACAGGTCTAACCCTTAAATGAAATACTCTTCTTCATAATGGTTTTTACCTACTCAACTAATGATGGCTCCCCCACCAAACTAGACAAAGTAGTAAGGGTGGAGGAATCCATCCTTTGTAGGTCCTTAATAGGCCTTGCTACATGCACCTATGTCGCTCATTCTCTGTCCACTAGTGAAACCACCCACATAAGCCCCTCTTTGACTTCAACTTCATGCACAACCAATCCCTAATCCTAATAATGGTAAAGAAATTCAACTAGCATAAGCTAGTGACCTACTCTATTTTTTCTTAGAATAACATGATATTCACCTTAGGTCTGGGAAGAGTCCTATTAAATAAGTTCTCTAGTACAAATATAAAATATTATGAGAAGTTTTTAAGTGAAGAACTAGAACCATTTCAATCCCCAAAAATATGGAGAACTAAAAAAAATTTCTCGAAAACACAATTTCCTCAACCTAAGAGTTTGAACATAGAAAATCCAGTTACTCAACTTGAATTTACTTCTTATAGAACTTAATAATGTTCTTGTTTACATACTACTCAGGGAAAATTTAAGGCGTTAATATTGGCAAGTGGGCTAATTTTCCAAAAAAAAGATTTACCAGTTTCATTTTTTCGCAAAAATGATTTGCCCAAATTTTATAATTGCGCAGAGCACTTAAATGTAAACCTAACATAAATATTTAACCTTTAAAATTTATCATTTTTAATCTAATGTCAGTCCTATTTAAAAATAAATGTAATTATTATTATGTATAAAAAAAATATAAATTTAAAATATGAAGAGGTTTATGAACACTCAAAAAAGAGGTATGGAAAATAAATAAAACTTATTTGTATACTTACTCTAGAGGTATGGTAAATAAATAAAAAAATAAATAAACGAGAGGTATGGTAAATAAATAAAATCTCTTTTTATATTTACTCCAAAAACCTCTTTATATTTACAAAATTTCGAAAAAGAGGCTTTATTTAGGTGAAGCCTATGGACCAAATACCATGGGACAAATTATTATTAATACCATGGGTCAAATATCATATTTATAAAAGAGGCGTTATAAATAAATAAATATAAAAGAGGTATAAAAAGGTATGGTAGATAAATAAAAATATATCAAATAGGATTAGAAATCAACATCTAATTATATACCTTGCCTATGGGCTAAATACCATGGTAAATAAAAGAGGTATGGTAAAAAATAAAACCGCTTTTTATATTTACTCCATAAACCTATTTATATTTACTAACAGTAAAAAAAAGAGGTTATATTTAGTTGAAGCCAATGGGCCAAATACGAAGGACCAAATTATTATTAATACCATGAAAAAAAACATTATTAACCCTAATATTAATATTAAAATATTATTATTATTATTATTAAATCTAATATTCATATTAATATATTATAATAATATATTATTAAATTTAATAACTTTGAATTAATACAATATTAAATTGGTTATACTATAATATATATGAATATATCACGATATATATTAACTCAATATATATATGGGAGGGAATAATAATGAGATAGAGTGATAGAGGTGGAGAGATAAGCGACTAACATGGGAGAGATGGAGATAAATATAAGGAGAGGGGAGATGAATGAAGAGAGAGAGAAGGGGAGAGGAGTGAGAGAGGTAGATAAGGGTAATAGAGGGAGAGGGAGACATAAATATGGAGGTGGGAGAGAGAGAGAGAGACGGGGGGGGGGGGGGGGGGGTGGTAGGAGAGAAAGGGAGAGAGAGAGGATGTGAGAGAGTGGAGAGAGGTAGGGAAAGAGAGATGGAATTAGAGGGGGAGAGAGAGGGAGGTAAGAATAAAGACATAGAGAGAGAGAGAGGAATAGAGGAGAAAAGGAAGGATGATACCTTAAATTGAAAATGGAGGAGGTTTTCTCTTTCCCCTTTTGAGAATCACATAAACAAAACAAGGATCGTTCTGACGCTTTGCAAGGTAAAAATGGGTCTTGACACAAACAGGTTTTTCAATGTCTCATCAAGTCATGAATTATCCTTCACTTGTAATCTTATCATAAGCACATAAAAGAACATAACTCATACAGGCATAATGAAGAGCATAACAAAATATTTTTTGACGGAGTGCACCCCTGCTGGGCTACATCTCTGGTCTTTCCAACATAGCAAAATTGCTCCATATATTCAATACAGAAAAGGGAGTACACAAAATTTTGATGATGGAAACATGTGGCTATTACCCCTACAATTTAATGTTCTCCTACAAAAATCTCTCACATAAAGCAACAACACAACGCATCTCCTACAAGGATCCTATACTCGAACTAGAATGAGCTAAAATGAGCATCTGAGCACTTCAATTCCACATTGAAGAGCATAAAAAAAAAAATTCCTCAACATGGAATAATGAGCAAAGTAAACCTGAGTTGAACCTTGTAAGTAAAATTTTTTGTAGTGGACTTTTGAAGTTAAGAAAACGCTACAAGGCCTTCTTCATGCTCAAACACCTTCTAGAACTTCTTCAAAAACCTGAATGATACATACAAAATTAGTATTAAAACTGCAAAAATACTCCTTATATGTACTAAAATCATAAATTAGAAGCCATCATTGGATCCAGAACATCCAAAAACCCTAAGTGGACTCTTTCTGAACTCAATTTGGTCAAAAACGCAAAAAGATATCAGCTCCAAAGCTCCTCCATGAATTTGACTGTTAACTATCTAATACATTCAACCAATAGCCTAACCTTCCTAAAATTATGCCATGTTTTTTTATAACAAAGCGACAATTCTACCCTCCACTGATGCATTTTGTAGGATCATTAATTTTTCCATTGACCCCTTAAGTATGAAAAATGTGGTCATATAGCCACATAGGGCTATGGGTTGGGCCTTAATGCCCGACCCCACCCGGCCTGGCCCTAAAAATATGGGCGTGATTTTCTATGGCATGCCCTGGACCGAGGACCAAGGGCTTAGCCCCAACCCCTTCACCCAAATGGCGCCCAAATAAACTTTATATGTGGGATTTTTCCATATCTTAATAAGAATCACCATGTAGTGTATTGGTAGAGCGCTCCATTGTTATAATAGAGGTCATGGGTTCAAATATTGTTCAAGCCTTCGAGAGACCCATACCAAAATTTTTGTTGACCTCGGGGTGCCACGTGGCAGCCCATGACTGGGCTATGTGGCACACAATCATTAGCCCACACAAAATCAACCACAACGAATCAAATGCCTCCAAAATTAAATGAACCATGTGAGGCCACTTGGAAGCTTTCCATTGGCCTGAAATACACACTCAACCTACACAGTCAGTCTGCAAAGTCAGCATACAGTCAACCCAGTCAACAAACCAACTAAAATTTTAGTTGTTGGGCCAAATAGTCGACATGTGATAACTTGAGCATACAATGTTAGATTGAGGTGAGACGAATTTTGTTGGATTTAGAATGACAAGCACCTTGATTTGGCGCTAGTTTCAAGAATTTCTGGGTACTTTAATTTTTGAGCTAAAAATTAATCATCTGATCACACCTCCCCACTAGGAGATTTTTCACTCCAAATTTACTTCCCTACTCAATATAATGAGGCTGAAACTCAAAAATACCCAAAAACTTAATCCAAAATGATAACTTTTCAATTGGTTCCCTTCAAGCTCCAATCAAGGCACTTCACCTATCTTCTTCATGAAGACCTATTGTCTTGTTTAAGAAATGAGCCATCATTCTTATCGTTGTTGCAGGAAAAAAATAATGATGAATGGAATTTGAACATTCCCTTTAATATTATATTTGTATAGCTAAAAAAAAATAACTTCATCTTGAAGTTAAACTGTTGAAGACAAACTTGACTCCATGTTGGAATTCATAAGCAACATAAGCTTGATTTACCATCCTCAAATTAAACTTGTACATAGAAAGTACATTTCTGCAATATTTCAATGATATAATTGGCCTTTCCTACAAAACATAATCATATTGTAAAATAATAATAAAAAGATTATATTCACACAAGTTTCATATCGAACACTTGCATCAATGAACATATGACAAACATGTAGACAAACTTGAATGACAATCTTGTATATTTGCAAAAGTCCTTAAACATGTGGACTTATAAACAAGCCTATACATACATTAATGAAAAGAACATATACTTGTTTAGCATAGTAACAATTATTTTTCACTTTACAAAAGTACCTAAACAGGTGAACAACAACAAGTAATTATAAAATTTACAAAGCAACTTTACAAAACTTCTACCCAAACTTTTCCTCTCCTAAGTTTATGGGTTCTTTTTTTGCATCATATTTTACTTGAAGGTCGCTTAGGATTTTTTTGATTCCTCTACTCTTTTCCGCCTATTTCATCCCTTGCATTTAGTTGGACAATATTTTTTTCTTTTCTTTGAACGAAACTATGGATGCAACTTCCAACATCGTTCATTTCCATGCCCATGCATCTTGCAACGAGTACAAAATAATTTTCTCTTGTTTTCTAATAAAGAAGTCCTCTCATGTGAAGGATAATCATTATGCTTGATGCCTATAATCTTATCCATTAGTTTAACCATTATCATACATTTCTCACATACAACAACACAATTGTCAAATGCATCACAAAAAGTATAGGGGTGTTTATTCCACAAATAGTCAAAATAACCATGCATTGAAAAACACCCATGAGATTTATACCTTTCTCTAGGGTTGTAACTTTGACGGAGTCGAGTGGAAGATGACATGCAAGGTCCCTTTAAGCACTCATCTTGCTTGGGAGAAAAATTAACATTGTCACAAGGTGGTGGAATCTCATCCTCAGATGGTTTATGTGCCTCAAGCCGTTTAGAGAATTCTCCAAATTCCTTTTTTCCATGTCCCATTACCTGATACTTTGGTCTCTCCTCAACCATGATTGGATTGGTGATACCTTGGCCATTTATGTCAATGCCTCCTCCTTCATAACCCATCTTGGAAATAATTTTCATACCAATTCCTTTGGTATGTTGCTCAAATGCTTCAAAAGAGGTGTTATGCACATAAACATAAGGAATTGTACTTGAAATGCTTATTAACTCCTTAAAATTTCCATTCATCTTTTCAACTTCTGATGATGATGATAATGGACAACTTGTAGTTGACTCTAGCCACCCACTCTTACTAACTAGCATATGGTGTGAATATTTTAGACGCTTGAAAAATGCACATGCATCATATTCCTCATATGGTCCATAACCATTATTTGAATCATGACCACATGCTAGTTTCATTTTGGAGGTGTCTTTTGTTGTCATATGAGTACAAATTTCAGCAATTTTTTCATCAAGCACTTATTGCAATATAAAGTGCGTATTCCTCTTATTCTCTACAACCATCTCTAGCATCCTTCTCAACTCAATGTTCTCCATATGAAGAGAAAATTTTTTATCCTCTAGCTCTTGGATATTCTTTTTTCTGCCCATTCTTGCAACTTGGTTATATAGAGCTCTAATACCACCTTAAACTGATAATGGAGGAGTTTTTCTCTTTCCTCTTCCTAGAATAACATAAACAAAACAAGGATCATTCCGATGCTTTGCAAGGTAAAAATGAGTCTTGACACAAATAGGCTTTTCAATGTCTTTTCAATTCATGAGTTATCATTCACATGTAATATTATCATAAGCACATAAAAGAACATAAATCATACAGGCATAACGAAGAACATAAAAAAATATTTGTTGACGAATTTCACGCATCCTCGGCTACATCCAGGGCCTTACAACATAGAAAGACCACCCCATATATTCAGTATAGAAAAAGGAGTACATAAAATTTTTATGATGGAAGCATGTGGCTATTACACCTACATCGTAATGTTCTCCTGCGAAAAGCTCTCAGATAAAGCAACAAAATAGGGCATCTCCTAAAAATATCCTATACTCCAACTAAAATGAGATAAAATGAGCATGTGAGCACCTCAATTCCATAGTGAAGTGCATAAACAAAAATTTCCTCAACATGACATAATGAGAAAAGTAAACCTGAGTTTAACCCTATAAGTAACAACTGTTGCAGGGGGCTTTTGAAGGTGATAAAACCCCTACAAGGCCTTCTTCATGCTCAAACACCTTCAAGAACTTCTTCAAAAACCTAAATGATCCATACACCCTTACTCTTAAACCTGCAAAAATACTCCTTATATGTGCTCAAATCAGAAATTAGAGGTCACTATTGGATCGAGAACATAGAAAAACCCTTAAGAGAAATATTTTTGAGCCCAATTTGGTCAAAAACTCAAAAATATATTAGTTGCAAAGCTTCTCCATGAATTTTTCTATTAAATGTCCAACAAATTTGATCAAAAACATTACTGACCTGCAATTCCACCATGTTTTTCACTAGCAGAGCAACAATTCCACCCTTCGCCAATGCATTTCTAGGATCATTAACTCTACCACTAGCCCCTTAAGTCTGAAAAATGTGGTCATATTGTTGCAGGTCAATTTAGGTATCATCCCGAAACAAAAATCAATATCCACTAGGGTCTATCATACTCTAAATTGGTTCCTACATGCCCTAAACAAGTCATTCCATTGGTGGTTTTCTTTCATGAAAGTTTTACTACTTAGATGCATGTTTAAGTGCCCCATTGAGCCATCAACGCACACATAGACTACAGTAACTGCCTTGCAGAGCATATACTCCCATGCAAGGATGTGTTCCATAGGATTTAGGCCCACTTTAGAGTGTGTTGGTCATCTAGGAGCAAGTTTTTCGTTGGATTCTAGGAATCTTCCCCACCTCTAGTGCTTCTAGAAGTTGTTCCAGCTTTCACCTCATCTGATAGCTTCAAATATGGACACTGTTATCACTGGAAAATCAGACAAGCAAAGATGACATTATTTAATGTCAGGAAGAAGGATTTACAGGGCTAAGAGACATTAGAGAATCTGAAGTAATTAAAATCTTTAAGGTCTAAGAGGAAAAAATCAAATTGTGCACTGAAGGAACTAGTAAAATTCACCTTTGTGCATAATTCTTCGATAAGCGCACCTTTGCTTGGATTTCCCTTGAAAATCTGTGTGGACCTGAGAGTGGCAGAAGTCGCTTTCTAGAACCACAAGGCACACTCCAGGACATTGATCCCACATTTGAGGCTGCCTAAGGATAGCTGCCCAAGCCTCCTTAAGACCTCAAGGGAGCACACAATGGAATAAATGTGGCACACAATGGAATCACCCTCCTCTCCTGGGTCACCATTCACAATGTACCAAGAGAGGGAAGGAGAGTTTTAATTCTCCTATAAAAGGGCACCAAGAGATGAAAATTTTGATAACACATTGTTATGCTGGCCAGAATTTCCCCAAGCAATACCGGCAATGGGTGATCTGGAGCAGAGATAGAGGGGACTCAGTTTTTGGCCATCCAACAACTCTAGTCCACCATAGTAGAGAGAGGGAGACTTTACACCAAGGTAGATCAGAAGTAAATACATCCTTGCATCAAGAATTAGAACCACTAGTTCTAAGGGCCCCTTGGCAAGTGGGTAAAAGTTTCATCCTTCATTCCTACTAGCACTCAATAAGAGGGGACGTAAGCATCGTCATTTGGATTATTGGAGTTATTTGACTCTATTTAAAGATTTTGTATTATTTTTTTTAGTGTTAGTTTATTTTTTTATGTTTGAATATCCATGCTATTTCTCTATCTAGTATGTTTATGTTTTAGCATGTTCCACTAACTTTCTTGACTCCATCTATTTTCTGCTTGTTACCAATAACTCAAGAGGGAAAAACCACTCATCTTAAGTAGGTGTGATTTGGTACATTAATGTGCTAAACACACAAAAACGGGATTGGCGACTCCACTCATTTTTATTTCCAAGTTTGTGTGGTTGTGCCTGTTTTGCAGAGACCTCTTTCTCCTTCACTACCTGATTCACCCTTAGCGGAAGGATGAAGCTAAAGAGCTCCCAAAAAATTACTTTGTGGGAAATTGTGCAGCTTTTTTACAGATAGACGTGCTCCAGTGTGCACATTCAGAGGTGACTTGCATGTAGCCTTCCTGCCTGTCTCAGCCTTTTGTGTGCGGAAACCAGAAGTAGTATTTTTTCTACCATTTCCATTTGTTTTCCTTGCTTGTAAAAGTGACTGGCAGCCCATAACACATCTGCCATCACTAGTTGAGGTTCCCCGCAACATGTTAAAGCTCACTTTTAGCTATGTTTAGTAGTTTATGTGTTAGTTTTATTTCAAGTTGATTTTCGCAAACTTCACACATAGTTTAAGTAGGAGGAAAATTAACTTGAATTCTGAAATAATTTATGTTTTGCGAATTTAGGTACCAAAAAAACTTAGATAATTAGCCAAAGTAAGTGGCCCAAGTCCACGCATGCTTAGCTAAACTATTTTTCATATTTCTAGTGTAAAAGTCATTCGTTTAGTTCAATTTTTGCACTAGGATTCGGGACCATGATCGAATTGTTGGTAGAAGACAAATTAATCTTTGCTGCCTTTGCACCTTTGGGTGATCCTAGGCAAGCATATGAACACTCTCTATTGATAAATCACCATCTCCCTATAATTGATCATTTAGATTAACTAGTAAAAATTGAAAGCGGCCCATATCCGCACATGTTTTTATTTTGAGCAAGGAACAACAAAACATAATTTAAATAGGGTATTTTGAGAAGGATCATCGCATATCCACACGTTCAAACTATGTGTTTGTTCACCTTTTTTTCACACACATCCACACCCTAAATAAAGTAAAGACACCTAAAACTAACTTAACCAAACTCACTAAATTCTCCCTACAAGGGCCAAAAAATAATTTATAGTCTAAGTTAGGACCAAGGGTAGGAATCCAATAAGCCGCCTTGGTCAATATTCATCTTGAAACATAGAAGTTGATTGTTTAGGGAAATTTAAAATCTGCCTATCTGCCCACGGCAAACCTGAGCACAGTAGAGACCTGATTCAGAGGGGGTTAGGCTTAGGCCTAGTGTGTGCGGTATAATTTGGGGCTACCTGACACGTCTGATACTCGGTATTGGTAGTTGAACTATCAAGAAGCCCAAGACTTGAATTCTCATGTGGGATGGAGATGCTTAGTGGCAAACATTAGGGCATCCTTCCCTATAGGTGACGGTGCAAGCAGCACTAGATCCTCTACCCTTACCTTGGTGGATTTTCTTCGGTTGACTAGGGGCATCACCAATTCTTTCAAGACGTTGTGCCAGCATTTGCAAGATAGCTTCTCAAGGCCCAGTTAAATTTGAGCATGTGAGGACAATTAGATCTTATAGGATTTGAGTATCATGTGCAAACAACAAAAAACATATTTTTTGATTGACTGATCACATAGGATTAATCTAAAGGGAAAATTTATCTTTTATTTTCTCTTTGTTTTATGTATGCGATCAAATTTTTTATTTTATTATAATCTATATCCTCTCAAATATTTCCAAAATAATACCTAGTCAATGCCAGAATGGACCCAAGGGGACCTCGTCGATCTAGACACCTTTTGGACCCCCCCCATTACCGGGAGGGGTTCCAGGTCTTTCACCACTTAGGCGTCAAAGATGGAACATGACCACCATTATTGGTTCATCCTTTATTGGGGCATCATTATTTGGGAACCCTAGTTGGTCTCCCAACGCCACACCGGTGAGAACTCCCACAGGGTCACCACACACCACTCCTCCCACAATCCCTAGTGGGCAGAGGAGTGATACCCATTCCGGAAGCATGGTGAACGCACAACAGGTTATGTCGTAGGCAAACCCTATTCCTAACTAGAGCATTGTGTTTTCACAAGTTGCAATGACTACAAACTCACAGTCACCTTTTCTAGCTTCATTAAATCTGCTAGATTTAACCAAGTTGACAAATGACCCCATTGCACATAACCCCACATGGCTTGAGTGGCCTCCCATGCCCATGAAACTCCCTTCGGACATTCCAAAGTTCAAAGGAAAGTAAGCGGAAGAACCTGGAAATCACATAATGACTTCCCACCTGTGGTGTTTGTCAAACAAAATCATTGACGATACTATTTGACTAAGACTATTTCAACGCACCCTAACCAGAATAGCTGCGAAATGGCAAGTGTAGTAGTTGTCTGGTACACATGGAACCTTTAGCGCCTTTGCTACTGTGTTCTTGACCTATTTTCATTTACCCATCCACCATGATTATAGAATAGAATTACTGATCCACTTTAGGAAAACACCTGCCATTCATATCTTAGACCATCTCCACGAATGACGGTGGTGTCGTAGGTTGTGCAAAGCCAAACTCGACAATCGAGTTCTATTAGACATGTTCCTAAAAACTCTCACCATAGATATTTCAAAGAATGTGGCACAACAAAAGCTCATATCTGAAGAGGATGCCATTAGTAAGGCCCAACAACTCGATTTGATCTATACGTAGTCAGGGTATATTTAAAATATCCTGCTTAATTCCCTGTCCCTACAAACTTACAAAGAATTTATAGGTGCATCGAACTCTGAAAATAGTTTAATTCGGTCATTGACCCAAAATCATCTAAGAAGCAATGTTCAATACCTCGTTTATGCATATGATTGTACCCAAAACATACTACAACCTGGCTACCAAATTCATCTCGTGCCTCCGCAAAATTTGACCAATAGGGCGTCATTGTACCACCATCAGCATGGAGGACCATATCATCCAGCTCAGGGGACCCAGTACACAGCTAGATATGTTGACGGAAGATCTCCCCCCCAACATCCATTTACAAGCCAGAGACCGCAATACGCCCAGTCCCCAGCACAAGACCTGCCCATGCATAATAATGAACAGGTGAACTTTGTGCAACCTTCCCAAAACCAACCGCGCCAACCATACAATCAAGAGAATCCAAATTATCCTCCTAAAGTGGTTAAGAAAAAAAGGAAAAAATAAGCCTAAGGGAAATCCTGGATAGGGAAGAAATAATCAATAACACCCTCTGCAATCTCAGGCTAGACGAAACTCCAATCGAAATCAAAACCAAGACCCAAGCAACCCCCAAAGGTATAACAAGAGGGAAGTTCTTCGGAAATACCACTCTTGTTTGAACTATGGTGAGTACCGCCATTACACTCAACACTGTCCTGACCTCCCTGAGATGAAGAATGATCCAGGTGGATATTGTTGGTCACCCACCTATTCCACTTGGGGCCCCACCATTCTCTCTTTCATTTTTTCAGTTTCGGCACAACTTACTATTTTTAGCATTTTTTCGGGTCCTGAACTTTTGGAGCCGTTTTGAGGCCCTAAACGATGTTTTTTGGGAAAAATGGGAGTAACATGGGTAAATGGATCAATGTTTCTCACTCAAAATTTGTAGTCCTCAGATAGATCTTTCTAACAAGGTATGATTCGCGTCAAACAAAGATCGTATGCCAAAGTTACGTCCCTGGGAAGTTGAAACACCAATTTACCCAAACGGGGCCCATAGTTTTGGCGCTTCATCTCCTAGGGTTAGGGTTTTGGATGTTTAGGGTTTTACATTATTTATAAATAATAAATAGGCCCTAGAGCCTCATTATGACTCAGTTCAGAGGCCTGTAGCTGTCACATCTCTTCTCAGAGATAGCTACTAGCACCCTAGCTAGTTTATTTCCATTCTGTCTGTAAGAAAATTTCAGTTCTTTGATATTAATGAAATGAAGTGTTATTTCCACTACATCTTTGTATTTATGGTTATATGTTTATTATGTTTCATTCCTACATAAATCCGGATCAGTGGTACCAGAGCGGTTTTCTTTTTCTTGATCCTTCTTTGCATGTCCCCAACGAGGTCGGGGTATAAGGAGTTAGGGCTCGATCTGGTGGAACATTTGCAAGATCAGCCTCGCAAACCTCGATGGCCACCCATGGGGGATGAAAAGAAATATGAGGGAGTAGGAGATCCTATAAAAATATTTCTCGAGGAGGCCCTTCAAAAACAAAGGAACGCGATGATGGATAACTTTGCCCAGATCCTTCAACGATTGCCCACTGGCAGTGCATCTCCATTCAGCAGCCACTCTAGAGGTGCGACTCCTTTTAAGGTACAAGTAAATTTTGACATTCCCATATTTGAGGGTAAAATAGATGTATATGCCATAGATAGATGGTTGAATCTATTAGAAGGATATTTCTTGGTTCATGACTTTTCCGACCGGGAGAAGATTATTTTTGCACTCCTCAAAGCTGCCCCCCATGTCAAGGAATAGTGGGAAACCCACTGTGAGAAAAAGGACGAGACATAACCCTCTCTTTTCTTGGTTGTACCCACTTGGAATTATTTCCAAGATGCCATCAAGGAACAATACTATCCCATGGGGAGCTATGAGGACAAGTACATACAATGGACCACGTTGTGACAACAAAGGGATCAAGATGTGCATGAGCTGACGAATCTGTTCCATACCCTGTGCACAAAGTTGGGTATCAAAGATTCAGAGAAAAATTTGGCGCTAAAGTATCACAGTTGTCTACACAGATACATTCAAGAGGAAATGGAGTTCCTCAACATCTCCTCTCTTGTTACGGCATATCGGTATGCTGCCAACATTGACCAAAAATTCAAAAAAAAGAAGCGAGACATTGTATCTACGAATCAAAAGCAAGGGAAAGGTGCTCCCAAACTGCAGAAAAAAGGACAGAGCCAAGGCATGCAGAATCAAGACAACTAGTCCAAGCCACAAGAAAAGAACAACACCACAAAGCCAAATAAGGACACGGGAAAGTGGTGTGAGTTCCATAAGAGCTCCACTCACAACACAAGTGAGTGTTGGGCCAAGCAGTTGCTGGTGGCCAAGATGAGGGATTTTGATTCAGATGCATGCTCCAACTCTGAATCGGAACCTGACAAGGGGAATGTAAAAGGGAAACAATTTATTGATGCGGAGCCCAATACCACTGTTGCCACTACGAAAATATAGAAGGAGGAACCAAAAGATCTAGAGGAGGAGGAATGTCTCTTCCACTCCTAGATGTGGGTAAAGGGCTCCCCGGTACAGTTCATTGTCGATAATGGGAGCCAAAAGAACCTCATTTCAGTAGATGCCATGAGGCACTTGGGCTTGCTGACCACAGCTCACCCACATCCACACACCATCGGATGGCTACACCAAGGACGAGATCTCCGTGTCAGCCAGCAATGCTGCCTTCCCTATAGCATCAAGACCTTCATGGATGAGGTATTATGTGACGTTGCTCCTATTGATGTTTCTGATGTATTATTAGGAAAACCTTACTTGTGAAAGCATCATGCTGTGTATGAGTCTCGACCTCGCGCTGTTATTGTTACTTTGGGAAATAAGTTGTACATGATACCAGAGGTACCACCTCCTGCCTCTATCTCTTTGGTTGCTACAAAACAATGCAGTAAGCTCATTTCCCAAACCAGGAAATTGGTTTTCCTGATGATCCGCCCCCATGGCAAGAAGAAGACTGTGGCCACGACCTCTAGACAGGGCTCCTCTGCACGAAAACAACAAATTGATAAGGTTGTGGAAGAGTACGAGGACATCTTCACCTCACCCACAAGAGTTCCTCTGCACTGTCAGGTCAAGCACCCGATTGATCTGACCCTAGGTGCGCCGCTACCCAATGGACCGATCTATCGGCGCTCTATTTTGGAGAATGATGAAATTAAGAGGCAGATTCAGGAGATGTTGCAGAAAGGTCACATCTGACCAAGTTCATCACCCTGTGGGAGCCCGATCATGTTGGTACAGAAGAAGGATGGGACGTGGAGACTCTGTATTGACTATCGAGCATTGAACAAGATCACTGTCCGGAATAGGTACCCGATGCCACGGATTGATGACCTTCTGGACCAACTCAAAGGGGTGAAATATTTCAACAATATTGACTTGAAGTCTGGGTATCACTAGGTACCAATTGAACCCTCCGATGTGTGGAAGACTACCTTCAAAGCCAAGGAAGGCCTTTTCGAATGGCTAGTCATGCCTTTCAGGTTGATGAATGCTCCCGCAACCTTCATGAGGATGATGGACGACATCTTGTTGCCATTCACCAACTCATTTGTGGTGGTGTACTTGGATGACATTCTAATCTTCAACCAGAATTAGGAAGAGCACCTCCACCACATCCAACAAGTCCTCCAAACACTGCAGAAACACAAGTTGTGTGCCAATTTGGAGAAGTACACTTTTGTCGTGACCCAGGTTCAATATCTGGGATACATTATTGATGAAATGGGGGTGCATGTGGATCCAACCAAGATCCAAGTCATTCGGGATTGGCCAACCCCAACCACTATAACAGAGCTTTGTAGCTTTCTAGGTATTGCTAATTTATACCATAGGTTCGTGTTGGGATTCTCTCATATCACTCGGCCCTTGAGTCAAGTCACCAAGGGAGGAGTGAGAGAAAAATTCTTTTGGTCGGAATCTCAACAGAAGGTGTTTACAGACTTGAAAAATTGCCTTTGTTTTGCCCCAATGCTCAAATTACCAGACTTGGAACAACCATTTGAGATCGAGATGGATGCCTCTGACTATGCTATTGGGGCAGTTCTTACTCAACAGGGACATCCAGTGGCATATCACAATGAGACATTGTCAGACATAGTTAGCGAGTATCCCACTTATGACAAAGACATGTATTCCATCGTGCAAGCTTGTCGAAAATGGAAGCATTACATTTTGGGGAAGGAAACAATCATCCACACAGACCACCAGCCCTTGCAGTTCATACAGACACAATGGAAGTTGCATAATGATCGCCATTAGAAGTGGTCCACATATCTGCAACAGTTTCACTTGAACATCAAGTACAAGAAGGGTAGCAACAATAATGTTGCAGACTATCTCAATCGACCATTGATCATGATGCTCACCACTGTTCTCAACTCTTGTGGGCACGAGACTTCTGATTGGCCACTTCTCTATGAGAGCGACCTAGAATTCGACCACACATACAAGGCACTCTTAGGGGGTACGCAATTTCCAAATTTTCACCTCCACGACGTAATTTTATGTCACCTGGGACACCTTTTTGTTCCTTCAAGTGAGCATGCAAAGATGATATGGGAAGCACACTACATTCAAGTCACCAGGAATTTCAGGGTCGAGAAAATAGTGGCAGTACTGCAAAATTATTTCTATTGGCCGAACCTTCGCAAGGATGTCAGGAAGCACATCAAATCCTGCACTGCTTGTGCCATTGCCAAACTGACCATCAAGAAGCAAGGCCTATATACTCTGCTACCTACCCCTAGTCGACCTTGGGAATCCATCCCCATGGATTACATGTCAGGCCTGCCTTATATTAAGCATTGAAATGATTGTGTTTTCTTGGTTGTCGACAGATTCACGAAGATGGCCATTATGGCGGCCTGCAAGAAGAATATCACCACGGAAGCCACTTCTAAACTCTTCTTTGAACAAGTGTGGGTGCACTTTGGGATCCCATAATCTATCATATTAGATTGAGATAGCAAGTTCCTTAGCACATTTTGGTCTAGCCTCTGGTCAATGCTGGACACCAAGCTCACCAAGTCCACAGCTTTCCATCCCCAAACAAATGGCCAAATAGAGGTCGTCAATCGAATGATTGTACACATTCTGTGCATGTAAAATTCCAAGCATCCACGCAAATGGGACGAAAGCCTCCCCTATCTACAACATAGTTATAACTGGGCTCTCCATAACTCAATCGGCCATATCCCCTTTCAGGTGAGCTTGGGATTCTAGCCATTATGTCCCATTGACGTAGCCATGCCATTTGTGGTTACTCAGGCCGATTCGGCTCATGTCCAGTCTAAAATTGACAAATAAAATATATTCATCGAGTGCATTCAACACATTCGCCAACAATTTCATGACATATTGGATAGAGCTAGTGCTAAGTACAAGAAACACCATGATCAACATCGAGTGCCACACAACTTCCAGGTGGGCGACAAAGTGTGGCTACATTTGCAGAAGGAGCGCCTCATTGGACCCCACCGCAAGCTTCGCCCGCTCCGATACAGGCCGTACACCATCACCAAGGCTGTAGGGAAAAATGCCTTCAAGCTCAGTATTCCACCATTCCTTGGTCTGCACCAAGTCTTTAATGTGGACCGCGTTCATCATTACTTCCCACCTCTACTGGACACCTCTAACATTGCAGAACAACTCACACCAATAGAGTTAAACCCAAAATGCATGGAAAAGGCCACCACATATTGTATCATGGACATGCAAATCAAGAACACTTGCCAACAGAAGATCCAAATGTATCGGGTTGTCAAAGTTGGCCAACTCTTGCACCAAGGAAAGTGGTTCACCAGGGACCAAGTTCAATAGAAGTTTCCTCATCTCATGGAAGAACTTAACGCAATGGGGACCATTGCTTCCTAAGGTTGGAGGAATGATCCAGGTGGATATTGGTGGTCACTTTCCTATTCCACTTGGGGCTCCACCATTCTCTCTTTCAGTTTTTCAGTTTCGGCACAACTTACTATTTTTAGTAGTTTTTCAGGTCCTGAACATCCAGAGCTATTTTGAGGCCCTAAGCGACGTTTTTTTGGAAAACTGGGAGCAACATGGGTCCACAGATCAATGTTTCTCAATAAAAAATTTTAGTCCTCAGATAGATCTTTCTAACGAGGTATGGTTTGCGTCAAACGGAGATCGTATGCCAAAGTTACGTTCCCGGGAAGTTGAAACACATATTTTCCCAAACGGGGCCCATAGTTTTGGTGCTTCATCTCCTAGGGGTAGGGTTTTGGATGTTTAGGGTTTTCCATTGTTTCTAAATAATAAATAGGCCCTTGAGCTTCATTGTAAATCGGTTCAGAGGCCTGTAGCTGCCACATCTCTTCTCAGAGATAGCTACCAGTGCCCTAGCTAGTTTATTTCCATTTTGTTTGTAAGAAAATTTCAGTTCTTTGATATTAATGAAATGAAGTGTTATTTCAGCTGCATCTTTGTATTTATGGTTATATGTTTATTCTGTTTCATTCCTACATAAATCCAGATAAAAGAAATTGCAGAGTAACCGTGGACAAGGGGGATCCTCTCAGCAGACAACAGTCATGCAGGAGCCCTTCCCCCGTCAAGGGAAAGTAAGCACACAACCAAAAACTCCCGATGATTCCAGAAAAAATAGCCATGAAATCTACATGACTGGAAAAGAATTTTTTTTTCAGACACAAAACTGAAATTACAATACCCCACCAGACACTAGTGCTTCAGGGGCTAGTACAGGTGCACCAACAACACCTTTGACTATATCAAAGATGCCTATTGAACCTTTTCCAAAAATGGCTATTGATCAACGGTTGTCATTGATGTCAACCCAAGCAGCACCAGGGGCTAACCCAACATTTCATGGGAATTTTGACCTACCAAATTAATATATTCTGGGTCAATAATTATTTTTATGGTTTCTACTTGTCGAGATGTTTCTGTTGATATATGGCACGCCATGTAAAATCCCTCCCACGTTAACTTGTTGAAGTCCCTCTCAACCTAAGCATTTATATAAATTGTGATCATCATTTCCTCCTTAGGCAAGGGATTTCGCCTTCTGAAACAGGTCATTGTGGAATTTGCGCTCTAATTTTTTTTCTACGAAGGTTCATAAGCTGAAATTTTTATGAGGAGAGGCCAACATCCTGAGAAAGCTACTGTAAAAATTTCCGATAAAGGTGCGTAATATTTTTGGAGATATGATCTATGGAAGTCAGGGTTTTTGTAGGCTCCTTAAATTCATCACAAAGAAGTGACCTTGGTAAATTCATCATAACTCTCTCTCTGAGTATCAGATTGGAATTCTGTAAAAAGTGACAGATAGTGCACAACCTGTAATTTTTTTCTATTAATTTCAGAGCCAAATGAAGAAACAATGACACGTGGCATGTCGTACAAGTGCGCTCTACTGAAATAATCCATAATTAGGGCATTGTGAGAGATTGGGTATAACTGTCCCTTGAAGAATCCAAATTGGGTCAGACTTGTGACATTGGAAAGATGACTTAGAGGAATACTACAAGAATGAAAATTAGATATTTAGGATCTGAAATAACAGAGATACACCAGATTCAATGTCAAGCTCCTAGAAGGCAAGAAAAACCTAGATGATGTGTTGTCAAGGGTTGCAAATGACTAGAATTTCTACGGGAAAAAAGCAAAGCAAGGTGTAGCAGAGGGTAGCATGACAAGAGAAGCAACCAAGGTGCATAACAGCAGCAAGAAGTTCATCATATCAAGTCTTCAAGTGGGCAGCACTACATACAATCATCGTAAAGGTATCATTGTACTTAATAATTGTAAATACATTATTGTACAAATTGTACTAGTGTCTATCTGCCAAGGGTTGAAGAGGCAATGTTGGGAGGTCTAGGATCATCATTAGGTGGTTGTGTCAAAGTTGGGGTTATGGTCTATTATATCTTCTTCTTCTACATCATTCTATATCATTGTAAAGTGGACCATTTTCCCTGGTACGGGAGTCCATTCTTCTTTTATTCTTCTATAGGGTGGTAGGGTGGTGCTAGGGTGAGTTGTAGCTCATTGGGTGTTGGGGCATCCGTTCGGTTGACTACTGAAGAATCTCGAGCATTGGAGCGTCCATCCAGTGGGAGCTGGAGAAGAATGCTTTTCTAGATTCTAGGAAGTTGGAGCTTTATTTTCAATTGGAGTTGAATATTAAAGAATTATTAGAAAAGCATTAGGTGGTTTTTGTCCCGGAGTGGGTTTACACCTTAAAAACTATGTGCATTTGTGTTCCTCTTGTTTGCTGCTATCATTTTACAAACACTGATAATAATTCAAGATTAACTAATGCTCTAATTGAAAGGAATACTAATTCATCCCCCCCTTCTTAGTATTTCCAACAATTGGTATTGGAGCTTGGTTCCTTCAATAGCAGTTTAACAGCTGGAAGGATGTCATGGAGCATACCAAGAATGGTTTACCTCTATTCAATGAAAATAATTATGCACTCCAGAAAGGAAGAATGGAGGTTTATCTCTTGGCACAAGGTTACAAAGTATGGGACACTGTTCAAAATGGATTTACATCAACCGCGGATGAACAAGGTAAGAAGAATTTGGTAAATGATGCAAAAGCAAAGAATATTATTATCAATGAACTTATTGAATCTACTTATCATAAGGTGTTGGGTTGTAAAACCACCAAAAATGTATGGGACAAGCTTGAGAATATATATGCAGGTGACTCAAATGTCAAAGAAGCAAAGCTTCAAATCTATAGAGCAAAATTTGAGCAATTCAGAATGAAAGAAGATTGCAACATTGCTACATACTTCCAATACGTTAATGAAATAACCAATACTCTGGAAGGATTGGGAGAGCCATTTCATGAGAAGACTATTATACGGAAGATTCTTAGAACATTACCAGGGAGATTCAACCCAAAGGTATCGGTCTTAGAATACACTACAAATCTGGACAAACTCAACAAGGAAGAATTACATGGAGTTCTTATAGCATATGAAATGAGAATTGATGAAGAAAAGGGTACTTCAAATGTAGAAACTGCGTTCGTTGCATCTAAGAAAACCAATAAGGACAAACAACCTTCAATTGAAATGACATGCATCTGCAAGTGTGAAGAAAAGGGAGATGATGGAGAAGGTCTTTCAGATGAAGAATATGCTTACTTTACGAGAAAACTAAAACCTGGTAGGGGAAAATTCAAAGGTAAACTTCCATTGATATGTTTCGATTGTGGTGAGGTTGGGCATTTCATAGCAAAATGTTTGAAAAAAAGTGATGGAAATGCAAAAGGAAAGAAAGGCTTTAAGAAATTCAACAAGCAAGGCAAAAAGAAAAGATCCAAAAGGAACTTTATCTCTAAAGAAGATAGCTCGTCATCTGATGAAGAAAGTGACAGCAAAGAAGAAGCCAATGAGAAAGTATTGTTTATGGCCAAGCACAATAAACAAGAAGTATTAAACAATGAAGAAGAAGAGTTGACCATAGAAGAATTTTATGAGGAGGAAATCAAGCTTATAAAAGAGCTCAATGCTGAGAAGATCCGTTCCAATACTCTTGAATAACAAGTTCAAGGTCTCAAACTTGAGGTTGAAGAACACAAATGTATTGAAACATCACTTCAAAAGAAGTTGGAAGAAAGCAACCAAGAAAGGGAAGCATTATAAGCCGAAGTAGTATCGCTGTGTAAGGAAGTGAAGAAGGGAAAAACTATCCAAAACTATGCCAACAGCTCAAGGGAATTGGAAGAACTCATCAACAATCAATGATCTTACAATGACAGAACTGGCCTCAGTTATAAAGAAGAAGAAGCAGGACCTTCTACAACAAATACAATGAACCTATGAGATCTGACATACATGTAGACTTCATTGGACATGATTCGCAAGCACATCCTTGGAAGACGATTCCTCGACAAAGATTGTCATCCAGGTACCAACATATTTTTCATGGCTATTGTTATTCATGTGGAAAATTTGGTCATAAAGTTGTAGAATCTCACTCGTACCCTAGGAACCAATACAATTCCAAGAGATTCTTCAAATATGAACCTCCCAGGGCTCAACGAAACATCAATAGATTTGAACATTTAAGAAATAATCTGGAATGTTACAAATGTCAGAACTCTAGACACATAGCCAGAGACTGCAGACTTGAAAATCCTCTAGAAGAATCTTCAAAGCCACAGAATGAATGAACATGGAAGAAGAAGAAGACTGATAATTGTGCTCTCGCTCTCAAGGCTGAAAAAAATAAAGATGTGTGGTATGTTGACAGTGGTTGCTCAATGCATATGACTAGAGATAGAAGGAAATTTGTATCTCTGAAAGAGAAGAAGGATGGAACCATATCCTTTGGAAATGATGGATCTTCAAATGTTATAGGATCAGGTACCGTCACTCTTAGAAGCAAAGATGTTATAGCCAAGAATGTTCTTTTGGTCAAAAACATGAATCACAATCTGCCCAGTGTTGGACAAATGTGTGATCAAGGACACACAATCCTATTCAACTCCACAAAATTTGAAATCAGGAAAGGCAGGTATGGTAAAATTGTGGCTACAACAAGTCGAGCTCCAAACGACATATATGTTCTGGATGAAGCAACTAAAGCATTTCTACTAGCTAAAGAAGATGAAAGTTGGTTATGGCACAAACGAATGGGTCACATAAACTTTGACAATCTTGTCAGGATAAGCAAGAAGGAAGCAGTACGAGAAATTCCAAAAATCTCAAAACCTTCCAACACACTATGTGAGGCATGTCGGCATGGCAAGTAGACAAAAGTCCAATTTAAAACAAAAGAACACATTGCATCACATCCATTGGAATTGATACATACTGATCTATGTGGTCCTGTGAGAACAAAAGGCTTAGACGGAGAATTATATTTCATGTTAATGATAGATGACTATACCAGGATGACAGCCGTCAGTTTCCTAAAGAAAAAATCTGAAGCATTTGAGTGCTTTAAGATGTACAAGGAGTTGGTTGAAAATGAAACTGATTTGAAAATAAAGTGTTTAAGATCAGATAATGGTGGAGAATTCACTTCCAAATTATTTCAGCAATACTGTGAAGAAAATGGAATAAAAAGGAAATTTTCAACAGCATGAACACCTCAGAAAAATGGAGTTGCTGAAAGAAAGAACAAAACCGTATAGGAAATGGGTAAAACAATGTTGAAGGACTCAAAATTGGATGAAAAATTCTGGGTTCAAGCAATTGATACGGCAGTCTTGATTATCAACCGAAGTCTTCTCATAAATAATTGCAACAAGACTCCATATGAATTATGGGAAGGAAAACCAACCAATGTAAAATATTTTAGAATCTTCGAAAGAAAATGTTATGTCAAAAGAGAAGATCAAATTTTGGGTATGTTTGAATCACGTGTTGATGAAGGTATCTTTGTTGGTTACTCATGCAGAAGAAAGGCCTATAAATGCTATAATCTAAGACAAAAACAGATAGTGGAGATCATAGATGTTACATTTGATGAAGATGGTGTTATAGCAAGTAATGATGAGGATCTAGAATCTTTGAAACTTGAGATAGAGGATGAAAAAGAGAGAGATAAAATTGTAGAACAAGAAGCAATTATCAACGAGGAAGAAGTAAACAATGATCATCAAGATATACCAAAGCAACAACAAGAAGCTCCTCCAAGGAGAACAAAAGAGTGGATTAAAAAGAACCATCCATCAAATCAAATCATTGGTGACATAAATTAAGGTTGACAGCTTCGTTCATCACAACAAGCTCACGTTGCTTTTCTAGCAACCTTTGAGCCTAGTAGTTTTGAGGAAGCCAGCCAGAATGAACATTGGGTAGCAACTATGAATGGAGAATAACACTTGGGAATTAGTTCCATGACCAAAATATAAAAATGTCATTGGGACTAAATAGGTGTTCAGGAACAAATTTAATGAAGATGGGCAGGTGTTAGCCACCAATAAAAATTTGTCATATCAAATGGTGGCTAAACCTTTTTTAAGCCTTAAAGAAACAATTTCATGCCCAAATTGTTAGTTCTTAAATTCTTATGAAGATAACTAACCTTTGACTTAATCTTCACTGTTGTTTCCCTCTTTATCCTAAAGAATCTTATGTTTTCCAAGAGAAAAACTACTTAAAACCTCATTTTCCCTTCATTTTACTCCTCCTTCCACTCATAAAACCATTCCATTTTCACCCCTTTTTACCCCATAAAACCCTCTAAAAACCATTCATTTGGCTTCCAAATCAACGAAACCCCATTTTAGACCTTTTATTTGCCACTCATTTGGTTTAAAAATGTCTTCATTTTCCTACCAGAACCCCTAGTTTGGTTTAAAAACATTGTTTTTTAGGCCTAAAACAACCTAAACGCGCTATAATATTCTTAAGCCCCCGAGGGCTTATTTTCTTGGCACCTTTCCTCATAAGAATTATAGCCCCACATTCGGGTGCTAAAAGGTCCTAAACCCCGTCATAACCCCTCATTTCCTTTATTCCTTTGTATTTTCATATTCCCACTATATAAATGTTGAAAAGGAATAAGGATCGTTGATCTCTGCAGATCAACGGCCCTGGGCCACCCGATCTCCACCTTACCCTTTCCATTGCCTTTTTCCTCTTTTCATTTTTTCTACCCCATCTCTTAATCTGCACCGTCTGATCGCAAGATCCAACGATTGTGAAGCCATGCGATAAGCCCTATTTTTACCTTTTAACCTGCCCGCTACACGAAAAGATGCCTTACGTCATCCTCGACCCCACTACTCCAGTCATCTGTGCAGCTTTCCCCGTCGCGTGTGATCTGCACTATCAGATCTGCACCCATTCATCCGATGGACAGAGTTATTTTTTCCTTTTTTTATGCGCATGTAGTTTAACACCGAAAAAAAACACGAAATAGGCGGTATTGAAGGGACGCGTGTCAACAAGTTTGTGGTATCGCGTTTTTTTGGAAAAAAATTGAAACCACATCAATGCTGCGCAAAAACCATTCTGGTTTTCCGCTATACCACCTACCCTTAGTAGTGTTATTTCATCAAATAATCTCAGCCGTTGATTGTTTTAATCATACGGCTCATGTTATATCCCGACCACAACTCATTTTCCCTCCGTCTGTTCTCCAAAAGAATTCTTCAAAAGATCTTAACCGTCCATCATTTAAATCCAACGGCCCAGATCACTTTGCGACCCCAAGCCATTTCCCCTCACCTTTTCTCCCAAAAAATTACCGATTGATCCCAACCGTTAGATATTCTAATCTGACGGCTCTTATTTAACTTCATCTCCAATTCATTTACCCTCCATCTATTCTCCGAAGGATTTCATCACTTGATCTCCATCGTTCATCCTTTTGATCGAACGACCCAGACTTAATTTTAGTGCCATTCACGTTTCCCCAACATCTAACCTCCCAAATGATTTCATCAGGAGATCATAGCCGTTGATCAATCCAAATCAACGGCTCCGATTCAATCTCACTCCCAAACCGCTCAAAGCTGCCTTAACCTATTTTTCACGGGATTTTCTTAACTTTGTGTTTTTTGCAGGTTATGAAGGGTTTCTCCCACAATTTTAAATGAAATGAAAGGCCTGGGATGACGATCCACAGGCACTTATCCACGAATAAAATGGATCTGCAAGGTTTCAAACTGTGATTTTACCCATGTCTCATGAACATTGGTGATGTCCTGAAACCTTTTGTGCGCTTGCAACACAACAAAACACAGAAGATATCAATCAAACAAAAATTATCAGTGTCAAAGGATAGAATCAAAGTAGAAATGAAGAATTAATGATTTTAAATATAATTTAAAGGGATTTATGCATCAGTTCAAGGATCAAAAGCATAATCCACAAAGATAAAGACAGTGCTACAGTGTGAAGACCAGAAGATAAAGATTAAGCCTAATTAGGCCTAAAACATAGAACACAAGAAAATTAACAGTGTTTTAAGGAAAAACAAAGAGAAGTATCAGTAAAGGGCCTCCACTGCCACATCAGAGGCTAATTGAATCCTCTTCAGCTACCAAAGTGCCACCTTCTGCTTCCATAAATCAAAACAAGGCCTACTTATTGCCCAGTTTGAAGATATTTTCCTAAAGACACCTGAACAGTTATTACCAAAGAAAGAACAAATTCCAAACTGTCAGTGAAGTTATTGTAAAAGATAAATAGGCCTTAAAGTCATTCTTTTTACCCATTAAGCCTTAAAAAGAATAAAAAGAGTTATGAAACAGAGTTGTAGATAGAATGCATTCCTGCCTTATGCCTTGCATGGTTTTCAAGGCTAGGAACTACATTTACTATGGAATTAATGATACTTGAGCCCTAGAAACCCTTCCACCTCCTCATTTTCTTATAAAATCTCCTTGAGGAGCACATTGTAAAAGGTTGGTCTCTGGATATCTGTTGCATGGAAATAGTTTTCTTAAGCTGCTAAAGATCTGTAAATAATGGGAGAAACTAGGTTGAGAAGAGAAAGTTTTATGAGTTGTTAAGACCTTTTCGACTTGAAGATTGTACTGGTTTGAACATCAATATATGAGTCAAATTCCATGGGATCCTGGTCTACATTAATGGTGATGTTTTTCTTATTGTAAATTTTCTTCTTTTATGTTTTTCATACTGTCCACTTTTCTCTGATAAAGAACAACAAATATAGAGCTAGGATTTACTGTTAAAAGTACCCTACTCTCATTGATAAGCTTTATCTTTATGTTTTCCTCCAATTGTGTATTTAAGAATGAATTAAGTTAAGTGTAAACATTATCAAGGAATGTTGGTTAGTCCATGTCTTGATGTGCAAAACTTGAAAGGAAGTTCTTGAATGATATTTTCAATGCATGCTAAGTAGAGTTGGACTAGGAAAGTTTATGGTTTTCCCTGTCTTCTAGTTTTTCTCCAAAGGTTGTTTGAAGGTTTCCCTAAGAGTATGCTAAAGCAAACTTTGATTTTAATGCAACTTACTTGATCTTAAGCTGCACTTTGTTTTATTATCTATTTTCATCCTTTCTGAAAGTAGTCATGTCGATTACTGGATTGTTTTTCTGATAAGTTAGCTTTAATAAAAGTTTGTCCAAAGAATTTTATGGTTAGCCCTGTCCTTTGGTTGGTTTTAAACAGCTACCTTGAAAGGCTTTTTCTTGTTTGGAAAGTTGATAAATACTTGTTGAAATTATTTGCTTCTTCCACCTTCACAACAATTTTAATGTTCCATTCCATCATTTAATCTTAAAGGATCTTGAGATGTAGATGACTTGACCCATGGTAACCTTTGTAGACTTGTTGTTTCAATTAAATCCTATATGACTCCATAGCCCAATGGATTGAGGCTGCTCCTTGCCTATCTTATTAGCTGAACCATTCTTTCACCTACTTACACCTTCACCCTTCATTTAGACTTCCTTCACCCTGATTATATCCTTGTCCAACCAAAACAAACAAAAAACACTTGTCCTTAATAACTAGCTTAATAACACACTAAAAGCCTTAAAGATCACATCGATAAAAACACTTATAGAGATATCCCTCTCTGGATTCAGGAGTGATAGATCCTACAATCCCAAAGTGGTTCATATGTAGGCTTTGCAATTTGTATTTGCCAATCTTGCAAATTACAGAGACCCTAACATTCTGGCAACTCCGCTAGGGAACTTTCTGAGTGAATTCCATCTTAGATACCCTTAATACCTCAAAAGACCCATAATCTCATTATATTGGTATTTAAATGGTGGTGGACCATAAAACATTTTACCTCCGAAAGAGCTAAAAATTTCAACCTAGTGACTCCATTGGCCTCCAATAGGCCTATTACCCCTTCATTCTTTTTGAACCCCTTTGGGAATGCATTGAGAAAACCCAATCATACTGTTGGTGGACAGAAAAATTTAAATCATCCACCTGGCGACTCCACAACTCTTAAAAGACCAAATGACTCCACTGGTAGAAGACTCTGAACTGGTTGAATAGACACAGTGATCTCTTTTCTGCTTTACAAACATGGATTTAGATATAGACCCAGAAGCCAAACTAATGGCCATAATGGAAAAAATGATATATATGCTTGGAAAGAGAATAGAAAGGTATTAGGCTAATTTAAATATTGATGATCTAGGGCAGCCCATGTTTTTTTCAGATCATGAACAAGCTCAACCACTACAAGACATGTATGATGAGAAAAACATATGTGATGAGCAATATTATAGAGAAAACAATGAAGAAAAACTACTAATAAAGATGGAAAAGGTGATGTACATGCTTGGAAAGAGAATAGAAAGGTATGAGGCTAATTTAAAAATTGATCATCTAGAGCGACCTATGCCTTTCCCTAATCAAACACAAGCTCAATCAACTCAAGATATAGACAATGAGTAAGACATGTATAATGATCAAGATTTTATAGAAGATGATGAGGAAAGTTGTCAAGAAATTCCTGATTGCCTCCCTATATCTTGTATTATGCTGTTAAGAGAACTTCACACTCAGATTGCAAATACTAATAGTGAGCAGTACTTTGAGGAAAAAAGTATCCACTTAGAAAACATAGAACCTGAAATAGAAGCTAAATCAACACATACAGAAACTCTCCCTCTATGTTATAACTCATTTCAGACTTTAAGAGAAGAGTGGCATCCTGATAATGTAAAAGAAAAAACCCATGAACCTTATATGCAAACTGAGTGTCATAATAATCATGAGGAATTCTTTGAAATAGAAGAAGATCAGGAAACAATATAAAATCCTCAAATTTTACCTACAAGCACAAATGAAGATCCCATAGAATAGGGTCAAGAAGCCATCAGGCCTCAGAATCAACCAACACAAGAGAAAGAGGATTGTTGTTCATCTGTCCTAAGAAAAAAGAAAATTCCTTCTCTCTTGACAGAGGAAGAGATTGATCTAATATTGAACAGACAACTAGCCCTCAAATATTCATTATAACAGAATACCTCTGCTCATCTACCTACTGAAACTTGTTGTCTTGAAGAATAAAACAAAATTGTATATCAGCTCAAAGAAAAGCTAACTAATAACCCAATATGCTTGATTGGTGAAATTGTTTTTTCTAAATATTTTCCAAATTTTGGTCAGACTAATGATGATGATGAGCTTCAAGCAGAAACTAATCATGCAGGGCAACCAACAGTTGATTGGTGTTATGAGTTTCACTATCATCAGCTTGAAAGCAACAATCAACCAATCCAATCCATTCGAAATAGCTTTCACATAATTGGGAATCAACAATCCCTTAGTTGTAATGTTGGGATTGTAAAGGAAGAGGAATTTCTTGAGCAGGATGTAGATAAGAAGCCTTCTCCTGATAGGATTGAGGTAATAAAGGATACCCTGCTCAAGAACATGATGATCTCTTCACAGAGCTCAGTCCTTTAAAATTGGACACACCAGGACTTCTAGAGGACAACACTGCAGTGTATGATGAATTTTCTAGTTTAGATGACAATGAAGATGAGGAAGACTGTCTTCCTCAAAAGAATCTTTTCCTTGATCTAGTGGAGAAAGAAGAGATGATCCTGGTTGAAACACATCTTCCAAATACTCTTAACTAGGCACTATTTCAAGATACCTATGCTCACTTCTTGAAGGCATTTGAAGAAGAGATAAAGGTTATTAGGAGCATTGTATTACCAAAAGCAAGAAGATTATTTAGCATTGCTGCTAAAAAACAAAAGGAATGGGAGTGGCCCTGTTTTTCCAGTATGCTCAAAGAGATGAGCAAAGACCAATCATGGAACCATCTGATTGACTGGATGTATTGGAAAAGAGAGTTTGTAAGTTAAAAATGTAAATATTTCAAGTTAGAGTAGGTTAGATAGGAATGTCAATAAAGCTTAGTTTTGAGCATTTAGTTAGTTGTTGATTTTTGTCTTGAAAGAAAAAGAAAAAATACAAAAAACAATAGAAAAGAAAAGAAAAGAGGGCAAACTAAAAACTAGAAAGGTACAACCCCATACCAAAAAGAAAAACAAAATCTGAAAGTGTGCAAGCTAAAATGCCACTCCTAAAAACACACTTCTAGTTATTCATACAACCTAATCATGACTAATTAGCTTTTCAATTTACTACTGATAGGTTAGTAAATTAGATTAGCCAAACAACATAATATTGTCTTATTAGTAAGGTAGATTAGGATAGAAAAACAAAGGTTCAAACAAGCTCAAATCTGAACCCATGAATCTCAAAAGAAAAATGGCTCTAATTAGATTAAAACTTAAGCCAAAGAGAGAAAATAAATTGGTTCCAATATACTCAAAACTTGAACCAGGAAAGAAAGAGGAAAAAGCACAAACAAATTCAAAACCAGAGCTGAAGAAATAATGGAGGATGTTTTTTATTTTCAGATCATAAGCCTTCACAATTTTGTTTTACTTTTTCTGCAAATTTTAGTCTATGTGCAGCTTGTTTTTATGCCATAGATCTGCAGCAAGTCAAACTGCTTAATCTTGGCTTGGATGCTTTCAAATTTCCGTTTTAGAAGTTAGAGAATAAAGGTATATCAGACAGTCTAATCCTTACAGATAGCAGTTAGGTAGAGAATTTATGAACTCAACTTCTTAATTTGAATTCATGGAGAAATAAGAGTAGACCTAGACTAGTTTCATGTTTTCAAAAAGAATAAAATGCTGATGTTTAAGGTCTGCTAGTCCAAATGCACCTGCTGAAGAAAAAATGTTAGGAAGTAGGTTGTGTAGGTAGTTGTTTGGGAAATAATTTTCTGCTGATATATCAAGTTCAATAATCCTTGTTAGCAGCTGATAAAAATATTATCAAAGTGCAAGGCACTAATCAGCATCCAGAGATGAATTTTTGTGGTTCTTGACACCTCCAAGGAGCTATCATCCCAAGTTGGAGCCGCTGTTAGCCACCTATAAAAATTTGTCATATCAAATGGTGGCTAAATCTTTTTTAAGCCTTCAAGAAACAATTTCATGCCCAAATTGTTAGTTCTTAAAGTCTTATGAAGATAGCTAACCTTTGAGTTAATCTTCACTATTGTTTCCCTCTTTATCCTAAAGAATCTGCTGTTTTCCAAGAGAAAGACTACTTAAAACCCCATTTTCCCTTCATTTTACTCCTCCTTCCACTCATAAAAAAATTCCATTTTTCACCCCTTTTCCCCCCATAAAACTCTCTAAAAACGCTTCATTTGGCTTCCAAATCAACCAAAACCCATTTTAGACCTTTTATCTACCACCCATTTAGTTTAAAAATGCCTTCATTTTCCTACCAGAACCTCTAGTTTGGTTTAAAAACACTGTTTTTTAGGCCTAAAACAATCTAAATGCGCTATAATATTCTTAATCCCTCGAGGGCTTATTTTCTTGGCACATTTCCTCATAAGACTTACAGCCTCACAGTCGGGCGCTAAAAGGTCCTAAACCCCATCATAAACCCTCATTTCCTTTATTCCTTTGTATTTTCATATTCTCGCTATATAAATGTTGAAAAGGAATAAGGACCATTGATCTCTGCAGATCAACGGCCCTGGGCCACCCGATATCTGCCTTACCCTTTCCATTTCCTTTTTCTTCTTTTTATTTTTTCCACCCCATCTCTTAATCTGCACCGTCCGATTGCAAAATCCAACGATCGCGAAGCCATGCGATAAGCCCTATTTTTACCTTTTAACCCGCCCACTACATGACAAGATGTCTTACATCATCCTAGACCCTACTACTCCACTCATCTGCGTAGCTTTCCTTGTCGTTTGTGATCCACACCATCGGATCTGCACCCATTCATCTGATGGCCAGAGTTTTGTTTCGTGTTTTTTTTTTCGCATGTAGTTTAACACCGAAAAAAACGTGAAATAGGCGGTATTGAAGGGACGCATGTCAGCAGGTTTGTGGTATCATGTTTTTCTGGAAAAAAATTGAAACCACCCCAACACTGTGCGAAAACCATTCTGGTTTTCCACCATACCGCCTACCCTCTGTAGTGTTATTTCATCAAATAATCTCAGTTGTCAATTGTTTTAATCAGATGGCTCACGTTATATCCCAATCACAACTCATTTTCCCTCCATCTATTCTCCAAAATACTTCATCAAAAGGTCTTAAATATCCATCATTTAAATCCAACAGCCCAGATCACTTTGCAACCCCAAGCCATTTCCCCTCACCTTTGCTCCCAAAACATTACCGATTGATCCCAACCATCGGATATTCTAATCCAACGGCTCTTATTTAACTTCATCTCCAATTCATTTACCCTCTATCTATTCTTCGAAGGATTTCATCGCTTGATCTCCACCGTTCATCCTTTTGATCGAACGGCCCGGACTTAATTTTATCGCCATTCATGTTTCCCCACCATCTAACCTCCCAAATGATTTCATTAGGAGATCATAGCCCTTGATCAATCCAAATCGACGGCTCCGATTCAATCTCACTCCCAAATCGCCCAAAGCTGCCTTAACCTATTTTTCATGGGATTTTCTTAACTTTGTGTGTTTTTTGCAGGTTATGAAGGGTTTCTCCCATAGTTTTAAATGAAATGAAAGACCAGGGATGACGATCCACAAGCACTTATCCATGAAGAAAAGGGATCTGCGAGGTTTCAAACTGTGATTTTAACCATGTCTCATGAACATTGGTGATGTCCTGAAACCTTTTGTGCACCTGCAACACAACAAAACACAAAATACATCAATCAAATAAAGAGTATCAGTGTCAAAGGATAAAATCAAAGTAGAAATGGAGAATTAATGATTTTAAACAGCGTTTAAAATGATTTAGGCATCAGTTCAAGAATCAAAAGCCTAGTCCATAGAGATAAAGACAGTGTTACAGTGTGAAGACCAGAAGATAAAGATTAAGCCTAATTAGGCCTAAAACACAGAACAAAAGAAAATTAACAGTGTTTTAAGGAAAAACAGAGAGAAATATCAGTAAAGGGCCTCCACTGCCACATCAGAGGCTAATTGAATCCTCTTCAGCTACCAAAGTGCCACCTTCTACTTCCATAAATCAAAACAAGGCCTACTTATTGCCCAGTTCAAATATATTTGCCTCAAGACACTTGAACAGTTATTACCAAAGAAAGAACAAATTCCAAACTGTCAGTGAAGTTATTGTAAAAGATAAATAGGCCTGAAAGTCATTATTCTTACCCATTAAGCCTTGAAAAGCAAAAAAAGAGTTATGAAATAGAGTTGTAGATAGAATGCATTCCTGCCTTATGCCTTGCATGGTTTTCAAGGCTAGGAACTACATTTACTATGGAATTAATGATACTTGAACCCTAGAAACCCTTCCACCTCCTCATTTTCTTATAAAATATCCTTGAGTAGCACATTTTAAAAGGTTGGTCTCTGGATATCTATTGCATGTAAATAGTTTTTTGAAGCTGCTGAAGCTCTGTAAATAATGGGAGAAACTAGTTTGAGAAGAGAAAGTTTTATGAGTTGTTAAGAACTTTTGGACTTGAAGATTGTACTGGTTTGAACATCAATATACGAGTCAAATTCCATGGGATCCTGGTCTAGATTAATGGTGATGTTTTTCTTATTGCAAATTATATTCTTTCATGTTTTTCATATTGTCCACTTTTCTCTGATAAAGAACAACAAATATAGAGCTAGAATTTACTGTTAAAAGTACCCTACTCTCAATGATAAGATTTATCTTAATGTTTTCCTCCAATTTTGTATTTAAGAATGACTTAAGTTAAGTGTAAAAATTATCAAGGAATGTTGATTAGTCCATGTCTTGATGTGCAAAACTTCAAAGGAATTTCTTGAATGATATTTTCAATGCATGCTAAGTAGAGTTGGACTAGGAAAGTTTATGGTTTTCCCTATCTTCTAGTTCTTTCTGCAAAGGTTGTTTGAAGGTTTCCCTAAGAGTATGCTAAATCAGGCTTTGATTTTAATGCATCTTGCTTGATATTAAGCTACACTTTGTTTTCTTATCTGTTTTCATCCTTTCTAAAAGTAGTCATGTGGATTACTGGATTGTTTGTCTGATAAGTTAGCTTTAATAAAATATTTTCCAAAGAAGTTTATGGTTAGCCCTGTCCTTTGGTTGGTTTTAAACAACTTCCTTGAAAGGATTTTTCTTGTTTGGAAAGTTGATGAATCCTTGTTGAAATTATTGGCTTCTTCCACCCTCACAACACTTTTAATGTTCCATTCCATCATTTAATCTTAAAGGATCTTGAGATGTAGATGACTTGCCCCATGGTAACCTTTGTAGACTTGTTGTTTCAATTAAATCCTCTATGAATCCATAGCCCAATGGATTGAAGCTACTCCTTGCCTATCTTATTAGCTGAACCATTCTTTCACCTACTTACACCTTCACCCTCATTATATCTTTTCCCAGCAAAAAAAAACAAAAAACCCTTGTCCTTAATAACTAGCCTAATATCACACTAAAAGCCTTAAGGATCACATATTTAAACACACTTATAGGGAGATCCCTCTCTGGATTTAGGAGGGCTAGATCCTAGAATCCCAAAGTGGTTCATATGTAGGCTTTGCAATTTTTATTTGCCAATATTTCAAATTACAGAGACCCTAACAGTAGGTTACCAAAAACAAAGCAAGATTGGTTTGCAAAGGCTATGCACAAGTGGAAGGAATTGATTTCGACAAAAAATTTGGACCAGTTGCCAGAATGGAAGCCATCCGAATGTTTCTCGCCTATACATGTTCAAGAAAAATCAAAGTCTACCAAATGGATGTTAAGTCAGCATTTCCGAATGGAGAATTAGAAGAATAAGTTTACATCGAACAACCTAAAGGTTTTCTACTATCACAAAAAGAATTCTATGCCTGTAGGTTAAAGAAGGCTCTATATGGTCTCAAGCAGGATCCCAGAGCATGGTGTGCTCGTCTTGATGGATATCTACATCAAAAAGGGTTCAAGAAAGGTACTGTTGATAGCATTATTTATGTACAAATAGATACTAATTATTTAACAATCGTTGAGGTATATGTGGATGATATAATATTTGGTAGCAATGATGATGGACTAAGTAAGAAATTTTCTACAAAGATGAAAAGTGAGTTTGAGATGTCTTTACTTAGTGAGATGACATATTTCTTAGGGCTTCAAATATCTCAGCAAGAGAAAGGAATATTTATATGTCAAGCCAAGTACATCATGGAAATGCTCAAGAAATTCAAAATGGAAGATTGCAAACTCGTACTTACTCCTATGGTAATAGGTTACAAATTGAGCATAGACGACACATCTAAGGATGTGGATCAAAGGTTGTATAGATATATGATTGGTAGTCTTCTATATGTAACAGTCTCTCATCCAGATGTAATGCAAGTAGTTGTACAAGTAGCAAGATTCCAGGAAGCACCAAAAGAATCACATATTAATGTCGTCAAAAGAATTCTTTGATATCTAAAGGGCACAGAAGAATATGTCTTGTGGTATCCCAAGGGTAACAATCTCATTATTCAAGCCTTTACAGATGCAGATTGGGCAGCAAGCATTGATGAATGTAAGAGTACTAGTGGAGCAGCATTCTATCTAGGTGGTTGTCTTGTATCATGGTTGAGAAAAAAGCAAACTTCAATCTCGTTATCTAGAGCGGAAGTAGAATACATTGCAGCAGCATCATGTTGTACTCAATTCCTTTGGATGAAAAAAACTTTGCAAGATCTTCAAGTACAATTCAGAGAGTCTATTCCCATATTCTATGACAACATTAGTGCCATCATCATCTCCAAGAGTCCTATCATTCATTCAAAAACAAAAGACATTCCGATCAAATATCATTTTGTTAGAGAACAAGTCGGAGAAAAGAATATCAAACTTGAGTATGTTTGTACAAAAAAACAAATTTCTGATATCTTCACTAAACCTTTACCTCGTGAAGCATTTGAATATATTCATCAAAATCCTGGGATTCTCCCAAGTTCTCACTAGATTACAGGTCTGCAGGACGGTTGTGTGTCAGCGGGAGTGGAAATGTGTACAGGTCCGCAGGATGGTTGTGTTTTAGGGGGAGCTACCCTTTGCCATTGATGTCAAAGGGGGAGATAATGTTGTAGGAAGAGGTGACATGATTGCAGGGGGAGTACTTGTGTTGCCATCAATGCCAAAGGGGGAGATTTTTGATCAGCGGTTGTCATTGATTTCAACCCAAGCAGCACCAGGGGCTAACCCAATATTGCATGGGAATTTTGACCTACCAAATTAATATATTCTGGGTCAATAATTATTTTGATGGTTTCTACTTGGCGAGATGTTTCCGTTGATATATGGCACGCCACGTAATTATTCACGGTTTGAGAGATATTAATGTTTGAAGTTTGTACCCCCAGTTAGTGGGCTAAAACCCCATGGGGTTGGGGCATGGGTCATTGAAAAGTCATAATTAATATTTTTTAAGCTCCTAAAATCCCTCCCACGTTCACTTTTTGAAGCCCCTGTCAACCTAAGCATTTATATAAATTGTGATCCTCATTTCCTCCTTAAGCAAGGGATTTTTCCATCTGAAATAGGTCATCGTGGAATTTGCGCTCTAAATTTTTTTCTACGAAGGTTCAAAAATTGAAATTTTTATGAGGCGAAGAAGAAGTCCTAAGGAAGCTGCTGTAAAAATTTCAGATCAAGGTGCGTAATATTTTTCGAGATATGATCCGTGGAAGTCAGGGTTTTTGCAGGCTCCTGAAATTCATCTCAAAGAAGTGACCTTGGTAAATTCGTCATAACTCTCTCTCTGAGTATCAGATTGGAATTCCATAAAATGTGGCGGATAGTGCATGGATGCAATTTTCACTTTAGCAATTTCAGAGCCAAATGAAGAAACAATGACACGTGACACGCTGTACAAGTGCGCTCTGCTGAAACAGTCCATAATTAGGGCATTGTGAGAGATTGGGTACAAATCTCTCTTGAAAAATCCAAATTGGGTCAGAAATATGGCACTGGAAAGACAACTCAGAGGAATACTACAGGACCAAAAATTAGATATTGAGGATCTAAAATAATAGAGATACACTATATTCAATATCGAGCTCCTAGAAGGCAAGAAAAAACTAGATCATGTGTTGTCAAGGGTTGCAAAGGACCAGACTTTCTATGGTAGCAAAGAAAAGCAAGGTGCAACAGAGGGTAGCATGACAAGAGCAACAACCAAGGTGCATAACAGTAGCAAGAAGTTCATCATATGAATTCTTCAAGTGGGCAACACTGCATACAATCATTGTAAAGGTGTCATTATACTTAGTCATTGTAAATACATTATTGTACAAATTGTACTAGTGTCTATCTGCCAAGGGTTGAAGAGGTAGTGTTGGGAGGTCTAGGATCATCATTAGGTCTTTCTGTCAAAATTGGGGTTATGGTCTAGTATATCTTCTTCTTCTGCATCATTATATATCATTGTAAAGTGGACCATTTTCCCTGGTACGGGAGTCCATTCTTCTTTTATTCTTCTATAGGGTGGTAGGGTGGTGCTAGGGTGAGTTGTAGCTCATTGGGTGTTGGGGCATCCGTTTAGTTGACTACTAAAGAATATCGGGCATTGGAGCATCCATCCAGTGGGATCTAGAGAAGACTTCTTTTCTAGATTCTAGGAAGTTGGAGCTTTATTTTCAATTGGAGTTGAATATTAAAAAATTATTTGAAAAGCATTAGGTGGTTTTTGTCCCGGAGTGGGTTTCCACCTTAAAGATTATGTGAATTTGTGTTCCTCTTGTTTGCTGCTATCATTTTACAAACACTGATAATAATTGAAGATTAACTAATGCTCTAATTGAAAGTAATACTGAATCACCCGCCCCCCCCCCCCCTCTCAGTATTTCCAACAATGGCTAAGGGACCAACTAGGCAGGCAAGAAACTATTCCAAAGTAGCCCATAACTATAGCATTGTGGATGATCTAGCTCAATCTCTCATCACTATGTCAGCTTTGGTGGTATGACAATCATGCCCAAAGTAGCAGAAAGCCTTACTTTTCACATTAAGTGCCATAGACCCTGATGATTCACACCTGATGGCTTTTGATTTAGATAAATCCACCCCTAGGCTTCCCTCAATGGTCACCTTTCAGATACTGGTGTCAGTTCAAAACATCACCATTCACCTATGTATCATTAACAAGGGTGCATCCACATGCATCATGTCAAAGAACATCTAGAATAAGTTAGGGTCTTCCGAACTAAAGCCATTAGACATCATGCCTAGATCATACGATGGTTGCCTTTCAGCCCCCGTCAGTCTCTACCAAAACATCCCAATCTGCTTAGCCAACAAGACGATCCTTAGAGACATTGAAGTCTTGGATGCCCAGTTGGACTAAAATATACTCCTTGGGAAAAGTTATATGTACACCATGTCATCCATCGCCTCCTTCGTCTTCCAGACTATGATGTTCCCCCATGAGGACCGCATTGTTACTGTTGACCAGTTGACACATAGTGAAAAGCAGCCCTTAACAAATACCGATTTCATTCTACCTTGTGTAGACACATCTACTGAGATGCTTACACGATACTAGGAATATCATCCTTGCTAGTTCAAACCATCGTCCATCATAGGGTCATTCCTAGGATATCCCCCTGTTATACTTGACTCATCCCCTGATGTCATAGGAGCTCCGGTGTGCATGATGTCCTCATCAAGCATTGAAGCTAGTCAAGACACGGAGACGAGCAGTAATGACACCGAGTCCTCATCCACAGCAGCCTCTCTAGCCTACGCTGTCTTCCAAAATCTTTCCCTCTCCCCCCTAGCCATTTTTGTGTCATAGTAGGTCATGGGCATGTTGGTCCTACCAAACCTATCATTTTAAATACGAGTTTTGTACCTAGTCCCACCTACTCCAATGGGATTCGTGCACATCACCTCTACAAGTCTGATCCCGATCAATCCTGAGCTGGCCCCAACCATTTAGGAGACTGTCGCAAACATTCCTTCAAATGAAATTCACATCGCAAAGTCGATGGTTACGACTAAGAAAACTAATAGAAGAGGAAAGAAGGTGGAGAATCCCACCCCACAACAGGAATCACTACGCTGCGCCATATGTGATGTAGTAGGTCACCCCACCCACATCTACGCAGACCTAGATGATTTAAAACTGCTCCTTAGTTCTGTGATAGACATCGCGACACCAAGTTCTCATAAAAAGGAACCTGCCACCAAAAATCAAGGCAAATAATTGCGTAAAAACCACACATGCGCTATCTGCAACAATTATGGACACTATACCCATCATTTCCCAGAGATACCACAATATAGGGATGCCTTACATGCCATCGAGCAATCCTATCAAGAGGATCCCTCCACCCAGTCATCTCTAGATGAACCTCGCATCATTCTATACCTACAAGAGGAATGATAGTCACCAGAAAGACTCTCATTCATATTCCCACCTCCTGTCATACACTGTACGTTGTGTGATGAACGTGGTCACTTCATCGAGGAATGCGCAGCTCTGGAACTCATCCACAGATGGTATCCTATTGAGCGCATTTACCATGTTGGTTTGCGGGCAACGCAGTTCACATGTCCTTTATGTGTTGACAACAAAATTTTAGAACAATGCCATTACATCCCCGATTCTGCTTAGCGCTAGCTAGTTTACGCTCAGCCATAGTCGGCCTCTCCTAGGAAGATGGCTCTGACTCGAAATCTATGAACAGCTCGACAACTCAAGAAGATGTGATGAGTAGATCCATCCTCTTTCTTTCAGCTGAAAAAAAACCAATCAGGGAACCCCTAGTGATGCCCAACTGCCCTCTGCGAAGAATACCAACATGTACATTGTGTAAAGTGCCCAATCATGTGGTCACCACTTGCCTTGACTTAGAAGTGCTTCGCCACTGGTACCCAGTCACGCAATCAAGCGAGAAGGATGGGAACCCCATATCTAGGATGTTTTTCCTAGTATGTCAGGGAAATCACCATGACTAGATATGTGCTTCTATTCCATGATTTCTTCATCTAATTGATATGATATATACATTATAGAATAAACGTGACGATCTCCTTAATTGATATAGAAGGCAAAGTGCCCCCAGGCCATCTACCCCACATCGACATCCACATAATGGGCAAGCTCGGACAACACACCAACCAAGCATGACCCAGGTTCAACCTAGGATACCATGCAGAATATGTGACCTGATCGGCCACTGGGTCAATCAGTGCAAAGAATTGAAGCCCCTCACAAATAGTTTTCGCATAGTCTCTTCTCTCCCTCAGAGACTTCTCTCTAACTAAGAGAAGATCATGCACACTTATTGTCGAATTTGTTCACGCTTTCATCATACAATAAAATGCGAGCATCTCCTAAATCTTAGAACGGAAAGAGTAGCATTAAGTCTACACTCCCCAAAAGAGTTATACATGCCCAAGCCAAAAAATCGCAAATGGAAGTAGAAGATCTCATCTTCTACAACAGACCCTTTCCAAGCGTCCACGTCTAGGACGAAGAGTAGTGTTGATTCCCACACTATCTACTTAGTTGGCATAGGGGTACCATGCACCATTTTCACTGGCCATAAACATGAACCAGAGCCATGCCCAATAATGGGAACATTTAGGCACCTATGCACCATACAGAATTTCTGTCCACAGGAAATTGACCATCCTATCAAGGGACCCAGCCCTGCGCTCACGTAAGCTCCCATCATAGAGATTCTCCCCCCACCGAACGCCGATGACATGATACACCATATACGATTCATATCATCATGTATCAGAACTAGGACTCAAGCCACCCCCACGTCTTAGGTTTTCAATCCTATTCCCATCGTAAAAATAATCAGGGCACCCTACGCTTTTGCATTGATTTCCATGAGATCCTGAATTTACATGCCCCCATCAAACTCCTCAATGATACCCAACCTCCAAAACAATGTCTAGTAAAACTAGAGTTCATCGACGAAAGCAAACTACAGTCATTTCAACACAACAATGCCCACAAGAAATGGGTAAAAGCATCGTTTGACCACCACATCACCCCTCACTCATTCACCGGGGGGGAACTAGTCCTCCGCTACGATGTCGGAAAATAAGCCCTAGGGCCAGGAAAGTTCAAAACTTTGTGGAAAGGACCCTACATCATAAAAAATTTCCTCCTCAAGGGGGCATACATCTTGACTGAGTTGGACGGAACATGCCTCTATAACCCCATCAACGGCCTTTACCTCAAGAAATTCTACCCATGAGGGCCGAGAAGGCCCTCCCCTAGAGTCAACGTACACAGACCCAAATACCTTAATTTTTTTATGAAAATACTTGTTACAAAACGCATTATAGTGTCACAATGGATTACCAACCCAACCTTTACTTTGGATTTGTCGATGGATCATTGTGATGGTCTCAAATTTTAGCAGCATCCACCTGGGTTATCTATCACCCTAACCGATCACCACTCTGCACCAATGGTGTTTGTATCAGCTTAGCAACAAATAATCAGGAAGAATATGACGCCTTCATCGGACTTATGTGTGACGCCCTCAATCAGGACATACGCCACATACATATCTACCTTGATTCCTAGTTAGTGATGTCGTAGTTAAACCAAAAATTTGAGATAATGGATTCACATTTGTTTAGAAATACTTGCGTGCACAAAGATTAAGCAAACAATTTGACTACATTACATTCATACATGTACCAAGGAGTCAGAACCAATCAACTGATCGCATAGCTAACAATATTCTAAACTGGAATGCATCTCGGATAAACCATCATACATAAAAAAATAAATAAAATAGAAAACATAGATATCCATCAAAAGCGTAATCCACAAACAAAAACAGGGGGCACTCCATGTAGAGTTGCAAAAAAATAATTTCTCATATATATACCAATAAATTTTGTGTCTGAGTACCAGCCCAAAAAGATACAAATATACAAGTCGACAAAAATAGGGGAAGCATCCTCATAATGGGTGCTTTCCCCATGTACATCAAGACTCTAGGGTGGTGCTCCCCCAGATGGGGCACTGGGACCCACTTTCACTCCCAGTACTAGTACTAGAGCCGCCGCTAAAACAGAGAGAGCCACCCGACGTAAAATGGGTCGATATCCCCTATCCTGGGCCATCAAGGTCTCCAGCCACACATCCTCAAGGTCATCCAAAAAACCTCAGGTAGGCATCCCCTGGGTCAAGAAGTCCACTCGACCCCATGCATCCTCTAAAGCATCCACCTTGTTGGTCAGCTCAGCAACATGAGCCTCTACCACACCGACACGAGCTTGCTTAGAAGCAGTCTCAGCAATAGCCGAGCTGCTACCCTCCCCCAAAGGGCCAGCCTCTCCTTCTAGTGCTCCACCTAGAAGCTGAGCAAGAGCTCCTCCCTGTCCCCCACGAGCTCCTCAAGGTCGCTGAATTAGATGGTGTCCCACCAACCGAGCCATAGGACGACCGACCTCGCCAACATCTACAAGAGTAACCAAGACTATGTCAGTGTCATCATAATACACATATAAAACATAAATACTCAAGTAAATGAAGAAAACACCTAAACATACCTGCTGGCCCCCAAGCATATCTATCGACCAGACCCATGTCTGGATATCCTTGGAAGTCCATACCTGCATAAGGGAATGGTAGGAACATTTGAGGATTTGCCTCAAACCAAGCCTCCATGGTGGCATTCCAATAACGCCCCACCCTACCTCCACCTGCTCGAGGCATCACAGGGGACCACCTCCTCATGCAAGGCTCTGGGATGCCACCGTGGGTCTCATAAGCACCACCCGCTCATACATGATGCTACATAAGATGTTGGCATAAGTGAATAGCTTCAATCCATCCCAGACCTTGGAAATTTGTGTCAGCATCCCATCGTAATAGAAGCGAGCAAAGTAAAAAAAGTGCCCAGCCCTCAGCTGGTGCAAGACACCGATCTATGGACCCGATGCTCGATGAGGATAATACTACCTCGCCAGTCACACAATGGCTGCTAGAGCACACTACTTGGCCAAGTCTATCACTGTAGCAACGGCTATGCACCCCTCTGTAAGTGGCCCCCCACCACAGTGGCCTACTGAAAATATCTTGAGATCCACTCTCTAGGAGGGAAGTTCATATTGAAGCACTTCACCCTGAGGCAAGAAACCAGTCACAAAGTAGATATCCATCTCAGGATGGATAACAAGGTCGCACCCCCGAAGCACCATCACCTTGTGCCACATGTTCCTGCATCGGACCAGGTAGCGCAAAACATGATCCTATCATCGTAGCAGGTCATTCTCCATAAACTTGAGAAGACCCCAGCATGCCAATTGTTGGTGTGTGTGACCATTAGTAGCTAAGGCAACATGGAGATTGGTCCAATCCCTCTCCCTCCACAACATCCTGTCATCAAAATAGGAACACATCAGCCACACTGAAAACACTAAAAAATGGAAAAAATACCCAAAATTTTGGCAAAAAATAGCTTCAGCTCTCCGCGCGCCTGTTCCTCAGACAGCCGCGAGGAGGGTGCATCTTTCCTTCTCACAGATGCGCCAAAGGTAGGTATAAATCTAGGACAAGCACGCTAAATGCATGAAAAAACTTATTTTTATGTGCAAGGTGCGGGCCTATACCTTGATCACCCACGCGGTCAAGGTAAAAACTGGCCTAAGATCCGTACAAACCCATCTTGTACAAACACTGGCACTAACACACTGAAAAAATTAAAGTGCAGGACATCATGGACCCTACCTGACTCAAAAATCACTAATCTTGGGTGCTCAGGCTGGCCGCAACAACAAGAATTACTCTGCAAAAGCATCTGACCTCTCAACACTCAACTGACACAAATGAAATGAATTGAGCCATATTTGCCTATATGTCACCCTTTTCAGAAAATTTTGAGGACCATAATGAGAGCTCAAAAGTCCCAATTACCAGACTGAAAGTAGCACTATGAACAACACTCCATAATGCCCAAGGGAAATGCCACACATTCTAACCCCCGAAAAAATAAATTTTCAGTGCTCGCAGGTATGCCCTCTCTCATCTTATTTTTTAAAGCACATGTCTTTCAATAATATTTGAATAAATAAGATACTTTCACTTAGGGTATTTTTTTTTTGTAGGTAATGTGCAAACCATCCAATGCCCCATCGAATGAAAGTTCTAGAGCATGTATCATGCTACCCTCAGCATGATAGTCCCAGAAAAACTATGCATATCTTGACATCACTTCTCCATCAGAAATTAACCATAGGTTCCAAACACCCGACCATTTTTATCATCACCTCACCTTGCACATGATAAACATCCTCATTGGTCGATGGAGCCTCCCCCTCCATGGCGCTCATCACCCAAAGTAGACCATATATCATGAAAAATAGTGATGCCATGGCCATACCACTTTAGTCCGGGAAGCACCTCATGCCCATTCGCCCATCATGCATTAAGTCAAGTTTTACCATATCGAAATAAAACCCCTTTGGTAGATGACCAAGTTTTGCAAGTAGATCAAAAGCACAGTACCGCGCCTCTCATTTGGCCTACCATACCTCCATCAGCATAGCCGATATGTGACATTTCCCATCCGCTTCATTAACCCCACACATGAGACCAGCCAATGGGGCCCCTACCCTCAACAAAAAGACCTTCCTCACATCATCAGTGAGTGAAAACCATCATGTTTTTGGGCACCCGTCTCTGTGTTGTGTACAAACCAAACCCCATTACTTTAGTCTTTTGGTAAGTGTACAAAGACCGCAAATGGTACACTATGGCCCCCACCCACCCATTCATTTTTTCTCCCATGGCAACAATCCCTCGTCACCCTTGGTCGGAGTATTACACCCTCATGCATAAGCCACCATGACATTCATAACCAATATATACCCACCGTGGATTTCTTACTAACTCTAGGGATTTCCCCATCAGAAATAGTTATGACTGCCTCCAAGCTGATTTTTCTACTTCGAACTTGGACCACTGAACACCCATCATCCGTTTTAGGTCACCACTCGCCATCATGCCTATGTTAAACCCATAACATCTAAGACCCTGATCCCCTATATTAGTGACCATCTTGTTCGATTGAGGCTTCCTTTTTGTCGACATCAACAACTATTCTCCAAAAAGGAAGCGGTACCTTGGATCACCCCTCTCTACAAAAGGGACATCCTCAGGTGGCACTATGGGAGACATCATTTCCCACAGATCTCATCGATCCTCCTGACATTTGACTACAACACAATCTTTCATGTCAAGATGGTATCGTACCTTACAACCATTGCACTTTGATCAAATTCGTCGAAGACCCGTGCCTTTATAAGTGTCTCTTTTAGCAATGCTTACACGGGAAGGTCCCAACCATCACCTATGCGTACAATGCCCATTTATATGCCATACCAATTTTACGCATATGGGTACCACATTCCACCTATTGTCAAAGAAAAACATCCCTGAGGGTGTCAGCAGTTGTCGTCATCAACTAGCAGATCACTACCATATTAGTGACATAGACAGAATATTTATCTGTCAAATAGATTTGTTTAACTAACCAAAGCATCACAAGCTTGGGGCATGCCCTCCTCGTACAAAATTTTTATATATTGTATTATACCATCGCTTGCAGGGATCCCACAGGACATGGTCGCTCTTCGACCCGGTTCAGGGTGTCTCAAACTCCAGGATACACGTATGTCTCTCCCTCTCTCCACACAGTACACATAAAAGAAACTATAATGTAATTCAACTATACAGTTCTTCCTAGAGCTCACACATTAGGGGGAAACTGTTATCACTAGAAATTCGGACAAGAAAAGATGACATTATTTAATGTCAGGAAAAAGGATTTACAGGACTAAGAGACATTAGAGAATCTGAAGTATTTAAAAATATCTAAGGTCTAAGAGGAAACACACTAAAGGAACCAGTAAAATGTGCCTTTGCACGCATAATTCTTCGATAAGAGTGTGTTTGCGTGGCTTTCCCTCGAAAAGTCACACAGACCTGAGAATGGCGGAAGTCACTTTTTGAGACCACAAGGCACACTCCAGGAAATTGATCCTTAGGACATGAAGGGAGCACACAATGGAATAAATGTGGCATGGAGTGGAAAGACCATTCTCTCTTGGGTCACCATCCACAATGTACCGAGAGAGGGAAGGAGAGTTTGAATTCTCCTATAAAAGGCCACTAAGAGATGAAAAATTTGATAACACATTGTTATGATGGCAAGAATTTCCCCAAGTAATACCAGAAGTGTGTGATCAGGAGCAGATATAGAGGGGACTCAGCTGTTGGCCATCCAACAACTCTAGTTCTCCATAGTAGAGAGAAGGAGACTTTGTACCAAGGTAGCTCGAAAGTAAAGACATCCTTGCATCAAGAATTAGAACCCCTAGTTCTAAGGGCCTCTTGGAAAGTGGGTAAAATTTTCATCCTTCATTCCTACCAGCACTCAACAATAGGGGGTGTAAGCATTGTCGTTTGGATTATTGAAGTTTTTTGACTCTATTTAGAGCTTTTGTATTATTTGTTTTAGTTTATTTTTTTATGTTTGAATATGCATGCTATTTCTCTATCTAGTATGTTTATGTTTTAGCATGTTCCACTAACTTGCTTCACTCCATCTACTTTCGGCATGTGACTAATAACTCAAGAGGGAAAAACCCCTCCTCTTAAGTATGTGTGATTTTCTACATTCGTGCTATTGGAAAGAATTGTGAATTACGGATAAAACACGCTTCCCTAGACAGATGAAATTCTAGAACAACAGATTAAAGACTATATGACTACCTTTCCTAACTAAGAGAAGACACACAGAAAGGATTAGAGGCTTACTTGTAATCCAAGTGCTTCTAAATGGCTCCTTCTGTCGCTTCTGTTGTAGCTTCAAATTCAAGTGGTTTGTGTGAAATGCTTCCTGCAAGAAAGAACACTAAAAAATTAGAAGATAGCAATAATATAGATGTCTGTTGAAGTTATTTAGCTAAATCAGTAAAGCATAAACCATATACATCAACTAAGATCTTACAACATGGAAAATAAAAGCCAATACAAATGCATATGGGGAAAAGTAAGCTATATTATTTACTGATGATAGAAGGAGAGGCTACAACCCAATGACTAATTTTAAGTGACCCTTCCAACAATGATATTTAGCCTCATCACAGTATAAATCTCTCTAGCAGCTGTTACACAAATCTAACTCTCAATTTAAAATCCACCAACATTTCTCTACTCAAATTCTTCCCTACCAAGCACTCAGATCTGTGCTCAATTTATAGAGGAGCTGAAGGTTTTTTTACAATCAATGACTTTCCAATAATAGGCAAGTCATGTTCCCAATCTTTTAGATGTCAAATGGACACTTGGATTCAAAGCTTGACACATGTGAACTCTTCTAGAAGGCACTGGCCAAGTGGAGATTCTGGAACAATGAGAATTTCGCTCCCAATGTGACCAATGCACCCATAGATGTCGGGAAGTACTTTGCAAATCAGCCTTGCATGGGGATACCTACATATGCAATGCACTTAGTCCCCTTAGAGGCAGCATTGGTGAGCTCCCATATGCTATATAACAAAATTCAAACATTGGAAACCTTTGCTTGATGAAAGTCATGCTTGATTTGTCTTGTTCTTGCCTTAGAGCATGTAGCAACATGAAATGAAATGGAATGATAGACCCTTAGTCATTTGTCCTGGAGATGATGCCCAGTTAACCAGGTAATTAGGAATTATGCACAAATTGACCTATAACAATTCCCCCCTAAAGCATGAGGTCAAAAATAATAAAAACATTTGATTGAGATGCTTTACACTGTGATGGGCTGGAGATGAAGCAGAGTGGTCACCTGCATTAATATTACAATACATTATATCATGATATATCCTCTTTGATCATAATTGCTGAGGGTAGGCATTCCCATGTTCAACACATAAACAATCTAATAACATGTACATAATTAAGAAAGTCGTCGACATTGGAATGTTGCCCACTGCAGACATGCTTACAGATATAGGCCCATGTTTGGATGAAAATTTGTATGTAAGGTCACCATACAGATGATGTGTACAACAATATTGAAATCGTAGCCCGAATGGCTGAAACTAGATCCGAGGCCTTCTTATCTCGTTCACTAGATCATTTGGGTACAAGTCTAGCCATGTGAATATATGATTTGTTGTTGAACATGGAAAGACATCATTTGATTACCAGCCAATGATGTGAGTTGTTAACAAACGCGAGAGAACCACCATTAATTAAAATTTTCCTCAAGTTACTACAGTACATTTTTTAAGGCGTGA